>JAWNNB010001618.1:0-40819 GCA_035043285.1 Drosophila subsilvestris
CGCTAAGAAAAGAACGATGAATTTATGGTCGAACCGATCCTAGATTTAGGTGTCCCTTTTCTCAAGTGGCCTCCTTCAAGTGGACTGTATTATTTATGGGATGGCCTGTATCGTTCCTGTTCATGTTTATGAACAGTATCATTGCCCTTAGCGGGGCCCTCCCTTCCATGAGCGCTGCATTTAAGTTGTGCTAGGCGCTCCCGTGTCATGTTCCGGGTTCGCTCTTCTTCCCTCTTTCGTCCCACCCAACCACAATTTTCTATTCACTCATAATTTTCTTTTCCTTTTCAAATCTTTTTCATTTCTATATTTTCTTTCTAATTTAAAACCTTATTTAAAAACATTAAAGAATAATCTTAATCTTCTATCAACAAAACAGCTAGCTGGGAGCGATATACCAGAGTGGCAAAGAGGCGGATCGTACCAAGCTTTAGAGCAAGAGCTTAAAGTTTTCACACAGAATTACCGGTTGAAAAAGATGAACGAGATAAGAGATGCCGATTTGCAACGACTTGTACAAAGCAAAACGCTAACAATCACATTTCAATCACCTGGATGATCGATTTTGGATTTCTTTACATTTTAATCATTTTATTGACTCGAAAAAGACTCCTCAAGACGATCACTTTTCGATCTCTGTATGTTTTGTTAGTGTTATTTCAAAGAATCGCATTTTAAGCATATGCGCGAGTCATTTTCGAGTCTCCTTTTGATCGCCAATCAGTGAGGTGACTCGAAAAGGACTCCTCAAGGTGATTAATCTAAAAACGCTCTTCCAATTGCTTGCTGGGATACATACTGTACATGTGCGCGCATACAAAGGAAGATTCTTCGTAGTATGTTTTGAATCAGTTTTTGAATCATGCGACGAATCTTGCTGATATTGATTCGCAATGCTCTGATCCGGTTTTTAGTGATTCGGGTGATTCGAATCTGACTGAAGGGATGATTCGTAATGATCAAACGCATTGAAGGGGCATGAGTATACTGTGATTTTTTGAATCATGTGGATTCGTGCAGGGCTCTAGCTTGAGAGACGCTGGAGTGAGCGAGACAACTATAACGACATGCACACAATAGAGATCCTAACAATGAGTCGACAAGGAATAGAGGATAAATCAACGAGCAAAGGCAAAACTACGATGAGCAGGTCGCACCCCGAATTCGCCGTAAGTTTTCGCGATATAGAGGAGTCTATCCGAGTGTTCGATGGCTCTGATGATATGGCTGTCGAAGAATGGATAACAGAATTCGAAGAACAGCCTGAGTTCATGAGTTGTACAGATTGCAAAAAGTTATTTTCGCCAAGAAGTCATTCAAGGGCATTGCCAGACTATTTGTTTTGAGTGAGAAGCATTTGAACTCAAGGCAAACGTTGAAGAGCGCGCTTTTGTACGAATTCAAGTCGAAGGTTAGTAGCAAACAGATACACATACAGAATAACGAATTATAGCTCCACTGTTTCTCCATAGGTTTTAATGAGCAATACCTTAAACGACGCCTAAATAATGCACCTACACACTACAAAATAAATAACACAGGATATCATTTTTTTTCGACTTTTCCTGAGTTTTAAAAGTCCAAATTTTTAAAATATGCTGCACAAAACTCATAATTTTTGCATTTGAATGCTTTATATTTCCCAGACGGTAAGCTGAAATCACAACATTTTTGGGCTTTACTTCTAGCTGCTTAAATTATCTTTCTAGAACAGAAAATTTTTTAACTTAAGTTATGTGAAAAAAGCGCTACCTCTGAAAAAAGACTTTAAAAATTCTTTAAAAAAATGTCTGCCATAGAAAAAAAAAATACCATTCAAGCTATTTCTTAGACCCAAATCTTTATGAAAAATTTGGTTTTGTTACTTGAGGAAAAATCGTGTCAGATAGTGTCATTAATAAAGAGATATCGTCAGCAACGCCAGAGGAGGTGGGGAAGCAACTGAAAATTAATTTCTTCATTCTGGCTATAATATTGATCCGATCTAATTCAGATTCGGATCATTCTCTACGATACTGCGTTTTTAGTTTAATCGTATCTTCAAAATTGTGGCTGCCACATATTTTCGTCCTTTGTGATGGCGGAAGGGGGCAGGGCGAAATTTCGAAATACACTTGTAACAGTGTGATATCACATGAGTCCGGAAACAAAATTTGGTTGCTCTAGCTTTTATAGTCTCTGAGATCTAGGCGCTCATCAGGACGGGCAGACAGACATGGCTCTATCGACTCGGCTATTGATACTGATCGAGAATATATACTTTATGGGGTCGGAAAATTTTCCTTCTCTGCGTTACACACATCCACTTTTACCACAAATAAAATATACCCCTTAACTCTTTGAGAAGCAAGTCTTAGAAGGCCATTTTCGATCAAATTGGCAATGAAATATCTCAGACTGTTCCTCGTGGACGTCATTATTCAGACATACCAGGACATATAGGCCGAAAAGTTCCCTTACTCCGAGAAAAATATTTGAAGATGAGGAAAAAATTTGGCGAAAATAATTTTGCATGCTCTGGGCCAGATTGGTCTAAAAAGTTGTAATAGTATATTATGAAGCAACAAAACAAATTCAAAATTTTTTTGGTATTGACTCCAGGAGATATGTACGACGCCCCAAAGTCAAAGAATTCGACGACCAGTACGCCGCCTCTCATGCTCCTGTGTATGACTGCGATGCCAGGCGGGAAGTCAATGACGATTCCGTTGCTGGAGATTCGGTGCCTTCACTGAAACCCGCAAATGCTGCCGTAAGCATGGATGTGGAGGCTCCGTCTACCTTGGCATCCATCGTCAAGACTGAATACGGCTCATTATCAGCTGATTTTGCCCCTCGGGTTGAATCTGCTACGCCGATTATACCTAATAGTTTTATCATCCCTCCATCTATTCTAACTGCTGACGCCCCACTAAAATCTATTTCGTTTCTCGATTTATGGCAACGGCCACCGCTCTTCTGGTCAGGGTCCCTATCTCTTCTAAACTGAAATCTCTCTGGTATAAAAGGTTCAAAATAACTGGTTCGCAATCGGACTTATCTAAGAATTCTATCACTATGAGTAAATTTTAGTTATTTAATAAAACATGCTATAATAACTACCTGTCTAAATGTAAACCTAACTTTAAGCGTTATCCGAAGCAATTTTTTTGGTTTGTCAACTCGAAACGTAAGTCTTCCCAATTTCCGTCATCTTTTTCCTTTAATGGCAGCAAGGCCGAAAAAGATTGCGAAATTGCTAATCTATTCGCTTTTATTTTTTCAACTCTGCTATTCTCTTCATTCTAATAACCATATTCTGATATATTTTGTACCAAGCAACCATATCCTTTCCCCATTAAAAGTTCTAATTGTATTTATCCCCCTTTCATCGACTATAAAGGCCTCTTAAATAATTTAAAGTCATGTAAATTTTCTTTATCTACTGGCCCATTGGGTGCCCCTCCTTAAACTGTTTAGCCTATCTCTTGAGCTCGGCGATTTCCCCACCGTCTGGAAAGAGTCATATATTATTCCCATTCATAAAAAGGGGTCTAAACCGGATGTTTCTAATTACCGTGGGATTTCCAATTTATCTGCCATTCCCAAAATGATAACTTATCAGCTCAAAAACTTTTGTTGTTCCTTATTCTCTGAATCGCAGTACGGATTTGTGAAACGTCGCCCTATTTCTTTTAACCTCCTTGAATCCTTCACCTTCATGCATGCGGGTTTCGCAAAGCAGTCTCAAACTCATGTAGTCTATACTGACTTTAGTAAAGCCTTTGATTCAATAAATCATAATCCATAAATTATCTCTTCTAGGCTTTCCGTCTAAACTTGTTTTCTGGATTAATGCCTACCTTTGCAATCGTTCTCAGCCTGTCTGTTTTAATACCTCTCGCTTTAAGCCTGTTTCTGTATCGTCGCACAGTGGGGCCTCAGCCGCAAAGAGTACACGAATTCGATAGAGTATTTTCCAAAGCTTTCAAAAATAAAGTTTAAAAAGAATCGGACTTTTAGTTTAGGAGATATGAGCAATCAAAGTTGAAAATTATTTCCGCGTGCAACAATTTATTCAACTTTTATTGACATACTGCATCTTTCAGGTAGAAAAAATTAAACTGTGTGAGGTATCATTTTGTTTTTGGTATCATTTACTAGGTGTATTCATTTTTATCAATATTCAATGAAAAACTGCTTCGTTGCACAGACAGTTCTAGAGAAAAACGTACTTTCCAAACCATCTAAATTTTTCTTTGTTTTTCAACTTTGACTTGAATCTAAAAAAAAGTACATTTTTGCTTTCCCGAAATATTTCCAAACGTGCACCTTTGGGTTTTTTGGCTTCTACATCGATAACAGTGACGCTACCTCTCACGAAAAACGTCAAAATTTGGATTTTGTATGGGAATTTGAGCTGCGACAGCCCATTTTTGGCCGTGCGAGGTAGCATCACTGTTATCGATGTAGAAGCCAAAAAACCCAAGACTTCTTCCCCTTAACATTTCCAAATGTAACGTCATAACATTCCATCGCAGCAATCCGTACCTTTTCGACAACACTATCCATAACACTACTCGACAAAATTGAACTTTTTTATTTTATTATTTCTCTCATAACTTAAGTATTTTATTTCTGGTTGCATGTTACATTTCAGTTCTGAAAAGCTGACAAATGCAGCTATAAATCAGACCCAGACACGTTGTAGCTGCAGCTTAGCATCAGGAAGATATTAAGCTTTAAGGTTCAAATTTGATTATTTTTTGTAGTATTTTTTGACAAAATTTTGACAGGAGAAGTCTTATGCGTCGTAAAGTATGTGAAAAATAGAAGCACTACCTCTGAAAAAAAAGTACCAGATTTTAAAAAATTCTTTTAAAAAAAATAAACCATAAAACAACCATAGTTCTTAAAAAATTAAAAATCCCGAAATCTATTAGAAAAAGTCATTTTGGGCCACAGCCGAAATGTCGTGTTGAGTAGTTTAATTGTTCCTTAAAGCGCCTTTACAAAATTACTGACTTGGGAATTATCTTTGTACCTAATCTGTGTTTTAACTCCCTCATATCCGCTATTTCAAATAAAGCCAGAGGAGTCCTGGGCTTTATCAAAAGATGGTCTAAGGAGTTTACCGACCCTTATACCAGTAAACTTATATATGTATGTATCCCTTGTCCTTGAATATGATTCCTGCGTCTGGTCACCGCATTATTTCCGCTTCATCTTCAACTCTGTCTTTCTAATTACTCTGACCATGAATATTTCCGTAGCCTTTGCCGTAACTATAATACCGTTTCCCATCTGTTTTCCTTCGACACTATTTCTATCAAGGTAAAGTCATTGTTTACAAATAACTTAAATTAATTGAATCTTAATTTAATAGGCTATTGGGTATTTCTTGATTACAAATTAGCTGCGAGCTGGACGATTGCGGCTACTTGATACAATAAATCCCATTGGGTCAGGACAATTAGCCAGAGTCTGGTCATTCATGTTTTGTCATATTCGTATTACTTTATGATTCGTTAGTTTGACTGCTCATAGTCGAACCTTAGAAAAAAATATACAAAAAAAATAAAAATAGATCGACCGAAGTGACTTCACAACAAATATCCCTAATTGGAACTGTTGTGGGATCCTAATAGCCTATTTACACTGAGAAGAGTTACCTATCGATAGTTGAGTTAACTCAATAACTCAGAACTGGCGTCTCCACTAGCACAAACTCGAGTTATTGAGTTTTGGCAGCCTGAGCCGGTTTTATTTTTTGACAATTAAAATAAATTTTAAATATGGACGAGAAGAAATTTTTTCTCCTTTCTGTTGTGGAACAGGATACAAAGACGCTGCAACAATGCATGAACTTGTAGGGGATATCACCAGGAATGGTAGAGTACTTGTGTGGTGCAGAATGCTTTCGGCCACCTTAAGGCTCGTTTCAGGAAGATTGGGAAGGGACTGGACAATAGTATAAGAAACTCTTCGGAGATAATTGCCTGCTGCTATATTCTCCACAATTTTTTCATAATGCAGAACTGTCCAGTTTCTGAAAATTGGTCGCGCGAAGCAGAGACCAACAGGGAGCAGGAGAAACCTGTAAATGAACAATAGGTTGGAAATTCCAATATAAGGGCGGAATCTATACGGCACGCTTTAGCGATACACTTTATGAATACTAATAAAAACTAAAAGAAGTTTAATTATGTAACCATTATTATTTATTTATTTGTTGTCATTTGTTGTTGCTAGTGGTGATAATTCACATAATAGTCGAACAGGGTCGAAATATTCGGAAAATCGAATAAACTCAACTGAAACGCAACCATAACTCAACTTTATGCCACCACTAGGCTCCTATGTTAAACATATGTAAAAAAAACTGAGTTTTGCCCAAAACTCAATAACTCAACTGTAGTGTAAACAGGCTATAATTCAGATAAAGTACTGTTTAATTTTTCACAAACAGAAAAACAGAAACACAAAAATTTAAATTCATCCAAATTTCTTATAAATCTTAATCGCAAGAGTTTGAGCAATTCGAAGCATGGTGGAGTCATTCTTAGCTCAGAGTTGTTTAGATCTACACATAAATGAATGTTTCGCATAAAAACAAATTTGGTTCGTCGCACTAGCAACACAGAAGGATCGAGAAGATAATACTCGAATATGATTTAGTAAAAGAATTAGCATCCAGATGGAGTGTGCATCACAATTCCAATTAAGTTGAACGTTGTGGTTATTTTTTGGTTAATGCGGGGTGGGGTCTGGTTTTTTCTGCTGCTGTCCGGCTCTCAGCAGAAGGAGACTTCAATACTTGGGCGCACCTTTCTTAATTGACATCTCAGACATGTCTGCAATGAGTCCCAGAAGGATCGCAAACTTCTTAAGGGCATCCGGATGGGACAACGGATAACATAGATTCACATGAGGGGAGGGGGAAATGCTCCTTGCGGTATCACAACGGGCCGAAACCGGCATAAGTGTGTCGGGTTCCTGGCGATCCCGACAGCCGCCTCAACCTAACCTAACCTAACCTAACCTAACCTAACCGCATTCCACCTAATGACCACTATTGTAGTGATTTCGCATCATTCGCTGTGCAGAAAGTTCGAACTGTACATGGTGCAGGAAAATTCTATTAGACTTAGAACTGAAAAAGTATATTAAATTCGGGGCGTTAAAAGAAGCATTCATATATTACTGATTTCTTTAACTTTTTTGTGTTGGGCTGTTGGACTCACTTTTTATATTATTATAGAGATTTTCTTCTCTAAACGGCAATCTTTTGCATATTTCATCTCGGTTGTAACGACGCTGTTGAGTGTTTTTTTTCATGGAAGCGATAGACAGACATGAACAATTTTTGGATATGTTATCTTCTACTAAAAATAAAAATAAGTCGGGTTTTCCTTCCTGACGCTATAACTCCAGAACGCACGAACCGATTTCCACGGTTTTGCATTCGTTGGGAAGGTCTCGGGCTCCGTGAGGTTTTAGCAAAGAAAATTCACGAAAAATTTCAACAGAAAAGGGGGAAAATGTATTTGTATTATCTACTATATACTACAAAATACAGCGCCATCTCTGATACATAGCATGTACTACAAACCAATATTTTAAGTAGGCGCCGGTGCGTGATACATTGTTTGACAGCTACTCATTGCTCTCTGCTCAGTTAATTTCATGTGACAAACCGGTATTGTGCACACTGTGAAAACGAAATTTAAAAAAAAAGTTATTCGTTTCCTCACATTTCAATTGGAAACCACCAAATCAATCACGTGTATTGTGAAAATTTGTATTCAATTTCAACAGCAGGCATTTGTCTTTAAGGTGGTAATTTGAACTGTGTAAATTATGTGGATCGTGCTTTTGAGGTTAAATTCACCACTCTGTCCACAGTCCAAAATGCCTAAAGAACGTGCGAACATCGGCCGCCGCACAAGACATGCAAGTCAGCAACAAGTGTATTCACAGAACTTAAGCGAAGAAAGACAAAATATAATAAGAGAAAATTCCCGATTGAGACAGCGCGTGAGGACAAGAAGATCATTGGCATCATACAATCGCTTGGCATTCCAATATGATCCCACTGCGAACTACAGTGATGATAAAAATTTAGATATTGGACCAATGACGACTATATGCCGATATTGCAATGCGTTCAAGTTCAAAAGAGAAACGACTGGATTGTGTTGCGCAAGTGGAAAAGTCAAACTGGATCCATTGCTTACACCACCACAGTCACTGAAACCATTGTTCGATGGAAGTGATCCCGATTCCAGCCATTTTCTTCAACAAATCCTTGAATACAATAACTGCTTTCGCATGACTTCCTTTGGAGCTAATATCATTCGAGAAGGCGGCTTCATGCCGACTTGCAAGGTAAAAGATACAACACACATAACCAATCACTCACACCAACACGTAACAACTACATATACACCACACACTACACCATCACACGATCAGAAGTTACACAAATATATCATTTGCATGGTTCAATGGTGCCAACACCAGATGAACCGCATTAATTTCTGCAAATATATTTCATTTCGTCGATGGTGGATCAGCTGAATGTGCGGTGCAATATACAGGGAACACAACAGTTAAAGAGACGAATTATTGAACAGTTGCAAGCATTTTTTCACGCTAATAATGGTGTGGTTAATATGTTCAAAACAGCATTGGAACGAATGCCATCGGATACGCACAAATTTGTCATAAGAGCGGATTGTACCCCAACAGGTGAACATGTGCGAAGATTCAATGCAGCCACCGTTAATGATGTTGCTGCAATTATTGTTGGCGGTCCAACTAAATCGCGAGACATTGTCGTTCAGCGAAGAAGCAATATCATGCATCGTGTAAACGAGACACATCGTTTGTACGATGCGTTACAATATCCAATCATTTATTGGCAAGGGCAAGACGGATACGACATCACGTTGAAGATGGTCGATCCAATTACAGGTACAATATTCACACAATAATTATTGCTATTATTGCTCTTATTGGTTTCCATTAACAATTCATTTAATTTTGCATTTTCAGGCGTATCAACGAATAAAAATCTAAGCGCAATGAATTACTATGCGTATCGTATGATGATTCGTACACATGAGGAGAATGTCATTATAAAGTGCCGTCGGCTATTCCAGCAATTCGCTGTCGACATGTATGCTAAAGTCGAGACCGAACGTTTAGCGTTCATCCGATTCAATCAGGCAAAGCTACGATCTGAGGACTATATACACTTGCGTGATGTGAATCCACCGCGACTTTGCAACGGTACTCGACTTTCGGTAAAAAGACATGCCGAATTTGATTGAGGCAACCATTATTAACGGAAAAAACGCACGTGAAAATGTATGTATTCCTCGAATACCAATGATTCCGACTAATCTTCCGTTTGACTTCAAACGATTGCAATTTGCAGTTCGCAATGACAATTAACAAGTCGCAAGGCAAATCGCTTAGTGTTTGCGGGATAAATTTTGAAAATCATTGTTTTTCACATGGGCAGTTATACGTTGCGTGTTCACGAGTTGGGAAACCATCCGCTTTGTTTGTGTTAACGTCAGACCAAAAAACAAAAAATGTGGTTTACCAAAGAGCACTTCAATGAAACGGATAATTTGCGAACACGCATAACGCTTCGATTCAATATTTACTTTGGATTTACTTTTATTTACTTAGAGAAGTTCAACTAAATAACACTTCATTTTTGTAATCGAAATGAATTCATTACTGTTGTGAAATGAAATAAAATTTTTCCTTTTCGTTTACATAAAACGAAGCCATCTGGTGGCGAAACGGAGTTCGCCGGGTTTGCTAGTTAATCATATATTTAACTACAAAAAAATATATTTTTTATAAAAAAATAATCCAAAATGGTGGTTCTAGAGCCATTCTCCTACGACGTGTTAAACTTGAAGCACTCTCCGGCACGCAAAAGTGGTGAACGCTTAAATCTAAAATAAAAAATCTACTTAATCTTTATGAGTATAGCTAGAGAAACACGTACGGAATTTTAAAAATGTCCATTTTTGTGGAATTGACGGAGTTTTGAAAAAAAATTCTCTATTTGGTAAAAAAAAAGGCAGTTTAACTTCAATTAAAAATCTCCTAATTAAGTTATCGTAAATTCCGTACGTGTTTCCCTGCGGAATGGTATTCTAAAGATGTAGTCCAAAATTTAAATGAAAATATTGAAAATTGTTTGAGTTATGCTGCGTGCCGATTTCGAGAAAAACGCGTTCAATGTTTTGACATTTGATGTAGTTATGAAATAATGATAAATTCGGCCATTAAAAAATAATTATCGTTAATTTGCAATCCCAGCACCATAAAGAGTCCCTTTCACGTCCAAATATTCGCCCTCCATGTCCTTCCTGGACGATTTCGTACTTGAGCGCGCCTCTTTGGCCGCATCAGTCAGGGATCGCTCTGCGTGCTGGCTGCGTTTTGCATCCGATTCCTGGCCAAAGTTGTAGGCCTAGATACCAATATCAATGTCAAGAACCTTCATAATGTGGAGAAAACTAGTTAAACCATCGTTGAAGGTGGATACAGCGATATAAGTTGCTATATCCAAGAAATGTCTATTTAGCACGTGTTAACAAGTCAAAAACACGTAAACTAACTTATTTTCCCTCAAAAATGCTTCTAAAGGATCAGAAATACTCACTTACTATATCTATTGATGCCTAAGTGAAGTTAGAATCCCAAAATCTAAGTTATCGATAGCAGGTATCGGCTCGACCCAGGTAGTCCTTCCGAAGCGGCCAGAGGCGCTCGGTACAAAAACTTGGAAATGTTGGGGAAAAAATATTGTTTCAGGGATAAAAGTTTTTCTATCGTATTCTAGAGGGTTCAAAGTATTTTTAAAGACAAAAACAAAATTTAAATTTTTACATAAATTTACAGTGGCGTTACCCCTTAAAATGCTCTAAAAATGAGCCCAGGGCAATGTAAAACACATTTTAACCATTGCACTATGGTCCAGAAGCCCGTTTTTCTTGCATAAAGTCGAAAATTTGATTTTGATATTAAAAACTGAAAAAAAAGTTTTAATAGCTTCACTGAAGCCCTTTGCGAGCTTTCAAACATACACAAAAATGCGCGCTAATTTATTTGTTTAAATTTTGCTCTGAGGCTCGGGTAAATTTTTGCAAATAAATCTCCTAAAATATGGAAAATAAAGATCAAGGTATGTATTATATAGTGTATATAGTTTTTGTATGTGTTGTCCCTCGGATTTAAGTGTTGTGTAATGTCCAATTTATGTGTAAATTTGCAGAAAACTAACTTGCGTCCCCTGTGTTTCGTGGACAATAACTAACGCACACTCCCGTTCCATTCCAAACTAATAACGCCAGTTTGTACTTATATTTATCGTAATTGACCGCATATTAATAACTTTTCCCCGTTTGGAGAAAATTGGTTTTCAGTCACACATATATTTCGTCATGGCCATGTAATAACGATCGCTGCGCTGATGCAGTAGCGGATTTTAAATTGGGAAAAAATTAACAAAAGCAGCGTAAAACGTATTCCCATTATTAAATACAAAAAAAGTTACAAATTTTATTAGTCATTTACAACAAAAACTTCAACAATGCAATCTAAAAGCACGCAGTTGTTTTTTTATATTGATATTTTTTGTGTGCTAAAAATGTAATTTTTACTCAATAAAAATTAAAATTAATTACTTTGAACGGAAAATTAAAATTAATAGATACTTTCCACATAGATTGCTGCTCAATTAACCGGTTTAAACAAATTATGAATTTTTTAAAGTCTTCGTTTAAAGCACTACCTTTTTCGTTATCAATTTTTTTTTACCAAAAACTCTTTGTTACCAACTAGATATTTCAAATATCTTTAAAAAAAGAAAAAATTTTGTATTTTCGGATAAAAAATACACTATCTAGGATGCCGAATATCAGGCAAGATCGGGAAAACTATACTGGCTCCTATATGGGCGGGAAGAGTAGGCGTGGTCAGATTCGTCCGAAAATTTGTAGACTAAATAAGAATCCTAATATAACCAAATGTGCAAATTTTCGTGTCTGTATATATATATTTTAAGGCTTTATGCCAAAAAAACGGGCTTCTGGACCATAGTGCATTGCAATAAGAATTATCACACAATACTCGATCTATTGCACATCCATCATCTCTATCTTCTTCGAAGCAGGAAGCCATATAACTAAAAAGTTGAAATTACATGTAAATGACACAGCTTGCACTCTGCCTATTCTATCTCATGTTAACATCGCGACGTTATCGCTTTCTATACCCGTACTCAAAAAGTTGAGGGGTATATTGTATTTGTGGTAAAAGTGGATGTGTGCAACACAGAGAAAGAAACGTTTCCGACCCCATAAAGTATACACTGCCCGACACTTGAATAGGACATGCTAAACACATTCCTAAAATCCGTCATATTTACAGCTCGCTTAAAAAAACCGTTACTCTTATTTTTTTCCATTCTTTATTGAATTTATTATTTATTTCAGAAAAGTTCATAGCCATAATCATTAAAAGGGCCTCAGGAACAATTTTCAAACCAAATAACCCATGTTTATGTGCTTCAAAAATGCGAATAGGAATGAATAGGACATTTGGTAGAAACTAATCAATTTATTGAAGATAACAGCTTATTTAACTCAAAATCTTAATATTATATAAAGTTTGTTTAATTTTAAGTTTATTAATAATGTGTTGGACCTCCTATATTATAAAAAGTTTCATACAGCCTACTCGGAAGGGAATCGTATAAGGCCTTAAGATAATCAAGGGATAGCATCGATTAAATCCCCATGATTAGTGTACAGTTTTCCAGAGCCGTAAACACGACGAGTTATCCATCCCCAAACGCTTTCTATTATGTTTAGGTCTAGAGAGTAAGGTGGCCAGTTCAAAAGCTCGACATTTTGGCTCTGGATCCAAGACTTTGCCACTCGAGCAGTGTGTATTGGTGCATTATCATGTTGGAAAATCATTTTCATTATTATTATTTCATTATTAAAAACATTTTGAAGTACGGAAAAGCTCTTTCTAAAACACCTTTGTAGCTTGCCCCGTTCAAAGTAGTTGTTAAAAATTGCAACTCGCCAACTAGTTTCTCTTTACGAATATAATGAGAATAATAACTTACATAAACCATCTGGCCCTTGAAAATTAAATTTTTTTTTACCCGTACTCAAAAAGAATGAAGGGGTATATTAGATTTGTGGTAAAATTGTATGTGTGTAACGCAGAGAAGAAAACATGTCCGACCCCATAAAGTATATACTATATTCTTGATCAGCATCAATAGCCGAGTATCTGTCTGTCTGTCCGTCTTGTTTGACGCCTAGTTCTCAGAGACTATAAAAGCTAGAGCAATCAAACTTTGTTTCCAGACTCATGTGATATCACACTGCTACAAGTGTATTTCATAATTTCGCCCCGCCCACTTCCGCCTCCACAAAGAATTTTGCAGATACGATAAAACTAAAAGCGCATATCGTAGAGAATCACCATATCTATCAGATTGCCGAATCTGAATCAGATCGGATCATTATTATAGCCAGAATGAAGAAATTAATTTTCAGTTGCTTCCGCCACCTCCTCTGGCGCTGCTGACGCTATTCATTCTCTGTCTCGCTCGCACACACTCTGCCCTGTGCAATGCGCGAGCAACCCCTAGCGGAGGAGATGTAGAATATAAATGGTAGATGTAGAATATTTGTTCTAGATGTATAATCTACATTTAAGATGTAGATGTAATTAACAGATGTAGCAAAAAAATTTAAAATGTAAAATATTAAAGTTTTTTTTTTAATTTCAATCATAATCCTATAAATTTATATACTGACTTAGTACGGGTATAAAAGTAGAGTCGCGACAAGAAGCGACTCACGTTCCTTCTCGTTTTTTAATATGATTAGAACAGTCCAAACAAATATTTTTCCGATGTCCGATCACAGACCACAGACAAATAAAAACTAATTTGCATTGCACGTGTCCTATTCAAGTGTCGCGAAAAATAGTAGCTGGAATTCCAGTATTAAGATAATTTTACTTAAAAAAATGATAACGGCGAGATTCCAAGACAAGATAAAGGGCATTGAGAGAGAGTACAGAAAGAGTAATAAGAACAAAAAAAACCCGGAGAGCAAACTCAAAGGGAACGAAAATATAAGCAAAAGAAGAGAGCACAAGTTTGTGTCCTATTCAACTGTCGGGCAGTGTATATTCTTGATCAGCATTAATAGCCGAATCGATACAGCCATGTCCGTCCGTCTGTCCGTCTTGTGTGACGCCTAGTTCTAAGAGACTATAAAAGATAGAGTAACCAAATTTTGTTTCCGGACTCATGTGCTATCACACTGAATCAAGCTTGTTTCAAAATTTGGCCACGCCCTCTTCCGCCTTCACAAAAGACGAAAATCTGTGGCATCCACAAGATACGAAAAAACAGTATCGTAGAGAATGACCATATCTATCAGATGGCTAAATCTGGTACAGATCGGATCAATATTATAGCCAGAATGAAGAAATTCATTTTCAGTTGTTTCCCCCACCCTGAGCACTCTGCCCTGGGCAGTACGCGAGCGCTCTCTAGCGGAGGAGATGTAAAATCTAAATTGTAGATGTGAAACATTCACAAATTGATATACTGACTGAGTACGGTGTGAGATCCTATTCCAGGCTGAGGTATGCTTCAGTCAAGTCTAGGTTTCTGAATCACAAGACAATTTGTAATTCGCTACGACTTTTTAAAGGAACACCAGGAACTTTGCTGAAATCGAGGGGTTAGCCAAGACAATACACTTTGATTTTAAGTTATTAGGTTTCTTTATTATATTTGTTCTTTGCTGACTGACCGACGTGTTTGTTCTTTGCCTGAATGCTTTGGCTGATCGACTGCCCAGGTATTGTCTCTGGAGTTCTGGCTGATGGACTGCCCCTTTCTCTTTGCAAGGCAGTGCCTTTTATGGATAATGGCAGCCATCGATCGTTCCCACAGATATCTTACATAAGTTCTTAATGTTACTGAGAGTCATATATATTCTTGAATTTTGACTTATATATAAGCGCGTGATACCTAACCATCAGCCTCCAGACAGTGTCCAATCTTCAGGTAAGGTGATCGCTGTTCACCGATATCGTGGGAAAGGAATGTATTTTTCGGAATATTGCTTTCTTTAATATTATTTCGGGTACTTATTGCGTAAGCCGGTCTTCTGTCTTTTGGAGTCTGCTTAGTTTTCGATGTTGCTGGGTGTTGATCTCGTCATTTGGGAGCTTTGGTTACTTAGGTTTTGCTGCGGTGGGGGTTGGTTATATAATCTGGGTCAACGTTTTTCGGACTTTGCTGCGTCTTCGAATTTGTTGTTGTTGATATCTGCACCTGGGAGTAGCTTTAGTTGCGTCGTCTTCTTGTGACGGCTGGGTGTTGGACTCGTCATTTGAGAGCTTGATTACGTCGTTTGTTTGTGACGAACCATGAGATCGATGGTTCGTTACAACGGGTATAAAAGAAGAGTCGCGTTCAAAAGCGACTCACACGTTCCTTCTCGTTTCAAATCTGATCTTTCGAATGCAGGTGCAATTAGCTCGCACTGATGTTCAAAGAATAGCTCCGACCACGACCACCATTCCTTAATAAACCTGTTTAGTCCTCTAAATAGGTATAAACCTGTTTAGTCCTCTAAATAGGTCTCAAGTTGCACTGTTGAAACTATTTGTCTTCACCTTAAGCACTGACTTAGGATTACAGACTTTTTTTTTTGTTCAAAATCGAACAATCGTTTTTGTCCTCGGGTCATAATTACTTCATTAAAACTGCGAGGTTTGCACTAGAGCCCTGCATGAATCCACATAATTCATAAGATCACACTATACTCATACCTCTTTAATGCGTTCGATCAATACGAATCCTGCCTTCAGTCAGATACAAATCAACCCGAATCACTAAAAACCGCATCCGAGCACTGCGGACTAATATCAGAAAGTTTCGTTGGCATATCTCTGAATCGACTCGAAACATACTTCGGATTTCGTGGGCCTTCGGCTATGCACATTCGGCTTTATTATACCCGTACTCAAAAAGAGTTAAGGGCAATATAATATTTGTGGTAAAAGTGGATGTGTGTAACCCTATAAAGTATATACATATATTCTTGATCAGCATCAATAGCCGAGTCTCTGTCTGTCTGTCCGTCTTGTTTGACGCCTAGTTCTCAGAGACTGTTCTGTTCGTTTGTGGATGGGCACCTTTAATCACCAAATGAACAACCTTTATGTGAAAGTAAGATTCGAATCGTTTTGAGTGTGGGTTTATTTAATCAAATCGCTGGATAAATTGTGCGCGATTTCCGCTTTAAAGTTGGTCTGTGGCACCCAGGATACTCGTTATATAGCCGAAGTGGTTAATCTATCTTGTGACATAGTATATCTTAGGAACGATTAAAAAGTTAAAATTAAAAAAAAACTTCGCTTCCCGATAGCAACATTTTCTGTCAAGTAGGTGCGATTGTAAGTATGTGGCAGCAGCGATATTTATGAATTCGAATGGCATAATTTAATCAGACAAGCATTTTGCTAATAGCCATATGACATTAGGCTTTGCTAACTGACTAGCTGGAAAAATAAAGATGGCTTTATGGAAAATTCTGCAGAGAGCGAGAGAACTGCAGCAGAATTAATCGATTGTTTTACTTTGCGGGTACAATTTTGCTGGCTTGGTGGCTGTGTTCTGCTGGAAAACATAATTTTCTATCAAGCAGTGCCTCAGTAGTTCGACTGAAAGCCATTAGACGTTTCTAGAGACGGCTAGGAACAAAAATGTTGCATTTTATCTCTCATGCTATCCCTCTATACACAGCAAAATTGGCTAAGTTTAAAGTCATACAGCTATAAGCAACTGTAAAGCTTCAAAAGGCCGCGTAAAATGTAAATATTGAATAATTGTGAAATAATGGTTCAAATAAGGAATATCTTAGTATTTTGAAAAAACGTACATTGGCCAAGTTGCGATATATAAACGCGATATTCCGCACTTTATCGAACTATATGTATGTATATTTTCAATAAATTTCTCTTGGGAATTTGGCGCCCCCTAAAATTTTGCGCCAAGGGCGACCGCCCTGCTAGCCCTGCCCTGGTGGCACCGGAGAATGGAATCGAGGGGAAATTCCAGCGGAAGTGATTTCTGTGTCACCCCCCCTGAAAAGCTCACAAATTTATATATGTACTGACTGAGGACGGGTTTAAAATCAGATTCATGTCCACAGAAGCGACTCAAACGTTCCTTTTCGTTTAAGTTGAACTGATTATTATACCCGTACTCAAAAAGAGTTAAGGGGTATACTGTATTTGTGCTAAAAGTGGATGTGTGTAACGCAGAGAAGGAAAATTTTCCGACCCCATAAAGTATATATATTCTTGATCAGTATCAGTAGCCGAGTCGATAGAGCCATGTCTGTCTGTCCGTCCGTCTGTCCGTCTGTCTGTCTTGATGAGCGCCTAGATCTCAGAGACTATAAGAGTTAGAGCAACGAAATTTGTTTCGAGACTCACACTTCAATATCACACTGCTACAAGTGTATTTAAAAATTCGCCCTGCCCCCTTCCGCCCTCTCAAAGGACGAAAATCTGTGGCATCCACAATTTTAAACATACGATAAAACTAAAAACACAGTATCGTAAAGAATGACCATATCTACAAGATTGCCAAATCTGGTACAGATCGGATCATTATTATGGCCAGAATGAAGAAATTAATTTTCAGTTGCTTCCCCACCTCCTCTGGCGTTGCTGACGATATTCATTCTCTGTCTCGCTCGCAACACTCTGCCCTGTGCAATGCGCGATCAACCCCTAGCGGAGGAGATGTAGAATCTAAATGGTAGATGTAGAATATTTGTTCTAGATGTATAATCTACAGTTAAGATGAAGATGTCGTTAATAGATGTAGCAAAAAAATGTAAAATATTTTAAAAAATTTTTAAATTTCAATCATAATCTCATAAATTTATATACTGACTGAGTACGGGTATAAAAGTAGAGTCGCGACTAGAAGCGACTCACGTTCCTTCTCGTTTTTAACTGCTATTGTTAACTATTTAACTTATTTTGAAACTATTTTAAATCGTTTTCTCTAATTTTGTTTCAGGTTTGATCGTCCTATTCGCGCTTACTCAATAGGGAATAAAGTTGAGCACTCAAAACTCAAACGAATTGGATACATAAATGATATTGGAAAGAACTCACATCGTGTTCGAGCTTATTCCGTTGGGTCAAAGTCCAAAATACCTCGATGTGATTTGCAACGTATCGTTCTTGTGGAAAAGGATAAAAACAAATCTGGATCGAACGGAAGCCATAATAACATTTTTATAGACGATTCTATTTCAAATGAAGTCATTCGTTCTAATGCAATCCGAGAAAAAAATCAACAAGTGCTCCTCTCTTGAGCCTTAAGCATCAAATAAACACTGATCGTATGAGTGATTTGATGGAAATTGACTTTTCACAAACAGCGAATTGGGAAAAAAACAACTCATTAAAAACAATGACATTCCCAAAAATATTCAAAATGTGTTTCCCAAATACATTCGAAACCACCCAACCTTTCAATCGGATTTAAATTTTACTACGGATCAAAACGTTTTTGGGAGACATCAAATTAATAATAGCCTACGCGCTTCAGATGGTGGATACTTGGAAATGAAACCTGTTGGTAAAGTGTACTGTGAGTCAAGTGTGTCTTTTCTTCCAAATAAAATGGAAACGCTCAAGCTAAAAGACTGTTCGGAAACAAATATACAGGACTTTAATTATACGAGGAAAACAGATGAACCATCCGTAATTGTTAAAGAATTGCAGAACTCTAGTTTAACTGAAATTGGTTGTAAAACTATGGAATTGACCTCATCGGACAGTAATGAAAATCTTGGTTTAATAAGACAACGACCCTACATGAGTCAAGAAATTGAAAGCAACAAGAAAAAAACAGAAGACGACACTATAGACCTAAGCTACCCAGTCTTGGATGAAAAGAAATTAGTACATTCAATAAGCAATGAAGATTATACCCAAGTTACAGAAAAAATCAGTCATTTCGCTAAATATAACGATGTTGGTTATAAAATTATTCAAATAAAAAGTGATAGCTCACTAATCTCATTAAAGAAGAATCAAAAAGCCATTCCTAGGGACGATTCGGAGCCTAGACCATCAGAAAATTGTATTAAGATAGCCGACAAAGTTCCCAGCTCAAGCACGAAATGCAATTTGCAGTTAAAAATAACTGATTTAAAAAGAACAGAGGCCAGTACAATATCCAGATTTCTTCCAATTAAAAATTTAAATTTGCCATCGGGTCATCCTTCACGCATATCCCAGCCTGAACTTTACTACGCAAGTCTTGATCTTCCCCATTATAGCGGAAAAAACACTGGAACCTTTCTCAAAAGAGGCTCATGTGAATCGCCGCCAGTTGCATTATCTTTAGAAGCAAGGAGTGCATATGCAAAAATAGATTTTGATCAATCAGACTCATCTTCTTCTTCATCGAACTTCTATAATATTTAAAGTAAATTGTTAACTATGTGAATTTAACATTGTAAATTTATTGTACATATTTTTGGAAAAGCTTCAAATTTTATATAATAAAAAATCAATTTTATTTACAGTGTAAACGTTTTGGGGACTTTGAGCTTTGCTTTACAAATATTCTTCTTATATTTGTATTCTTGATAAAGCCATGTCGGTCTGTCTTTTCGAGCCGTTTGCGCCCAAATTCTGAGATAGGGTTACCAAATTTTGTGTGCTCCTGTGATATAATCTGTATGTGGTAATTCTCTACGATAATGCTTTTTTCGTTTTCTCGTATCTTAAAAATTGTCGATGCCACAGATTTTCGTTCTTTGTGAGGGCGCTACCAAAAATTTTAAAATACACTTGTTACAGTATGATATCTTACGAGTCTGGAAACAAAATTTGGTTGCTGTAGTTTTTATAGTCTCTGAGATCTAGGCGCTCATCGAGACGGACAGACTACCTCGACTCGGCTATTGATGCTGATCAAGAATATACATACTTTATGGGGTCGGACATGTTTTCTTCTCTGCGTTACAAACATCCCATTTTACCACAAATCTAATATACCCCTTCACTCTTTGAGTAGAGTTTTCGGAGAGACTACCATTCTTTAAATTGCGTTTTACTTTGGCCCAATATCGCTTAATTGGTCGAAGCTCTGGGCTTTTGATACAAAATGGATGTGTTTTGAGTCAAGTAACGCCAAAGTTAAAATGGAAAAGTGTGCTGGCGCTAGATTTGGCCAAAGTTAAAATGGCATAGTGTGCTGGCGCTAGATGTGGCCAAAATATTCTTGACAGATTGTGTTTTTCGAATAAACAGGTATTAGACATTTTTAAAGCATTCTCTCTCTGCAAATGCACTCAAATGATTTTCGGTGCGGTATTTTTTTCAAAATTTTGACTTTAAAAACTCAGAAAAGTGTAAAAAAAATATATCCTGTGTCCTCATTAGAGCCCTGCATGAACGGGCAAATGAATCGATTCGCAGTGATTCGGGATTCACTTCGTCCGATCAAATTAAATCAGCGATTCGGCTTTCTCACTGATTCGAATCATTTGCCCAAAATGGACCGAACGGATCACGATTCATAATTTTGTACTGTGAGATCCGAACAGTTCAGTTTTTTCTCTCTTTTACTCTCCATTTGATTTTCAGGTAGAGAAAACGAGAAAGCAATACACAAATTTGTCGGTTTTTTTGCCTTGCTTTCGGGGTGGAAATCTGTAGGTGTGTGTGTGCCTTTCTGTGCCTGTGTGTGTACGTCAACAGTGCGTGCTACGCATGCTTACGCATAAGATCTTGCCTTTGAGCAGGGCTCGCCACACACACTCTGACATGTTTTGTAGTGAGGCCTGCGGCAGAAACCGGTTTTGTTGCTTTTACACTGCGACCGCAAGAGCCGAAGTCGCATTGCCGAAGCCACACCACACGAAGGTTCGCTGTCTTTGGTACGTGTGCCGGCAGCGACGTGGCAGCGCCTGTTCCTTTGAGTAAGAAAACAACAATTTCGGTTACAAATACAGTCAAAAAATGCACAAGTATTTGGTTCTGTGCGTCCGCTTTTTTTCGCAATACTGTACATGTGCACGCATACAAAGGAAGGTTCTTCGTAGTATGTTTTGAATCAGTTTTTGAATCATGCGACGAATCTTGCTGATATTGATTCGCAGTACTCTGATCCGGTTTTTTAGTGATTCGGGTGATTCGAATCGGACTGAAGGGGTGATTCGTAATGATCGAACGCATTGAAGGGGCATGAGTATACTGTGATTTTTTGAATCATGTGGATTCGTGCAGGGCTCTAGTCCTCATATTTGTTGTGTCATTATCTGGACGTTGATATGCAATGACTGCACAATCAAGTGGCCAATGCGACACCAAGCCGAAGCCTGTTCGCGCGGAACCCAGGCTAGAAACGCAGCCCTTCCTCCTGCCCAACCGACCGGGGGCGCTGACGCATGACGCGTGTCACCGAACCGATCGCGAACATGCAGGAAAGATTGGGGTTAGACTAATTTTCGAGGAAAATTAGAGCTAAACACAACTTAAAGAGCTAAACCTGCAAAGATAGCTAAGAAATAGTACTAATTACTGTAAAGGTCTGTTAGTATTAGAGATTTAAGAAGAGGAAGGGAATAAGTGGTGGATATTATAAGGTAGAGAGAATTATAGTTCGAGCATGAGACCATAAACGGTTCATGCAAGGAATAATTTGGTCTACAAAGTGGAAGGAACAAAGGAAAAAAGTTTCTAGTAGATCTAATAAGAATCGTAAAGTCTATGCGGCTCAACAAGTCAGGGCTATCTACGTCACCCTTGACCAGGTTGTGCATAAAAATTACACCAAGCATTTATCTACGACTAACTAAGGTTGGAAGGTTTATGAAAAGCAGTCTACGAGGGTAAGATGGCAGTCTCACACCTGCATCTGATTCTATACGGTCCTGGTGTATTTTATACCGGGGGCACCATACACAAGAGCCGTACTGAAAATTTAGAATAGTTTTTCTAAAACAAAAATACCGATAACTTTGGTGGAGTAAAGAGTTTTATATTTGCGGCGGGGCGAAAAAGGGGACGTTCTTGCTTCGACTTCAATTTTAACATTATTATTTCAAATTTCATACATTTCATTCTAAGCCTAGCTAACCTACGGTGGCAAAGCGGTGCGAATTCGCTTTGAGCGAAAGAGAGAGCTTTCAGTTCGCTCCCGCCTTGCCCTAACCTACTTACACTAGACTTCAAACTTCAAATCAAATTCAACAATCTTAACAAACAAAAACATTTAATATTTACGACGACATGACGAAACACCGGCCCCGTTGAAGGCCTGCGCGGCTTCAACCGATTGGTAGCGGCGCCAGCTTATGGATGGCCCGCCTAAATACCGCTCCGTCACTCCTCCTAAGATCGACGACCCTGACCATGCCGTCCTCCCCGGCGTGCGTGGCGATTACTCTGCCCAGGAGCCACTCCTGTGGAGGCATATTGTCCTCGGCCACGAGGACGAGATCTCCCTCCTTGCCCCGAATTTGTAGCCCCAGCACATACTCGCGGGACCATCGCTGCCAGAACGCTTGCCTGACTGACGAGGCAAGTCGCCATCGCCGCAAGCAGCTGAGACTGTGGTCCTGCGTCCGCAGTGCTGGGGGGCGATGAGCGACCCGCCTGTCAGCAGGTGCCCGGGCGTGAGTGCCTCGCCGTCGCTGGGGTCCTGGCTGATGGCTCCTAGCGGCCTGGAGTTCAGGACGGCCTCGATCCCGACGAGGACTGTGGCGAGCTCCTCGGCGGTCAATAACGCGCTGCCTACCGCCCGTAGGAGTAGGCTCTTCGCAGATTTGACACCTGCCTCCCAGAGTCCTCCCATGTGTGGCGCCCGAGGCGGTATGAACGCAAATTCGCATCCGTTTTTTGATGCGAATCCTCGAACTGCGTCCGCCCCGTCCTCGAGCGCCTTCTGCAGAGCGCTGAGGTGACGGCTCGCTCCGACGAAATTCGTCCCGTTGTCGCAATGGACGATCTGGGGATATCCTCGGCGCCCAACGAACCTTTGGAAAGCCAATAAAAAGGAGTCAGTAGTCAAATCAGATACAAGCTCTAGGTGAACCGCTTTGGACGCAAAACAAACAAAGAGCGCGATATAGGACTTGTATGGGGGCCTTCCTCGAATTTTCAATGTCGTCGAGACGGGGCCACAAAAATCAACGCCGCAAACCGAAAATGGGCGGAGAGCACGGAGCCGGTCTGCAGGTAAATTTCCCATAAGTTGCGTCAGCAGTCGAGGCTTGCACTTAAAGCAGCGGATACATGATCGAACTGTCTGACTGCAGACCTCCTGAGCGTTTACTACCCAAACACTCTGTCGAAGGAAGCTCACAAGTGCTCGTGGGCCGACATGAAAATTCGTATGGTGCAGATGACGAACATAGCTACGCACGAATTGCGAGCGCTTCGTCAAAAGCAGCGGAAACTTGGCATCGTATGATATAGGAGCTTTTGCTAGTCGCCCCCCTACTACAACAACGAAAAATTACATCAAGTACCTTTGGCTTCATGGATGAATGGGTTCAACCTCTGAAGACTAGGACCAACTCTAGATCCTTTCCGAACTTTCTCGATTTCCTCACAATACTCGTGATGTTGGAGAATTTCAACAATTTGGCAAAGGCTTCATCGTATTCGGTCGGTGAAACCGTTTTTTCGAACGTTATGCTCGGGTTCTTACATTTTCTTATAAAGCGGAACATATGACAAAACACTCTAAGCAGCTTGAGGTGTGACGAGAATCCCTCGATGACATCTACCAAATCCGAAATTTCGACGGCTGCGGTCAGCCCGACCACGTTCTTCCGTTTCTCCAGCTCAACATCTTCCGAAGGCTCGAAATGAGGGTTTTTAGGCCAGGTTTCTTCTTCATCCTTCAAAAATGATGGTCCTTCAAACCAGATTGACTGGGCGATTTCTTGTACGTCACAACCTCTTGACACAATATCTGCTGGGTTCTGTTTTGTAGGGACATGTCGCCACGTAGCTTCATCTGACCACTCCTGAATCTCAGCCACCCTATTCGAAACGAACGTCGACAACGTAGATGGATGCGATCGAATCCAGTGAAGAGTTACTTCAGAGTCTGAATAAACAGCTCGTTCGATAGGTACCTTTAATAGGGGCTTGATTCTGTGACAGAGATCCGCGAGAAGGTGAGCGGCACATAACTCAAGCCGTGGGAGCGTTTTGGTCTTGAGCGGCGCTACTTTGGACTTTGAAGTCAACAACGATATTTTTAAACCTTCTGCAGTTCTGCTACGGATATAGACGCACGCTCCATAAGCTCTCATGGAGGCGTCGGCGAAGGCATGTAACTGGACCGGTGACATCGGATCGGTATACACGAACCGAGGTATAGATATCTCTTCCAATTGAGATAGTGTATTTTTTAACATATTCCATGCGGTTTCCAAATGCATCGGAATCGACTCATCCCAATCTAGTTTGTTAAGCCAAAGTTCCTGCAATAGGATCTTGCCCTTTATGACGATGGGACTCAACAATCCAAGGTCATATGTCGCCGACTGACAATACGATTCCTTCTACTCCACATTACGTAATTCCACATCAATGTGTCCTTCGGCCCCAAAGTACGTCCACCAAACTTCGTGTCGTGTTCGATGCGTCGTCGAAGACGTCCTCTCAGGTGGCCTTGAATGAGATTCTGATGGTCGGACCGACCATTCAAGAGGAATTATATTCAACGCTGCTCCGCTTCCGGCTGCACAGGTTCGCCCTGACTGCCGATGTAAAAAAGATGTATCGCCAAGTAATGGTGAATGAAGCGGATAGGCAGTTTGAACTGATAGTGTGGAGAAGAGACCCATCTGAGTCCTTGAGATTATACAAGCTTAACACCGTGACTTATGGGGCTGGACCAGCCCCCTTCTTGGCTATCCGGTGTTTAAAAAGGTTGAGTGAGTCTGCGAAGCTATCATTCCGACTTTTACGTCGATGACATGTTGACTGGTGCTGCATGCGTAGAGGAGCTAAGGGCAATTAAGTCCGAAGTATCTCAGGTTCTTCAGACCGCAGGGTTTGAGTTAGCGAAGTGGTTTTCGAACTCACCTGAGATCACCGCATCTGAGAGCACAACAAAGCCCATAACGATCTCGGATTCAGAATCGACTAAGGCGTTAGGAATCTCATGGTTGCCTAAGGAAGATGCCTTTCAGTTTAAAATTGACAATGAAGTCATGGGTCTTCGAGCGACAAAACGGAACATACTGTCGGGTCATCGAAGTTGTTCGACCCCCTTGGGTTTAGCAACCTCAAAGGAGTTGCCCAAACAATTTGGATCTGATTTAAACGGCAGCCTTACTTCGAACCGACCTGATGGCAATACCTGAGTCGTCTTCCGAAAGTGATTTTCACATAACGTGTGTTCAGGCGAAATAATTTGCTTTGAAGATGGCATCTCTTCCAATGACCAGAATTTTTGCAAGGTCCTATCAATGGAGACTAACGACTCTTCACTGCAACTCAAACTGTTTGCAGTTTGAGGGGCAGGAGTTTTGGAAACATATTTTCCCGACACAACCCAGCCAAGAAGGGTCTTTTGAAGAGTTGGATAGTCAGGGCCTTGCTTAATTTGACCAACAGCTAATAGCTCAAAGAATGATTCAGCTCCAATCAGCATGTCTATTCGTTGTGGCTTGTAGAAATAGGGGTCTGCCAGTGGTAGGTTCTCTGGGATTTTCCAATCAGTTACATTAACTGACTGGTCTGGGTGATAACCTGAAATGGATTTCAGGATCCAAAAGTCAAAGGAGAACTCACTACCATTTATGCGCGACTTCACCACAGTGTGTATTTTATTCTTTACTTGAGAATTGGATTCACCAATACCAAGCAAGGTTATACACGACTCCTCTCTACGGATCTGTAAGCGGTGGGCTAGGTCTTCCGTGATGAAGTTTGTTTGGGATCCAGAGTCAAGGAGAGCTCTGGCCAAAATGTGTTCACCATTTTTTGTTCTGACGCTTACGATCGACGTAGCCAAAATCACCCGGTCCAACGAAGTCGCATGCAGAGCATGAGAGGTGGAAGGGTGATCCTGATTTAAAGGAGGAGACGAACTCTCTGGGGGTGGCGGCAACGCGAGGCTATTATCAGTCACTGTGTATCGATGCAACAATGTGTGATGTGAGCGGCCACATACTCGACATTTGGCGACCTTGCATCGTACAACAGTGTGACCCTTTTGCAGACAATTAATACATAAGGATGCAGACTTTGTAAACTCGAACCTTTGCATAACCGAGAGACGTGAAAATGGCGTGCAGTTGGCCACTACATGGTCTCCCGAATTGCAATAGCTGCATGTTCGCTGAGCTCTACTGTTGGGGGGAGTGGAAGAACAAGCAAATGAACTGCGATTGTGCGACTTGCTTGGCATGACTTTGTCGTGCCTTGGCTTTGTCGATTCTTCCGCAGACAAATGCTGGTATCGACGATTTAAAACTATTTCAAAGTCGGACCAAAGCGGCAACTTTTCGAAGTCAAGCTGTTCTTCCCACTTCTGTCTAGTCACTGTGTCGACTCTGTCTAAAACGAGATGAATGAGCATTGCATTCGAAATCTTCGTATCGTCTCCTATCGATAGTAATGAACCATAGATTGACGACACTGTATCGATGAGGCTCCTTAGGGACGATGCGGACTGTTGCGAGATTTTTGGCAGATTAAACAGTGCGGAGACTTGGTTCGAAAATATTAAACACTCGTTGTCGTATACTCGCTTTAGGCTGGCCATGGCCTTTGCGTAATTATCCTCGGTGCCTTGGAACGCCTTTATTGTTCCTAATGCTTCATTAGAGAGGCACGAAATCAAATGATTAAATTTTTCGATCACCGGTATACTGTCATCATTATGAACAAGAGGCTAATAAAATTTTTAAACTCCGAATATTTACCACTAAACTTTGGTTGGGCCAATTTCGGAAGTCGAGCACGAGTTGGGGCCGTAGAAGCTGATACCGAGGGCGGCGTATCGCTTGTTAGCTTCAAAGCATCGATAACCGACATTATCTTTGCTTTCGTTACAATTGCCATTTCTTCCAGCTCGGCTCCAAATTCATCTTTACTATCGATTTCTTCTATTTGCTCCTGCAATAGGTTGGCCTTGTTAATAGAAGAATTCAGAACATCGAGTCTGCATTGTAGCTCTGTCAATTGCAATGGAATCAACCCACTCTCTAAGCGATCCTCTAAGCGGCGAATGCTTTTGACTCGGATTTTGAGCTTATTTTTTAAGTCATCTAGAACAGACTTATTTTCTTGTGCCATTTTACTATTTTTAATCTACGCGATGAAAACCAATATTTTTGTAGATAAATAAATAATAAATGTCCAAACAAGAACGAAAATCGAGAACGACAATAATTGAATGTCGAGGCACGAGGTGTATAGTTGGTTGCAAGTGACAGCCGAAAACAATATACCCTAAGAATGTTGGGTAGCGCATCACTGGCAAAGTGATAACAAAAAGAATATACCCTCGAAAAACAGGGTAGCGCGTCACTTTGCGCTCCGTTTTGATCAAGCGCGGCAACGGAATTCTCCCACCAAATACACAGCAAGCAACGGTGGATAAGCGAAAGCGAGAGACGAAAGAATGCACCGGTGCAGCTGCTTGTATGTATGTATGTAGGTATGTGTGGATGTAAATGTTATACCGCGGTTTGGGTTAACGAACCAACTATTTTGGCGAATTTCAAACAACGAGAGGGGAACGGGGGGGCGACAGTGATTGTAGTAAATATATATATAATTGTGCGTCCAAATAGCGGTTCAAATAGAGTATATATAGTATGGGTTTTGTATGTGTTATATTGTGTTATATATTTAAATGCATATGTTATATATGTGCACTAATAAATTAAATGCATGCAAATCAAACTCTACTACATATATCAT
The DNA here is from genome assembly GCA_035043285.1 of Drosophila subsilvestris. Taxonomy (NCBI): domain Eukaryota; kingdom Metazoa; phylum Arthropoda; class Insecta; order Diptera; family Drosophilidae; genus Drosophila; species Drosophila subsilvestris. The sequence continues at coordinate 28,054 of JAWNNB010001618.1, forward strand.
ACTTCTGTGCCAAGAATTGAAAGCGAGGTGCAATTTTTCCAGCACAAGACAATTTATATGTATGTTTGTATGTATGTCTTCGGCTCTAGCTTTCAATTTTTTGCACAAATACCTCAGGCTCTGCGTGTGGATCTTTGAGTCCAGCTGCCACTTTCCTTTTGCAAATTGTGCAATCGCAAGGGGCCATTCGTCCTCTCCTCTGGGTTTTTTGGCAACGGTGGCTGATGGTGGGGCAGCAGGTAATCTGCAGGGTATCAGCAACGGTGATAGTACCTTTGGCTTCATGGATGAATGGGTTCAACCTCTGAAGACTAGGACCAACTCTAGATCCTTTCCGAACTTTCTCGATTTCCTCACAATACTCGTGATGTTGGAGAATTTCAACAATTTTGCGAAAGGCTTCATCGTATTCGGTCGGTGAAACCGTTTTTTCGAACGTTATGCTCGGGTTCTTACATTTTCTTATAAAGCGGAACATATGACAAAACACTCTAAGCAGCTTGAGGTGTGACGAGAATCCCTCGATGACATCTACCAAATCCGAAATTTCGACGGCTGCGGTCAGCCCGACCACGTTCTTCCGTTTCTCCAGCTCAACATCTTCCGAAGGCTCGAAATGAGGGTTTTTAGGCCAGGTTTCTTCTTCATCCTTCAAAAATGATGGTCCTTCAAACCAGATTGACTGGGCGATTTCTTGTACGTCACAACCTCTTGACACAATATCTGCTGGGTTCTGTTTTGTAGGGACATGTCGCCACGTAGCTTCATCTGACCACTCCTGAATCTCAGCCACCCTATTCGAAACGAACGTCGACAACGTAGATGGATGCGATCGAATCCAGTGAAGAGTTACTTCAGAGTCTGAATAAACAGCTCGTTCGATAGGTACCTTTAATAGGGGCTTGATTCTGTGACAGAGATCCGCGAGAAGGTGAGCGGCACATAACTCAAGCCGTGGGAGCGTTTTGGTCTTGAGCGGCGCTACTTTGGACTTTGAAGTCAACAACGATATTTTTAAACCTTCTGCAGTTCTGCTACGGATATAGACGCACGCTCCATAAGCTCTCATGGAGGCGTCGGCGAAGGCATGTAACTGGACCGGTGACATCGGATCGGTATACACGAACCGAGGTATAGATATCTCTTCCAATTGAGATAGTGTATTTTTTAACATATTCCATGCGGTTTCCAAATGCATCGGAATCGACTCATCCCAATTTAGTTTGTTAAGCCAAAGTTCCTGCAATAGGATCTTGCCCTTTATGACGATGGGACTCAACAATCCAAGGTCATATGTCGCCGACTGACAATACGATTCCTTCTACTCCACATTACGTAATTCCACATCAATGTGTCCTTCGGCCCCAAAGTACGTCCACCAAACTTCGTGTCGTGTTCGATGCGTCGTCGAAGACGTCCTCTCAGGTGGCCTTGAATGAGATTCTGATGGTCGGACCGACCATTCAAGAGGAATTATATTCAACGCTGCTCCGCTTCCGGCTGCACAGGTTCGCCCTGACTGCCGATGTAAAAAAGATGTATCGCCAAGTAATGGTGAATGAAGCGGATAGGCAGTTTGAACTGATAGTGTGGAGAAGAGACCCATCTGAGTCCTTGAGATTATACAAGCTTAACACCGTGACTTATGGGGCTGGACCAGCCCCCTTCTTGGCTATCCGGTGTTTAAAAAGGTTGAGTGAGTCTGCGAAGCTATCATTCCCTAAAGCTGCTAACGTTATTGGGTCCGACTTTTACGTCGATGACATGTTGACTGGTGCTGCATGCGTAGAGGAGCTAAGGGCAATTAAGTCCGAAGTATCTCAGGTTCTTCAGACCGCAGGGTTTGAGTTAGCGAAGTGGTTTTCGAACTCACCTGAGATCACCGCATCTGAGAGCACAACAAAGCCCATAACGATCTCGGATTCAGAATCGACTAAGGCGTTAGGAATCTCATGGTTGCCTAAGGAAGATGCCTTTCAGTTTAAAATTGACAATGAAGTCATGGGTCTTCGAGCGACAAAACGGAACATACTGTCGGGTCATCGAAGTTGTTCGACCCCCTTGGGTTTAGCAACCTCAAAGGAGTTGCCCAAACAATTTGGATCTGATTTAAACGGCAGCCTTACTTCGAACCGACCTGATGGCAATACCTGAGTCGTCTTCCGAAAGTGATTTTCACATAACGTGTGTTCAGGCGAAATAATTTGCTTTGAAGATGGCATCTCTTCCAATGACCAGAATTTTTGCAAGGTCCTATCAATGGAGACTAACGACTCTTCACTGCAACTCAAACTGTTTGCAGTTTGAGGGGCAGGAGTTTTGGAAACATATTTTCCCGACACAACCCAGCCAAGAAGGGTCTTTTGAAGAGTTGGATAGTCAGGGCCTTGCTTAATTTGACCAACAGCTAATAGCTCAAAGAATGATTCAGCTCCAATCAGCATGTCTATTCGTTGTGGCTTGTAGAAATAGGGGTCTGCCAGTGGTAGGTACTCTGGGATTTTCCAATCAGTTACATTAACTGACTGGTCTGGGTGATAACCTGAAATGGATTTCAGGATCCAAAAGTCAAAGGAGAACTCACTACCATTTATGCGCGACTTCACCACAGTGTGTATTTTATTCTTTACTTGAGAATTGGATTCACCAATACCAAGCAAGGTTATACACGACTCCTCTCTACGGATCTGTAAGCGGTGGGCTAGGTCTTCCGTGATGAAGTTTGTTTGGGATCCAGAGTCAAGGAGAGCTCTGGCCAAAATGTGTTCACCATTTTTTGTTCTGACGCTTACGATCGACGTAGCCAAAATCACCCGGTCCAACGAAGTCGCATGCAGAGCATGAGAGGTGGAAGGGTGATCCTGATTTAAAGGAGGAGACGAACTCTCTGGGGGTGGCGGCAACGCGAGGCTATTATCAGTCACTGTGTATCGATGCAACAATGTGTGATGTGAGCGGCCACATACTCGACATTTGGCGACCTTGCATCGTACAACAGTGTGACCCTTTTTCTACTGTTGGGGGGAGTGGAAGAACAAGCAAATGAACTGCGATTGTGCGACTTGCTTGGCATGACTTTGTCGTGCCTTGGCTTTGTCGATTCTTCCGCAGACAAATGCTGGTATCGACGATTTAAAACTATTTCAAAGTCGGACCAAAGCGGCAACTTTTCGAAGTCAAGCTGTTCTTCCCACTTCTGTCTAGTCACTGTGTCGACTCTGTCTAAAACGAGATGAATGAGCATTGCATTCGAAATCTTCGTATCGTCTCCTATCGATAGTAATGAACCATAGATTGACGACACTGTATCGATGAGGCTCCTTAGGGACGATGCGGACTGTTGCGAGATTTTTGGCAGACTAAACAGTGCGGAGACTTGGTTCGAAAATATTAAACACTCGTTGTCGTATACTCGCTTTAGGCTGGCCATGGCCTTTGCGTAATTATCCTCGGTGCCTTGGAACGCCTTTATTGTTCCTAATGCTTCATTAGAGAGGCACGAAATCAAATGATTAAATTTTTCGATCACCGGTATACTGTCATCATTATGAACAAGAGGCTAATAAAATTTTTAAACTCCGAATATTTACCACTAAACTTTGGTTGGGCCAATTTCGGAAGTCGAGCACGAGTTGGGGCCGTAGAAGCTGATACCGAGGGCGGCGTATCGCTTGTTAGCTTCAAAGCATCGATAACCGACATTATCTTTGCTTTCGTTACAATTGCCATTTCTTCCAGCTCGGCTCCAAATTCATCTTTACTATCGATTTCTTCTATTTGCTCCTGCAATAGGTTGGCCTTGTTAATAGAAGAATTCAGAACATCGAGTCTGCATTGTAGCTCTGTCAATTGCAATGGAATCAACCCACTCTCTAAGCGATCCTCTAAGCGGCGAATGCTTTTGACTCGGATTTTGAGCTTATTTTTTAAGTCATCTAGAACAGACTTATTTTCTTGTGCCATTTTACTATTTTTAATCTACGCGACGAAAACCAATATTTTTGTAGATAAATAAATAATAAATGTCCAAACAAGAACGAAAATCGAGAACGACAATAATTGAATGTCGAGGCACGAGGTGTATAGTTGGTTGCAAGTGACAGCCGAAAACAATATACCCTAAGAATGTAGGGTAGCGCGTCACTGGCAAAGTGATAACAAAAAGAATATACCCTCGAAAAACAGGGTAGCGAGTCACTTTGCGCTCCGTTTTGATCAAGCGCGGCAACGGAATTCTCCCACCAAATACACAGCAAGCAACGGTGGATAAGCGAAAGCGAGAGACGAAAGAATGCACCGGTGCAGCTGCTTGTATGTATGTATGTAGGTATGTGTGGATGTAACTGTTATACCGCGGTTTGGGTTAACGAACCAACTATTTTGGCGAATTTCAAACAACGAGAGGGGAACGGGGGGGCGACAGTGATTGTAGTAAATATATATATAATTGTGCGTCCAAATAGCGGTTCAAATAGAGTATATATAGTATGGGTTTTGTATGTGTTATATTGTGTTATATATTTAAATGCATATGTTATATATGTACACTAATAAATTAAATGCATGCAAATCAAACTCTACTACATATATCATACTTCTGTGCCAAGAATTGAAAGCGAGGTGCAATTTTTCCAGCACAAGACAATTTATATGTATGTTTGTATGTATGTCTTCGGCTCTAGCTTTCAATTTTTTGCACAAATACCTCAGGCTCTGCGTGTGGATCTTTGAGTCCAGCTGCCACTTTCCTTTTGCAAATTGTGCAATCGCAAGGGGCCATTCGTCCTCTCCTCTGGGTTTTTTGGCAACGGTGGCTGATGGTGGGGCAGCAGGTAATCTGCAGGGTATCAGCAACGGTGAAGCGGCAGGCAATCAGCAGGGTAGCAGGAACGGCTAAGCAGCAGGTGGGTTACACGATGTTTTGGCTTGAACACACCACGACGCGGGCAACCATACACAGCACTTGTAGCTGTGTATGTATGTATGTATATATATTTTTAATTGTGTCACTGTCACTTATTTGTTGCCTTTTAATATTTTCTCTTTACAGTCCACCCGGGGGCGCCATGAAAATTTAGAATAGTTTTTCTAAAACAAAAAGACCGATAACTTTGGTGGAGTAAAGAGTTTTATATTTGCGGCGGGGCGAAAAAGGGGACGTTCTTGCTTCGACTTCAATTTTAACATTATTATTTCAAATTTCATACATTTCATTCTAAGCCTAGCTAACCTACGGTGGCAAAGCGAGGCGAATTCGCTTTGAGCGAAAGAGAGAGCTTTCAGTTCGCTCCCGCCTTGCCCTAACCTACTTACACTAGACTTCAAACTTCAAATCAAATTCAACAATCTTAACAAACAAAAAACATTTAATATTTACGACGACATGACGAAACACGTACTCTAAAAATTTTCGTGGAAAATTAGAGCTAAACACAACTAAAAGAGCTAAACCTGCAAAGATAGCTAAGAAATAGTACTAATTACTGTAAAGATATGTTAGTATTAGAGATTTAAGAAGAGGAAGGGAATAAGTGGTGGATATTATAAGGTAGAGAGAATTATAGTTCGAGCATAAGACCATAAACGGTTCATGCAAAGAATAATTTGGTCTACAAAGTGGAAGGAACAAAGGAAAAAAGTTTCTAGTAGATCTAATAAGAATCGTTAAGTCTATGCGGCTCAACAAGTCAGGGCTATCTACGTCACCCTTGACCAGGTTGTGCATAAAAATTACACCAAGCATTTATCTACGACTAACTAAGGTTGGAAGGTTTATGAAAAGCAGTCTACGAGGGTAAGATGGCAGTCTCACACCTGCATCTGATTCTATACGGTCCTGGTGTATTTTATACCGGGGGCACCATACACAAGAGCCGTACTCTAAATATTTTCGAGGAAAATTAGAGCTAAACACAACTAAAAGAGCTAAACCTGCAAAGATAGCTAAGAAATAGTACTAATTACTGTAAAGGTATGTTAGTATTAGAGATTTAAGAAGAGGAAGGGAATAAGTAGTGGATATTATAAGGTAGAGAGAATTATAGTTCGAGCATAAGACCATAAACGGTTCATGCAAGGAATAATTTGGTCTACAAAGTGGAAGGAACAAAGGAAAAAAGTTTCTAGTAGATCTAATAAGAATTGTTAAGTCTATGCGGCTCAACAAGTCAGGGCTATCTACGTCACCCTTGACCAGGTTGTGCATAAAAATTACACCAAGCATTTATCTACGACTAACTAAGGTTGGAAGGTTTATGAAAAGCAGTCTACGAGGGTAAGATGGCAGTCTCACACCTGCATCTGATTCTATACGGTCCTGGTGTATTTTATACCGGGGGCGCCATACACAAGAGCCGTACTCTAAAATCTGACGAACAAGCGAGATATAGAGAGTCTTCGTTATATAGGGATCGTCAAACTCCTTTGACCACCTTTTTATAAAACCAAGCACGCCCATGGCCTTATTTACCATGGTGGAAACGTGTTTAGAAAACTTTAACTTGGGGTCTAGTTTAACACCAAGATCGTCAACCAATGTAATTCTCTCAAAAGAACCACCGCAGAGGGTGTAAGGAGCCAACATGGGGCTGAATCGATCAAATGTCATAACTTTGCATTTCGAGGCATTTAGGTGTAACATTTGCACAACACCATGACTGAAAGTTATTAAGATCGAATTGCAAGCGAGAGTGAAATGAAATGTCCTTGTACTGGACACAGAGTTTAACATCATCCGCATACATGAGTACTCGAGAATTTGTTAATACTGAAGGCAGTCATTAATAAAGAGTGTACAAAGTAGGGGCCTAGATTGCTGCTTTGTGGTACTCCAGAAGTAACCTTAACAGGCGAAGAGAAGGATTTTTGAAGAGGACTCGTTGAGACCTAGAACGAATGTAGCTAGAAATCTATCTCAAAAGATTAGACGGAAACCCTAAAAGGGCAAGTTTTTTGCCAGAAGGGAGTAGTTTACAGAGTCGAATGCTTTACTGAAATCAGTGTAGATAACATCCGTCTGAAAGTTAGATCATAGTGGTGCAGTCTAACGTAAATCATCTTCATTGTTCATTTTTTGCACTACACATTCATGCTCCCGCACGGCAGCATGCCTATGCAGCCCCTTTCTCGCTTCTTCATCTCGCACCTTTCTTTCTATCGCCTTTTGCTATCACTCTCTCGATCTGTCGCTCTCTCTCTCGCATAAGGGCACGGGCAATTCGACCCGCCTGCCCTTTGATTAAGTCTTGATCTTGCAATCACTTCTTGCACATCGTCTTGGAATCGAGCTATTCAATCGGACACCGTCTTGAACCGACCTCCGCGTCTTCAATCTGACCCCGTCTTGAATCTAGCTTTCTATCCCTTCGACTCTTTATCGCCTTATATACTACACTACAATAAACTGTGAATATATATACTGAACTGTCATCGTCTCTTTAATAATCTCATCAAACAACGCTACTGAAAAAGCTCAGTAGCTCAACAATTACCTTGGAAGCCTTTAATGACAAATGAAGTAAACTCTAATAAATTTGTGGTTGTCGCCATATAAATATAAGTGATTTGCAGAGATATTGCAAGTGCGGAGTTAAAAGTTTTTCAAACATTTTTGGAATAGCGGATAACTTAAATATACCTATATAATTTTTAGTATCAGACTTGCTATATTTCTTATGGAGAGGAATAAAAAAAGATTCCTTCCATATATAGGTGCTTTCTGTTATACATACAGTACAGCCAGTGTAGAGTAAATCCCTATAATTGTACGTTGTTTACACTGCCCAATGTACTAATTTGTCATCTACATATATACATGCTTCCACACGGCATCACCCTATGCAACCGTTCTCTTTCGCTTCTTCGTCTCGCACCTTTCTTTCTTTAGTCTTTCGTTATCGATTCTATCCAACTGACTCGCTATCGCTATTGCATACGAATCTGTCATTATTATTCGGCCACTATTATACACCACAATAAACCATATGGTCAAAATAGCAAAAGACCAAATCACGTGGTTATACTGCTCCCATTGTTTCATAAAACACAATGACCAACATATGAGCATTTCTTATTGTTACTGCATAAGCACGGTCCAGTTCCGAGTCCGCCTGTTTAATTTATTCTCGCTCTAAATCCCGCCATCGCACAGTAAGTGAAACGGCCATTCTAGCGGCCTTAAATTAATAACAAGCGTAACTTGAAAGATATCGCGATGAAATTAGGAACTTAAGACGATTGTTGTTTGCCGGATGAATCTACCAAATTTAATTCAAATCGGTCAACTGTATCATAAGGCAGCTATAGGACCGATCAGTCAAAATTATTATGTTACAATCTTTAAGATAATTTTATGCATCAGAAGTCCATAACATATGTATGAAGGTTAGGTTAGGTTAGGTTGAGGCGGCTGTCGGGATCGCCAGGAACCCGACACACTTAGGCCGGTTTCGGCCCGTTGTACCGCATGGAACATTTTCCCCTTCCCTTGTGAGACTATATGTTATCCGTTATCCCATCCGGATGCCCTCATGAAGTTTGCGATCCTTCTGGGACCCATTGGAGACATGTCTGAAATGTCAATTAAGAAAGGTGAGCCCAAGTATTGCAGTGCAGTATTGCATGTGTGCCTATTAACCAGTGTCCCGTGAGGTAGCGTATGACTGAGCTGCACCTTTTCCTGCTGAGTTTGCAGAGCTTGTCGGTGCGCTTCTTATTTATTTTAGGCCATGTTTGCCTAGTTATGCGACATAGTGGCACTGTTTTCCATCTGTCGTTTGTAAGTTTCTTGTAATGCTCTTTTATTTTGAGTCTACAGGTGGCTATTGGCATACGAATATTCTCCTTATCGTGTTGCCTTCAATGTCCTGGTGGCCCGGGACCCATATTAGGCTGATTGCAAACTGATAAGCCATCTCATGAAGAGATTTGCGACAGTTTGCCACGGTAGCCAAACTTGATGTTATCTTATTTAGCGTTTTGATCGGGGCTTGGCAATCACTGTAGATATTTAGGTTAGTTGCCGTAGTGGCAGCTTCGTGAAGACAGCACAGGGCTTCCTTGATCGCTATGACTTCCGCTTGGAAGACACTGCAGTGATCTGGGAGCCTAAAGGAGTGTCTTATGTTTAACTGTTCGGAGTACATACTCCCTCCGACCTTATTGTGTAGTTTCGAACCATCTGTGAAAATTTGTATGGCTCCGTCTGGGCCCGGAGGTCCCTCGAGCCATTTGTCTCTCTGGGGAATAATTATTTCAAAATGAGTGTCTATGTACTCCTTTGGAATGTAGTAGTCCGTTTTTGTGGGGACGATGTTATTTCCGTTAAGGATGGATGCGTGACCGGTATGCTGTGACACCCATTGGTCGGAGTCTCTTAGACGAATTGCTGCCATTTCTGCCTGCTCCATACCCGCATGGTCAAGGCTCTGGAGGCATAAGATGGCGTTTAACGCATCGTTTGGTATGGTGCATAAAGCCCCACTGATGTATAGGGCGGCAGTACGCTGTACCTTGCCCAGTTGGTTTGTGATGGTCCTTTTTCATAGGACAGGCCACCACACGGTAACTCCGTAGAGTAGTATTAGCCTAACTATTGCTAGGTATATCCATTGGACTATGCTTGGGTTCATGCCTTTTTGCAAGTGTAGAGGGCTATCGTGGCCTTCTTCAATCTGTCTTTGATGTTCAGATTCCAGCTGAGCTTCTTGTCAATTACCAGCCCTAAATAGCTGGCATTGTCAGCTGCATCCGTTTAATATTGGGGGGTTGAGAGGCCGGACTTTGTATTTGGTTGTGAACAACACAAGTTCCGTTTTTGAGGGATTAACTCCACGCGACGTTGTCCATTCCGACAGTCGCGCGAGCTTTGCGGTCATTAGATCGCAAAGTGTCTGAGGAATTTTCCCGAAAAGATGATGGCAACGTCGTCCGCGTATGCCACCACTTTGCAGGCCCCCCCTTCCAGGTTACATAGAACGTAGGGAACGTGTTCCGTCTTGAGAGGATATGCGCCATCGAGGCTACCGGGCCTTCACTTGGGAGGTCTGCCGGCTCGATGGTTGTGCACCCAGGAAAATGGGTCTCGAGTAGGATATGTAGGGAGTCCTCACTCGAGTTAGTATCATTCACTCTCTTCAGATATCCCACCGAGGGTGTTGTTTTTGAGAGGATTTTATGTAGCCTTGCGGCTTCCGACGTGTCCTCAATGTCGGAGCAAAATTTTTGCCAAGAGGCTCTTTTTGCTTTCCTAGTTTATTTTTTGTATAGGGCTAGACTGCTTTTGTATTTTGCCCAGTGTTCATCCTCGCTGCCGCTTTTGGCTCTATTGAAGAGGGACCTGCAGTCCTTGCGTAGGATATCTATTTCTTTTGACCACCAAGGGGGTTTCTTTTTCTCTTTGGGTCTGATTGAGGGGCATGCTGCCGTGCAGGCCTTGTTGTACGCTTCGGTGAAGCTTTTCACTAGGCTTTTTAGATCGTCCGGTGAGTCCGGGCATTTTGGTGGTATAGCGTATTTTATAGGTAATTTCTCTATACTTTCCCTATATAAATCCCAGTTGACTTTCCTGGGGTTAATATAGTCAGTAGGTTTTGGGCTCTCGAGAGATAGTACTGTCTCGATATACCTATGGTCGAAGAAGGATTGGTCCTCTAGGACTCTCAAACTTTTAACTATGTCTGACATTTTGTGAGACAATAAGGTGAGGTCAATAACCTCTTGTCGGTTTTTTATGATAAATGTAGGGTCGTTACCTCGATTGCAGATAACAAGAATAGATTTTAGAATGAAGCTAAAAAGTGACCCCTTACATTTGTGTCCGAGCTCCCCCATTGGGTGTGGTGAGCGTTGGCATCGCAGCCTATTAATAGGCCTGTGTCCGACCTTTCGCTGTCGCAGGTTATCTTGCGAACGAGGTCACTGGGAGGATCGCTCTCCTCGTGAGCCATGTAGGACGACACCAGGTTTAGGTGTGTCCCCTGTAGCTCTAGGCTAGCCGCCGTGTTGTCGCCATTGCTAAAATTATGGAGCAGAAAGATATTTAGGTGCTTTCTTGCCAGAATACAGATACGAGTTTTACCTTCAGTTTGTAGTCCTTCGTCGCTGCATCCGACTTGTACACCTTGATGGGGTCTGAGCTGAAGCCGAAATTCAGCTCTCTTTTGGCTGCCTCTATCGGGGCCAGCGACTCCTTATTGAGGACCACCGCCTGGTTTGTGGGGCCTTGTGTCGCCTCAACTTTGACCACCTTCCAATCCTCTGTAGGAAGGTCGGGGTTGCATCGCTGCAACATTTTCACGATGCGCTCCGGCTCCTTCATGGAGGCGGGCACCCAAATACGGGCCCTGGGTCTACTGGGCACTTCGCTCCAGTCTACAGCGACTAGCCTCGCCCCGGGGTAGACCTCTCCGACTTGCGCTACCGCTGCTTTGTAGAGCTGTACGTCTTCGCAGGCTACAATTTTTGTGTTTCCCTGGAACCATCCCATATCCTTGCAGACTGGAGGTGGTCCAGGTTCTTTTTCCAGCAGCTCGAAGCAGCGGTCGGCCAGTGCCGCCTCCACCCACTTCCACTGGTTTCGGGGAATCCTTCCATCGGCGCTGCCTCTGTCCAGGACACCAATAAGTGTCCTTTCTCTGGCGATTTGCGCGAAGGATAGATTGGCCTAGACCCTTGAGCGCTTTGCAGTGGGTCCTGGCGTCTCCTGGGAGCGTTGCCTCTTGGCTTGAACGGCCTCCCTTGGCGACTTCATGCCGAAGTCCGGAAGCACCGCCGTGGCCCACTCCACCTTCTTCAGCCAGTCGGCCGACGGGCTGGTCTCCGTACTCGTTTTCTGCCGACGGAGTATGTGGCCCGCACTCCTCTTTTCGGCGTACGTGTATTTGGTTTTTGCACTGGTTGACGGAAGATCGTCAACCTCCACTTTACCAGAAGGTCGGGCAGCCGCAATATGGCTTAGCTGCCTCTCCAAGGTGTCCGCTTTGGGTTTCGACGTGCCGCCCACCCCCGATTCGGGATGGGACCCCACCAGGTTCACGCCAGTGCCTTCCACCATACAGGTCTTCCCTGCTTTTGAGCGGATCAGGCCAGGCCTTTGGGCCTTTGGGCATTTCGGCGGGAGTGCCTTCCTATTTTGTGTTGTTTTTGTTTGTTGTATTTATCCATATAGTTCCCACGAGCTGCAGAGAAGGGGAACGGTCCACCCCGGCAGAGCTCCATGTTAGCTCTCCTGAGCTCTCCGTTCGCGACTGGGCTAGTTTTTATAGCGGACCCCAGCCAGGCTGACTCTTGGCACGGGTCGAATGACACCTTAGTCCGGCCCGGTGTGAGGTGAATGTTGGATTTGGGATGTAGGTAGGTATGTGTAAGGATGGGAGTGTTTGAGCTACTTGATGAGAGGGGGCACCACAAGCGCATCGTCAGTGTTGCTGTTTCGCGAACACCCGCTGGCTGTCCGGGACTGCTTATTTCGAGACTCTCCTTCAGAGTCAACTTAGTTGCGTCTCTTTGGGATGCCCGCTTATTAACAGTTGACCTACCCACAGGGTTGGCCGTTCGCTATCCGCAACCCGCGACACGTCCGGTGGCCTCAGCTAGGCCCCCTCTGAGCCACCTCAAAGCCCAATAGGATCATTGGAAAAATATGTATGAAACTAATACATATTCAAGATTTATGCTGTTTTTTATTTATTTAGATACGAATAATATTTCCTCTTCATTTTTCCTGCAAATATATTAACAAAAATACAAAACTATCGGCGTGATGCAA
>JAWNNB010001621.1:0-379056 GCA_035043285.1 Drosophila subsilvestris
CGCCAAAACTTCGGAACTAAGGATGTCCGGCTTTAGCCAGGTCTCGGTAAACACAATAACGTGGGACGAGAATGCGAGACTCTCAAGAAAAGAGTGCTGAGCTTACTACGCAAGCCTCTAGCATTCTGGTAGGAACTAAAAGAGAGGCAGTTAGTTTTTTGGATGGGTAGAAGTAGAGCGGGAAGATGAGGGTGGAGATTGAGATGGAGCACTGGTCTGAACACTAGGAAGAGTTATGGGGGGCCTATTCTTCTTCTTCGCTTTAAACTCCTTGACCACCAAATGCTCCGGCCAAAACTTGGCGGAACAAATGGTTTCAAATTGATTTGCGGGAGACAGTGCTATAAACTTGGAACAATGATTGATTTCGTGAGCGCTGTCATTGCACAGCACGCAGGTAGATGTATTTTGGTTAATGGCAACAAGTGTGGATTTAGAATGGTTAGGTTTTCTACTCCTGCCCACCTGACTGCTCGGCGCATAGGTTGCCATAGCGAAATCCACTGTTTCCAACGTCCTGCATCGCTGCTCCAAAAACGAGGCCATGGACTCCCAGGACGGAATCAGGTTGACAAAGGCTGTGTCCTCTAAACGTTCCTCCCACTTGGCTTGAGTCGCTGGATCAAGTTTGCGAAGCAGCACCTGCACAATGATGCATCCTGCGATCTGCTCAGGAGTGCCCATAGCCTGCAGCGCCCGAATATGGGCGTTGAACTTATTAGAAATCTCCCGCAGCATCGACACTGACCCATTCTCCACAGCCTGTAGCCCCATAATCTCAGTAATGTGCGTAATGTGAAAAACTAAACGACGATTATTAAATCTCTTTTCCAATAACTCCAATGCTATATTATAGTTGCTGTCCGAGATTTTCAGCGAACGAACTGTCTCCAACGCCGAATCACGCAGGCAAGATCGCAGATGCTGAAACTTCTCAATGTTGGATAGGTCTGGATGATTGTCGATGATGGTGGTAAACATCGAGTAAAAGTCCGTCCAATCCGCATAGCCTCCGCTAAAACTTGGCAATTTTATAGGAGGAAGGGAAGATCCTGGCCTACGGAGAGGTAGCGGCTGAGAAGCGGCAAACCCAACAGTTTCATTTGCTCCCGCAAACGTAGAATGCAGAGGCTTGTATCCGCTAATCCTAGCGATTTCACGCATGATCGAAGCCTTGAGAGCACTGGCAAGTGTTTCAAAGCTGTCGCACAATCCACTATGAATCTCCGTGCAGTCCAATTCTTCAAGCTCGTTGTGCAATGTCTCAAATTGCCATCCAGCTTCTCGATCTGTTCCAGCTTTACCAATAGCATGTAATAATCACAGACCGCAGCCTCATCTTCCCAAGCGGTAGTCAATCTCTTCACTTTGTCACATAGTTCCGTTGACTTAATCCTCAGAAAAGACACCCTGTTTTGTTCCCTGGCAACTGGAGCGTCGTTGGCAGCATCCATAGCAACAGCGGCTCTAGAAACGTTCGTAGCGGAAAGAGGAACACAAAACGCAACGTGCGTAATAAACGGGAACCTAAGGCGCGATTCGTGTGTGCATGGGCGGCCGATGTATATGCTTGTATGAAAGCTACATATGTGGTCGATGGCACGGGTTATGTGGTCAATGGCACTGGATAAGAGCGGCGAGCGAAACCAGACGAACAACGGCAATGTATATTATAATGTTTAAATGTGGTTTGTGATTGCACTGATCGATTATGTACAATCACGTCGGGGTCACCAATGTTGAGATACTGAGCTTTTTCACTAGCGGTTTAATTGAATTAATAAAGAGCCGAGATTTTTGATTTAATCTATGTTTATTGACATTTGTTAGCGGCAGTCCGCGTTTGTATAATTAGGTGTAAGTATAGAGCGAAGGTCAAGACGATCGCTACCAGACTGTTCGCAGGGCCGGCGGACCGAATTGCCCGTGCCCTAATGCAAGCGAGAGAGAGAGAGAACGAAAGAAGTGATAGAAGCTCGGTGGCTAAGCCGAGTACGAGCGATTGATACACAGAGAGAGTGGTAGCGAAGGCGAAAGAAAGAAGCAAGCGAGGTGCACATATAACCGCGATTCGTATATCAGCAATTGACTGAATATTTGCGTATGTATATATGCGACGACAGAAAGTGCGAGAGATAGCAAAGGCATAGCTCGGCGCGGCTCATTAGCCGAGCACGAGCGGTAGATGACGAATGAGCGAGAGCGCTGCTTAAACGCAGCAGGTGCAGCAGCAGCACGGAAGCAGCGACGTCGCTGCCAAGAACAGCCGCTGCCGGGCGTAGGCATATACGTTATGCTGCCTGACCCGACAACTTGAATTTAAAAAAAAATACATTTTTGCTTTTCCGAAATATTTTGTATGCGGGATCTTTGCATATTTCTTTACTCAAATCAAAGGTCCATACGTGCACCTTTGGGTTTTTTGGCTTCTACATCGATAACAGTGACGCTACCTCGCACGAAAAACGGCCAAAAATGGGCTGTCGCAGCTCAAATTCCCATACAAAATCCAAATTTTGACGTTTTTCGTGCGAGGTAGCGTCACTGTATCGATGTAGAAGCCACAAAACCCAAAAGTGCACGTATGGACCTTTGATATAGGTAAAGAAATATCCAAAGAGCCCGTATACAAAATATTTCGGGAATACAAAAATGTAGTTTTTTTTAATTCAGGTCAAAGTTGAAAAACAAAAAAAACGAGAAGGAACGTGTGAGTCGCTTCTGGACGCGACTCTACTTTTATACCCGTACTCAGTCAGTATATAAATTTGTGAGCTTATGATTAAAATTTAAAAAAAAAATTTTAATTTTACATATTACATTTTTTGCTACATTTTTTAACTACATCTACATGTAAAATGTAGATAATACATCTAGAACAAATATTCTACATATACCATTTAGATTCTACATCTCCTCCGCTAGGGGAGCAATTGCTCGCGCATTGCACAGGGCAGAGTGTGTGCGAGCGAGACAGAGAATGAATATCGTCAGCAACGCCAGAGGAGGTGGGGGAAGCAACTGAAAATTAATTTCTTCATTCTGGCTAAAATAATAATTTGATCTGAATCAGATTCAGCAATCTGATAGATATGGTCAGTCTCTACGATACTGCGTTTTTAGTTTTATCGTATTTTATAAATTGTGGCTGCCATAGATTTTCGTTTTTTGTGGTGACGGAAGAGGGCGGGGAGAAATTTTGAAATACACTTTTAACAGGGTGATATCACATGAGTCTCGAAACAAAATTTCGTTGCTCTAGCTGTTATAGTCTCTGAGAACGAGGCGCTCATCGGGACGGACAGACAGACAGACGGACGGACAGACAGACACGGCTCTATCGACTCGGCTATTGATGCTGATCAAGAATATATATACTTTATGGGGTCGGAAAAATTTCCTTCTCTGCGTTACACACATCCTGTTTTAGCACAAATACAGTATACCCCTTAACTCTTTTTGAGTACGGGTATAAAAATCAGGTACTAATGTACTAATGAAACTATATACTCAGGTACACTCAATAATTTAACCATTTTTAAGTTTTCGCTATCTAAATTATGTTGTTAGCTATTAATCCATTTGAAGGTAGGTCTTTTTAACTTCGACATACCCCTATCAAAAGTTTTTAGCATTGCATATTCAGGATGGCCGTTATATTTGACCTGAATTTGACTAAGTTTTTTAACCTGCTTTTTATTTTGCCAAAGGGTGGTATATGCAAATGTATATATATTGCAGTCCTTTTTTGGATGATTCCTTAATTGTAGAGGAAAATTTGGAATATGGCATTTCCCCATTGCATGCCAGAATAAGATGTATGGAGTTTATTTTAAAACTTGCATATACCATCCCGCGAACGGAAGAATCTTTTGACGATAGCATGCCAGCCAAAGAGAAACATAAACACAGGAAAAAAATGATTCAAGACGAATTCTTTTCGAAACTTGGACTGAGGGTCGACTGCCCCAAATATGGATACGGGAACACAAACGATGGAAACTCATCCCGGAAATTCTTTAAGGAACACGAAATTACAGCAAAAATAACTGGAGTGGATGAAGGCATTATCCAAAGATTGGCTGTAATTTTGAATATTTTAAACTGCAAGGACAAAATTAACACCCGCAAATTTGGCGAATATGCCTCGAAGACTGCAGAGTTGTTATTTGAAAAGTATCCAGAAAAGAAGCTTACTCCAACGCTTCATAAAATTTTGGCACACGGTCAAATTTTAATAGAACATCAGAGCCTTCCAATTGGAGAGATGTCAGAGAAGGCCCAGGAAACGAGAAACAAGGATTACAAGAAATTCAGGTACATTGAATACTTGTAAAATATCACGAACAAGGCAAAACCAGGATCTTTTCAACATGTTGGCAGCCTCTTCAGATCCATTAATTTCATCTATTACACATGTGAAATCCAAAAAAGAATTAGAAAGTATTTATTCTTCAGAAATGTTAAGATTATTGGATTTATAGTATAGTAGTTTTATAGTAAACCAAAAATAAGAACAATTAAAAATATTTTTTTTCTATTTTGTAAATTCTGTTTAATTTAAAAATTAAACGTGTAATAATTTTTTATAGTATAATAGGACATTCAAAATTTTGTTATCGATCCGAAAAACTTGGAATTTATCATTTTGCATAGGAAAATATGCACTGGTAACAAAGTTCAACTTTGGCTATTTATTGTAAAGCTTCTAGACATTGTAACACCATGTTCTTTTGCAGACTAAATTCTGAAAGTTTTCTTTTCTTTTTTTTTTAAGCGCAATTTATTTCATGAAGATATCTTGATTCGTTCGGAAGTTATTAATTTAGCAAGCTGAAATGGCCAAAGGCCCCACTGTGCGACGCCTCCCGTGCCGACCACCGTGAAGACAAAATGTTTTGAAAACAATATTTGTTTTATATTCATGAAAATTAATAAAAATAATAAATTATAATATCCCTATAATTTTCCTTTATATAATTCTGCATTAATTAGATTATATTTGTCTGCATTATTTAAATATTTCATTTGGTTTTTTGTTCTCATTTTGCAATGTTCGTGTTCGCTAAAAGAAGATATAAAATTGATATATTTTTCGAGGGGCTAGCAACATACCAATACCAGTATCTACCGGCTATTTTCATTGATCTGAGTACTACCTAAAAAAAGTTTGTGCCCGAAAAATTTCTTATCGGTTTCATTCTGTTCGCGAGGTGTTTTCGGATCTGAGTTAGACTTTAAATAAAAATTATTTATAAAAAGGGCACAAGCCCTATTCTATTTTTTCCTTTTCCAATTGATACCCTCTGCACTGAGCACATCCCGGGAAACTGGAGGAAGTTTCGAAAGATGTGAAACGCCGATTCGCACTGGGACCATCACCATCCATGATACAGCTGATGCACACATCTCGGGGCGGCGGAAAATTTTTTTACTTTTATAACTAAAATGAATATAAATATTGCAATGGTTTTGAATGTGATTCAGCAGCAAAATATATTCTTGCAAAAACGAATCATCAGCTTTGATGAGGAGGAGATATTAGAATGGATATCTGTTTTGAAAACACTGAACCATGGTCATTTGTGACTGCTTCTTCTTAATCCAATCAATTTTTAAAATACAAATATATTTGCATGTCTTCTTACAAGCGGTTCGGGACATTGTGGGAGAAAGATGTAGCCTATACAACACGATGCGCTTTTTAATGAAAATCGCCATAGCATTCAATACTTTGGGCTGTTTTTCTGAGTACAGAATAGTTGAAAGGCTGTCAGCCAACAGCGCCTGCAATTTCCTGCATGAGTTTTGCAAAACCCTCACCATAAACTCCCTTCCGAGTTTTTTTTGCCTGAGAAAATTCTAACATATTTGATGTTTTTTTTTCATTTTCCTGTCCGTCATCTATTCTATAAATTTGTAGAAAAAAATCTGTGTGTAAGGGGGAACGCACGCACTTTTCTTGCGTTTTTTTTTAAATGATAGCCAGAGTATATGTCATGGCTTGCATACAACAAAATTTACTTTTCTGTTAAAAGATTTCTCAAGAATTCAAAATTAATCAAAAAATCTCAAATTTGGTCCAAAAATGTGAGTTTGAACGCTTATTTCATTTCATTTCTTCGCAACACGATCATTATATTGCATGCGGTTTTTTTAAATGATAGCTAGAGTTTGTTTTGTTTCTATAAAATAAAGGTTTTTTTTCAATAAATTGGTTCTTCAAAAAATACAAATTTTTCAAAATATATCTTAAATTTTGTCCAAAAATGTGTGTGCTTGAACGCACAGTATGTGTCATTTTGTAGAAAGTAACATTTTATGTTAGATTTTGTTTATATAGCTTTTTGTGTGAAAAATTGCGCTGTGAAAAAATTGCAATTTGTTTAAGTATATATGTATTTTGCTTTTGAGAATATGTGGGTTTTAAATCAACCAGTGTGGTTTTTCAAGTTAAATTTCGAGCCGATTAAATTTGGGCCGGCGAACTCGAAATGCGTCATAAGTTATGGCTTAGAGGAGCCGTGAAAGTAGCCAAGACATTACACATCGCAATGTAAATAATCGTCTACGCACAGCAAGGTCCCGTTCAGATCAACGAAACAATGATGCAATAACTGCAAATGAACGTGGAAATATACGAAATCCACAAGGTGTTGTGCTTCATCGTAGAAATGATCAACTTGAACGTGCATCCGAGTTGCACTACAATATCCCATATTGTTTTGGAGCGGCCAAGATGGCTATAATTTCAACATTAAAATGATAAATCCAGTAAACGGTAAATTGATGAAAAATGTATTATTGATTTTTATTTTAATTGAAATTAAATTTAATTTCATTCAATTGTAGGTAGAGGAGGAACAAAGAAAGTTAGTGCTATGAATTATTAAGCATACAGGCTGCAGATACGGCAAAATCAAGACCACCACATATTGAGGTGCAGAGCACTTTTACACAAGTATATTGTTGACATGTGTGCAAAAATTGAATCGGAACGGCTAAATTTTCTTTGATTCAACCAAGCCAAATTACGTTCGGAAGAGTATGTTCATTTGCGTGATGCCATTAACAAAGATGGTTATGCACAAAACGTTGGAACCAGCGTTTGAAAATGCTACGCTACTCCGTAGTATTTTATTTTTCACTCGCTCCCGCTCTCACTTTGAACAGAGCCGTAGCAGAGCCGTAGCCGAACAACGAAAAAGTATTCGCTTTGCTCTGCTCTGTAGTTTTTTCGCTTGATATGCTACAGCAATAGCAAGAGCAGAAAATGAAATGATGTGCTCTGCGTAGCCGCTTCGTAATTTACCGTTATTTTAGGATTGTCGCTAGCTAGCATGCGTTTTGGTAAATTTGTTTTCTCACTTTCATGTATTGATTTAATGCGTAAATCGAAATCGTTTGAGTCATGTGTTCATAAACATGAATAGGAACGATACGTAATACTGAATAGTTACTGCTGACGTGACGGTTTTCGATGTTGGTACATTTACTATGCCTGATATGATCCAACCAAATTTGGTGTACTGTCCAAGACTGCCATCAATTTTCACTACACCGTTTTCCAGAATTCTTGCGAACACTTCTCCTCCTAATACCAAATCGATTCTATCTGATTTATTGAATAATGGATCAGCCAGATGATAATTTTTCCATTTTTCCATTTCGTATTCGAAAGATTTGTCTGGTTGTGCACTGGTTAATGACGACAAGACGGCAGCTTCTACTTCTTCTTTATGGTTGCTCAGGAATCGTGGTGTTATTTCGATTTTAATTTTGTGTTTTGATTCACAAACTAGCGTCTCGCTGAGCCCGTGTAATTTTGTTATCGCTCTTTGACGAGGAAGTCCCAACAGCTGCGCGGCTTCTTCTGATATCGAGGATAGCTGTGATCCTTGATCGATTAATGCTCTCAATGCACATATTCTCCGTTAGCAGCCTTTGCTCTTACTTGTGCTGTAGACAGGATTACTGTTGACGCGCTTTTGGACGTCATTGTCGTAGCATTTTCTGGGGTTTTTTATACCCGTACTCAAAAAGAGTTAAGGGGTATACTGTATTTGTGGTAAAAGTCGATGTGTGTAACACAGAGAAGGAAAATTTTCCGACCCCATAAAGTATATATATTCTTGATCAGCATCAATAGCCGAGTCTCTGTCTGTCTGTCTGTCTGTCCGTCTGTCCGTCTGTCCGTCTGTCCGTCTGTCCGTCTGTCCGTCTTGATGAGCGCCTCGTTCTCAGAGACTATAGAAGCTAGAGCAACGAAATTTTTTTCCCAGACTCATGTGATATCACACTGTTACAAGTGTATTTCAAAATTTCGCCCCGCCCCCTTCCGCCTTCACAAAGGACGAAAATCTGTGGTATCCACAATTTTGAAGATACGAAAAAACTAAAAACGCAGTATCGTAGAGAATGACCATATCTATCAGATTGCCGAATCTGAACCAGATCGGATCATTATTATAGCCAGAATAAAGAAATTAATTTTCAGTTGCTTCCCCACCTCCTCTGGCGCTGCTGACGCTATTCATTCTCTGTCTCGCTCGCACACACTCTGCCCTGTGCAATGCGCGAGCAACCCCTAGCGGAGGAGATGTAGAATCTAAATGGTAGATGTAGAATATTTGTTCTAGATGTATTATCTACATTTTACATGTAGATGTAGTTAACAAATGTAGCAAAAAAATTTTATATGTAAAATTTAAAATTTTTTTTTAAATTTCAATCATAAGCTCATAAATTTATATACTGACTGAGTACGGTATAAAAGTAGAGTCGCGTCCAGAAGCGACTCACACGTTCCTTCTCGTTTTCCTTCAATATGTGACAATTCGTTATGATTGCTGTAGCATTTTGTACACTTTTTATTTTTTTCGTAGCACTGCTCGTTCCTGTTGTGTTTTAAACAAAAGACATAACCTGTGTTTCTTTGCCAATTCTAATCGACTTTCCGGCGTTAACCGTTCAAATCTACGACACTCCGGTATCCACTGACCTCCTAGACTGCAATATTTGCAATATTTCTCCTTTGTTGTGGTTTTTAGTAGGCCGACGTTTCCTGTCGTTGAAATATCTTCCTTTCTCTGGTAGCGTAATCATTTCCTCCTACCGCTGTTAATGTTTGATGCTGCTGTTCCAGGAATTGTAGCACATCTGCTAGCTCCTGAATTTCTCTGGGTTTTTTAATATCCTGCTCAAAGTGTCGCATTCCTTCTTTGTCGAGCTTCCGGATTATTATTCGTCCGATGAAAGGGTCATTATCACTAATGGTTATGCCCAAAGCTTTGATGGCACTTATGCATTCATTAGTTGTATCAAGTAGTTGTCTTACATCTTCCGCATTGTCGCTTTTAATTCCTCGTTGATCCAGAAGTCTGTCCAGATTTTATGTTTAACCTGCTTTTTAAAGTATGTAAATTTTCGCCCAAATTCAGATGTTTTAGTATTATATTCTTTTCGAAAGTCTTCTGAACACTCTTTGCACTCATGATATAGATTTACTATCGTCGCGAGTGTTGTTTCCATGCCCTGAATTTCGTATAGAGTAATCTCACTAAACGCCTTGCTGTGTATCTCGTTCTTAAGGTGATCGCACCAGTACCAATACTTTCCTTCTGGGAAAACTACTTCCGTACTTGTTAATGCCATCTCTTCGATACTTCCGGCTCCTTCGTTTGAACCGCAGGGCCTTTCATCTGCGTTGTTTGTACTATAGTACCTGTCATCTATGATATTCTTCTCTAATACAACCGCTCCTTCGCATTTCAGCATTTTTTTTAGCATAGCGGCTTTTTCCATTCGATTTTCAAATATATTCTGTACAAAATACTCCTCTTTCTCGATACCATCTTTCATTAACTTTCAACCCAACCACTTCCAAACTGGGTGAAGTTAAAAGAGGACAACGACTGGCTCCTCAGAAAGGATAAGACCCATACAAAAAGCAAAGAAAATCATCAGATCGTGAAAGACCTCCCACAAGAAGGAAGACGTTATGCAAAAGAAGAAACGACAACAGTACAAAATCATACCCGAAAAGGAAAAAACTCTCGTCCATTTTGTACACCAAGCAAAATAAATGGCGAAGATGTTTTGACACCAGGAAATTTGCAAATTAGCAAATCTACATTGCTAAAACCAGTTTCAAAAGAAGATGTAGCCATAACATCTCTTCAAAAGTGGAAACTGGTTCAAAGGATTCAAAAGAACTTTTGGAAAAAACCCAAGGATAAGCTACAAAAGCTAAAAGAACTCAGCTTTCACCTCGAAAAGAAGTACTGCTGATTCTTCACACTGATGCGGTATGTACGGAAGAAGGTCAAATTCAAAGACGGTCGCCATAACCCCGTCCGACCTCCGGCAAGATGTTCAAACCATGAACAGAACTCTACGCCACACCACACCGCGACAATCTCAACCTTTGCGGACCATGGGCAATATGTTCATAATAATGAACAGGATCTAGCACCAAGCACGGTACAATTATCACAAATCTGGCGTACAGCGGGCAAGATGTTCATAGACATGAACAGAAGCGAAAGCAGTTCACGCCGCACATAAATACAGTCCACTTGAAGGATGCCTACAAACCCGCAGCTATCTCAACTCTTGCGGATCGCGGGCAAGATGTTCATAAACATGAACAGGAACGATACAGGCCACCCCATAAATAATACAGTCCACTTGAAGGAGGCCACTTGAGAAAAGGGACACCTAAATCTAGGATCGGTTCGACCATAAAGTCATCTACATGGGTCGCGTCGAACCCGAATCTGTCGACACACTTGTCGCACTTGTCACTATCAAGGATGATCGTGGGAACAAGTTGGTCTTAGTTTAATTATGTTAGAGTTTCCTATATATAGTCCATAAGTTTTGAGAATTAAACAGTTCGAATTTACAACTCGTCTCATCAACAACACCATTTGTGGTCCTTCGATCCGGACTCATTATTGAGAAAAGTCTGGAGAATAGAAGTCGCATCAACATCATGAAACGTTGGAAAACATACTTTTGGTCAGGCTTAATTCGACCCACTTAGATAGTGCGATCGATAATTTGGCTTTGTTTTTAGAAGAGGATTAATTATACATAATTAATAATTATTAGTTTGTATTTGCATATGTTGCTATTTACTTAATAGAAGCATTGAGCTTGAATAAAATTCATTTCACTTATTAATCTACCAAGAATGTTAGCAAAAACAAAAACACATGAGAGCCGTAGCAAATGAAAATTTCATTTGCTCTGCTCTCATCTCGCTCACAGTTTTCGGCTACCGCTCCGGCTACGCAGAGCACATCATTTCATTTTCTGCTCTTGCTATTGCTGTAGCATATCAAACGAAAAACTACAGAGCAGAGCAGAGCGAATACTTTTTCGCTGTTCGGCGACGGCTCTGCTACGGCTATGTTCAAAGTGAGAGCGGGAGCGAGATCATAGCAATATTTGTATAGCTCTTGCTGCTCCAGAGTAGTAAATGCGAACGCTGCACTATGGGTAATTTGACCACTTTTTGTGGCAATAATTAATAACTTCTAAACGAAACAATATTTTTTTGTTTAGTTTTTTGATATAAGTTAATAACAGCATGAGGAAGGTATTTTGAAAAAATGGGCGTGGCAAAGCCTTTTTTAATAAAAAAATCATATTTTAATTTTTTTGCTCAATGTGTAAAAACAAAAAAATGTTGGGAGCACGTTGGGAAATTTGTATTTTATCCAAGAGAGAGTGGCACGCCTAAACAACAATTAACAACAATAAAAAATTATTATTTCAGGTAGCTTTTTCACACAATCTTTAATCAGGGGACCTGATTATTGACTTTTATTTTTCACAATACTTAAATATCTTACATTTGGTTCGAATAAACTTTGACATTCTGAAAAGCTGATAAATGCATCTATCGATCAGACCTAAACACTTTGTGATTTCGACTTACCGTCTGGGAAATATTAGGCTTTCAAATGCAAAATTGATCGTTTTTTCAGTACATTTTTCAAAATTTTAATTTCAAAAACTTAGGAAAAGTAAAAAAAAATTATACCCATTGTTCTTATATTTTTTGTGTATAGATGCATCAATTGGGCGTCGTTTGATGTATTGTCCATCAAAATCTATGGAGAAACGACTCAGCTAAAAATCACATTTTACCGTTTGAAACGTTGCTGCAGTCCTTATGTTTTTGTTCAAAAGTCCAGATTTCAGATAAGACGCACACCGGGGCAGATTAATATGATATACATTTGAACAAGAATTAAATATTCTACAAGATGCACTAGGTCGTATGGTGGCGCGCGTAGGCACTTTTGTTGTACGCCTCTTCAAAGACAAATTTTTGTCACAAATTTAAGCTTGTTAGAAATGAGCCATTAAACATAATTATGAGGGCATTTTTGACAGATCAAACTCACAAACACATTGTACATACATGTCTAAACTAAACCCATTGTAAAAGATTCACTTAATTGAATGAATTAACCACTTTTTATCACTTTTTAAATGATGAAAAAATTACTTTTTGCAATAACTTTCGCCTATCGATATCAAACATCTGACTTTAACAGCTGTTAACTTAACATTGGATCGCACTGTTAACTTTTGGTTTGCGTAACATTGAAGACCAATGTTATTCGGATATAAAAGGGCTATCAATTTATTAAAATAACAACTTTTGAAAAATGGGTTTTGGCCAGAAAAAGTAGTCAAATTACCCATAGTGCGCTGGTTGGAACTGTGATAATATTTCCGTCATCGTGTGTTGGAAGTCCACGTCACATGTTTGAGTACGCGCAAGATGCGATGTCATACGTTCGCCGTTACGGTCGACCAGACTTCATCATCACCTTCACATGTAATCCGCAATGGGAAAAAATCGCGGAATTATTGTTTGTTGGCCAAACATCACGTGTTTTTAGAAAAAAATTGAAATCACTCATGGATTTAATTGTCAAACACGGTGAATTTGGGTCAGTTCGATTTTGGATGTATTAAATTGAATGGCAGAAACGAGGTTTGCTTCATGTGCATATTTCGATTGGGCTGATTGAAAATATAAGGCCGAATCAAATTGACGATGTGATTTCGGCCGAAATTCCAGATCGGACAGTAGATCCTGAATTGTTTGAAGTGGTCACTAAAAATATGATTCACGGTTTATGTGGTGCGTTGAATTTGAATTCACCGTGTATGATTGAAGGGAAGTGCTCCAAACGTTTTACAAAAAATTTGTTCTCCGATACAGTGACGGGCAACGATGGATATACCGAATATCGGCGTCGATCAATTGAAGATAATGGCCATTCGGTAACATTGAGAGTTCAATATCGAGATTTGATAACACTACCCGACACGATTTTTCGTCAAGAAACCAGAACAACTTTTTCTGAAAGATTTGGGGCTTAGAAATTGTTTGAGAATATTTTTTTTCTATGGCATAACATTTTTTTTAAGAATTTCTTAAAACTCCTTTTTTTAAGCTTTTACCAGAGGTAACGCCTCTTTTTTCAAATAACTTAAGTATCTTACATTTGGTTGTGATGAATTTTGAATTTTCCTGAGTTTATAAAGTCAAAATGAAGTAAAAAATACCGCAAAAAATCATAATTCTTTCATTTAAATGCTTTATATTTCCCAAAACGGTCAGCTAAAATAGCACAGTGTTTGGGTTGTTGGGTGTTTTATAGCCAATTTACACTGACATGAGTTACCTATCGATAGTTGAGTTAACTCAATAACTCAGAACTGTCGTCTACACTAGCATAAACTCGAATTATTGAGTTTTGGCGGCCTGACACGGTTTTTTTTTGACAATTAAAATAAATTTAAAAAATGGACGAATAGAAATTGTTGCTCCTTTTTGTTGTGGAACAGAAAACAAAGACGCTGCAACAATGCATAAACTTGGCGGGGATATCACCAGGAATGGTGTGGTGGAGAATGCTTTCGGCCACCTTAGGGCTCGTTTCAGGAGGATTGGGAATCTTCTTCGGAGATAATTGCCTGCTGCTGTATTCTCCACAATTTTTGCATAGTGCAGAACTGTCCAGTTTCTGAAAATTAGTCGCGCGAAGAAGAGACCAACAGGGAGAAGGAGCAACCTGTAAATGAACAATGGGTTGGAAATTCTAATATAAGGGCGAAATCTATACGGAACGCTTTAGCGGTATTCGAAAAATCGAACAAACACAACTGAAACGCAACCATAACTCAACTTTTTGCCACCACTAGGCTCCTATGTTAAACCTATGTAAAAAAACTGAGTTTTGCCCAAAACTCAATAACTCAACCGTAGTGTAAACAGGTAGCCATGTATGTCTGTCCGTCTGTCTGTCTGTCCATCTGTCTGTCTATCCGTCTGTCCGTCTTGACGAGCACCTAGATCTCAAAGACTATCAGAGCTAGAGCAACCAAATTTTTTTTACATACTTATGTGATATTACACTGCTACAACTGTATTTTAAAATTTCGACCCGCCCACTTCCGTCACCACAAAATACGAAAATCTATGGCATCCACAATTTTGAAGATACAATAAAACTAAAAACGCAGTATAGTAGAGAATAAGTCAGGTCGGATTATTATTATAGCCAGAGTTTGTTTTTTATTTTTGTATTTTGACGTTATTTTATTAATCGAATCTTCTCTATTAGAGACTGACGACAAGTATGCAAATTTTAATCTAATACATTTATTTAATTAATTTCTTTTAATTATTAAGAGTACCTCCCTAACTAAGGGTTATTGCTGGGTGGGGAGGTCTCTTTGCCGGAGTCGTGTATGGATAGTGTGCCAAGTTAAAGACTACGCAAGTCTATTAGGATGGGCCTGTAGCTTGACCTAATACTTTGCTTGAAATGATCCTACATTTAAGTCTTTATGGATATTTTCATTCCGTATGTACCATGGCGCCCCAGTGATAGTTATTAGTATCTTCCATTAAGCTCTCTGGATTATTTCTAAATTACTAGCGCAAGCATTTCCCCATAGCTCGGAGCCGTATGTTTAGATGGGTTTGAGAACTGCATTGTACAAAAGTACTTTTTACTTCTGTTTTAGTGGTAAACGGGTGTTTATTACCCAATGCAGATTACTAGCTTCAAATTTAAGTAGATTTCTTTTCACTTCGATGTGCTTACGCCAAGTAAGCCTTCTATCCAGATGAACACCGACGTATGTTACTTCGGTGGTTTGTGGAATGTTGATGCTGTTCAGGTATAATGGAGGTCAAGTTTGTCTGTTAAGGTTAAAGGTGACATGCTTGCACTTTTGCTCGTTTACATGTAGGCGCCAGTCTGCTAGCCATTTTTCTAAGGCCACGAGATGAGATGACAAATGTTCCGCTTCTGTAGGGCACTTGGAGCGACTTAGTGTGGCAGCATCGTCAGCAAATGTCGAAGTTGTTGTTAGTCTGTTTGTCGGTAGATCTGCTTTTTATTTTTGTAGATTAAGCCTTCTAACCAAATGCGGTCGAAGGCCTGGGCGATATCCAGAAAAACAGAAGAGCAATATTCCCGTCTTCCAAATGCATTACTTGTTCATTGGTTCCATGTTTTTCCCGAAATCCGAATTGGTTCATCGGGATGGCACCATTGCTGTGTAGGTGTTGTTTGATACGATTCAGGAGTGGCTTTTCAAATATTTTTGATAGGCAAGGCAGCAGACTGATAGGTATATAGGTATAGGTCCAAGCCATCAGACTTGTCTTTTCCGGCTTTATGGATCATGGTGATGATAGATTTCCTCCTTTCTTGAGGATAATAGCCCCATTTCATCATGTTGTTAAATACCATGGTGAGGAAATATACTGCACAGCTCGGAAATTCTATGATCATTTTAGGGGAGATGTAACCGTGTCCCGGAGCTTTCTTTTGCTTTGAGATTTGGTCTTTAATGATCCTTGTAACTTCTCCTGATTGAAATACGATAGGCAGAGTTCGGGATTTTTGGGTGGTGGGAGCACAAAGCCCAATTTGTTGCTGGGTATGGTTTGAAGACGTTTTCGAAATGGATGGCAAATGTATTTGCCTTCTCTTTATTGCTGCGAGCCCACTCTCCTGTTTGTGTACGCAACGGTGATTTAATCTCGATGGACATACGCCAAATTTAGCATTCCACACTGGGAATAGTTTGCTAGTTGGGGACAGTTGCTCCATATAGTATATTTTAGTTTGGTTTCTTTCAGCTTCTATGGCTCTGTTTAGCCGCTCTTTCGAGGCAGTTGATTTGTGACCTTGCCACTCTCGCCGAAGACTTCTTTTATCGCGTAGAAGCACTTCAATGTGCCTAGAAACACGACTGTTGTTGGTAAGTTTATTAGCTGGTAATATTGGTGTAGAGTGTTTTGCCGCCAGTGACATTGCGGCTACTAATGCTTCAACAGAGTTATCAATGTCATCTTTACAATAAATGTTTGGGCAGCAATAAATATAGGAGCTTATGTACTTTCTGTATTTAAGCCAATCTGTTTTGCTAGATGTTAGAAAGTGTGGGCGTTCCGAAAGCGGTGGATGGTCGTTAAGTTGAAGTAGAATGGGCGAGTGATCAGATGATAGATCTGTTAAGTGTCAGATCCATCTGATCTTGCAGATCAATCAAGTCGGGTAGTTTCTTTGGATCTGTGGGCCAATATGTAGGCTTGCCCGGAGAGATAAAGTCTAATTTGTTTTTTGGCGTTATTATAGCGTTATATAGTTTTCTTCCTTTTGGGTTGGCAAGTCGAGATCCCCAATGGGTGTGCTTGGCGTTGTAGTCACCAGCTGCTATAAATCCGTCACCCAACAGCTCGAAGAGTTAAAAAAAATTCTGATTTGGATATGCAGAAGCGCGGTGGGCAGTATACTGCGGCTAGGTTTATGTAGCCGCTCTGAATTTCAATATGAATTTGTGTTGCCTGTAGATAAGGTGTAGCAAATGATGGCAACGGATAATGCCTTATGCGATTCTTGATCAGAACGCCAGTACCTCCATGTGCCTTACCATCGGGATGATTAGTCGCATAGAAGTTGTAGCCATTAAGGTGAAAATAATTTTTATTTGTTAGGTGAGTCTCTGATATAAGCATGGCGTCCATGTAGTGTTGAGCGAGGAATTGCAATAGCTCGCATTTGTGCTGTGATATGCCATTTGCATTCCAGATAGATATATTTAGACATCCTATTTAAACAGATTTCTATTTGAGTAGGAGCTCCAGGAGGAGACTTTGATTGCGCATAAGCTCCTGCATCGTTAGTTGTATTGCTACCATTGTGTTTGTTATAGTTACCAGCATTGACTCGATTCCACCAGGCAATCGGGACGGACTTGTAGGGGTATGCTGGGCAGTAATTTCTGAGATCTAATTTAATGCCTGATGCTGCAATATTCCTGCAGTGGTTTGTTACGGTACAGTAGATATTGGAGCTTGTAGATTGGGTGAACTTCATTTTTACTTATATGCATACTGTCAGGTGCCAGTTCTACCTTGTACATTGGCTGGAGAATTTTATTTCTATTTATTATGTTCATAGCCATTTTGATCTCGAAGCCCTTATCGTTAAGTCCATCTATTATATCATTTATTGCGACTGTTGTTTCGATTCCTTTGATAACCACTTGTAATCCTTTATTACTTTTAAGTTTCATTTTCGAGGTATTTGACCACTGATTGATAGTTTTGTTCGTCTTTGATTGTATTTTTGTTTCATTTATGTTTCATTTTTATGAATGTGTCTGCGCCAATTTTATCTTATAATTTTTATTTTTTTTTGGTTGAAGTCACCGTTTTGGTTGAGGTCATGGTACTCGTTGCTATTAGCAAATCAGTTGTGAGGCCGGAAGAATCGGGGGATGGACACTAAGAACTCCATGACCCACTTTGCAATGCAGGGGAGCGCGTGCTCTCTCCTTGTTCACTTGCAGTGATACAGTTGTTGTTTGTACTGCTACCGTTGGCTACCGTTAGAGAAGTACGCTTTCTATTTTTGAGAGCCGACGCACGTCTTGTTGCTGCTGCCGGGCTTGGCTCATTTTGACTTTGGTTACAGTGCTTGTCAACTTTACCAAGCTAGTGCTCTTATGCGTTGACATTTGTTTTTCTTTTATATTATTCTTTAATACGCGATTTGATGATTTAATGGGCCACACGAGCACAAGTACCCATGCACACCCCGAGAGTTTATTTTTCGCGAATTAATTTGCGATTAATTGCGATTATTTGATTTTTACAACGGAGCGATACAAAAATACGTCTGAAGTCGTTGACGGTTGACGGTTGTAAAGAAATTAATTTTCAGTTGCTTCCCCCGCCTCCTCTGGCGATGCTGTGCGCTCGCTCGCACACACTCTGCCCTGTGCAGTGCGCGACCGTTTCGGAGAAGATGCAGAATCTGCATTACATACGCAATGAGAATATACATTTTAGATGTATTATCGACAAAAGTAGCAAAAAAATGTAAAGTGTAACATATTTTTATATGCTCACATATTTATATACTGACTGAGTATTGGTACAAAAGTAGAGTCGCGTCCAGAAGCGACTCACTCGTTCCTTCTCGTTGTTATTATCTTCGCAAAATTATGGTAGTTACAATTAATAGTTTTTGGTGCCATGGGTCTGCACTTAGCCGAACAGGGGCTCTTAACATAAATGCAATGGCAATAATGTTTAGAAGTAGTTTGTTCGTTCTGTTTTGATATTTTGAAGCGATGCCACCTGGTAGAACTACAACTGACTACAAATGTTTTCGCAATTTGCACAAATGAGCATGCAATGAGACATTTTCAAAAATTAATAATTAAAGAAAAGCAGAATCGTTTGAAGATAATTAATAATAAATATCTTGCTCCGAATTGGGCTTAAAAAAGGTGGCATTACTGTCCTAACTTCGAAAGCCCGAATCGAGGTGAGGTGAGGTGTCCACCTCAGACGCGGAATCGTTAAGTGAAAATTAAGTCAGTTGATTGGATACTGATTTACTAAAATGCTTTTTTATTAACTTAACATGTATAATGTTAAATTATTTGGTGAGGGTTTATCACCAATTGAACAATTGTCGATACACAATATAGTAGCCGATAGTATAATAGTTAATATAGTAGATAGATAGTTGAAGTTAGGAAGTACCACAATTGTATTCTAAGAAGTACCGCCACTGTAAATTAATCTTAGCAACATGTTTACACGCCCGCAGCAAAAATCGACTTCGTTCCGCACGGTTAATTTATTGGTTTCGTTCGCTTAGAAGACATTGACCCTAGCAGCGGTTAGAAAATTATCACGCTCTTTAATGTACAGCATACGGTTCTTTTAAGTTTACGTTCGTGCAGTACACTCGTCGTAACTTTGCTCCCGCAGCTTCGTGGTCATCTAACTGCGTTTTAGCTGTCGTCCAGCTTTTCGTTTGTGACGAGATCTGATAATCCGCTCATATATTGCGCCAATCAATTTAAAAATTGTTCGCCACTTCGTTTTCGGGTCGAATTCTGTCTTAATTTAGGAATTTGTGTGCGTGTTGACTCTAACTGGTGTCGCCCAGCTTGTCGTTCTTGACGAGAGCTGATCATCCGCTCTTATATTTTGGATTAATTGAAACATCGTTCGTCACTTCGTTGTCGGGTCGAACGCTGTTTAGGAATCAAGTGCGTTACACCCCTGCAGTTCTGGCTGTCACCGCATGAAATTGTCATAGGAAAATTTGTTCAGGCTCGACGTCGACAAAGGCAGCGACGTCGACGTCAGCATGAAAATCTGTCCGGCTTCCACTGCTGCAGATCGAAACGGACGCGGAAGAAAGAGAAGCAGATATCCATATATTTCCCTCTCTCTCATATTTTTAGTTTTCTCTACCTACATTCGACCCTAACTCTTCTACTCTCGCTCATTTCGTCTCCTCAAAGGTATGAAAAGAGAAAAACCGATTAGTTGGTGCAAAATTTTGTTGCGAGCGCCTTTGATTTTTTGTAGTTGCGCGTCTATTTACATGTTTATTCCTTTCAAAAGTGGTTTTTCAGTGTTTTTAAAGTCAGGTAAGTGGATTACAGTGATTACAGTGCGCGTTGTTAGTTAAATTAAATTGTTACATGGGTTTCGCAAGAAAAAATATGTCTGGAATGTAGATTCTAGAACATTCTAGCCGCGTGGTCTCGTTAACCGAGTGCGTCGCTGCGCGTGTTTGTTTTTGCTCGAGAAAACCCATGTAGCTGAAAATACAGCATTTTTAATTAAAAAATATATATGTGCAATTTGACTTAATCATTTACAGATCAAAACATTTCTGAAGTTGCTGGAGGACTCATTGCCCCAAAAGTGTGCTGGACGAAAAAGTACTCCAGGAGTACAACCTGGACGGGACTTGAGGAAAAAATGTTTAAAATGCCGAGCCGGACTATATTCGGTTCTCAAAGGTAAAATCAAATTTCATATGTGTATTACTTTATACAAATCACAACATAACTCAGAAGTTACATTCCGTGGCTAAATATTTGTTTTTTTATATCATTTCAGGAGCATTGGTGCTTATTAACCCGATCGAGTCGGTTATCGAAGGCCCTACAGATAATTGAAAATAATTAAAACAACAAACAATCTAGAAAACTAAGTTAAATAAATATATTTACTTCTATTTGAATGAAGTGTTAAAAGACATTTTCGGGTGGGTTTGACATATGAAATTATCCGTGAAATTTCGTTTCGAGTCACCAGTGATTTCATATGGGACATATTTGGAAGTGTCTCGAGTGAAATCACTGGTGGCTGTCCCGAGTGAAATCACTGGTGGCATGTCACGAGTGAATTCACTGGTGGCTGTCCCGAGTGAAATCACTGGTGGCTGTCCCGAGTGAATTCACTGGTGGCTGTCCCGAGTGAATTCACTGGTGGCTGTCCCGAGTGAAATCACTAATCGCTTGTACGTATAAGCCACCGGTGATGTCACTGGAAAACTCAGTGACAATTTCATTTGAATTTTCATGAGTGAAAAATCCGGACACGTCCATACAAATTTCATCTGGAGTTTCACCAGTGAGTCACTGCAGGCAACGGACATGGCATGAGTGATTCACCGAATGAATCATCAGTGAAAAGTGACTTTTGGAACTGCAGGGACGCACTAGAATTACGTTTGCTAATATTGTTTCGAACTTAGTTCGAGCTTAGTGTGTCGAACCAAGCTTGGTGTTAGTTGCGTACGCTTAGCTTAGCGTTGCGCGCATTGGAACTCCAGACGTCCGTTTCGTAGCAGATAAAATGTGGTTCGAGCTTGGTTCGCTGTGACAGAGCTCGGTCGCGTTTGTTGCGTTTTGTCTGTTCGAACTGTTTCGTTCGTTGTCGCATCGAACCTAATACGTTTATACGTGGGTATTTGACCAAATTAAGGCGTACTGTCGAACATTGTTCTCACTGAACGCAGTGAATTTCATCAGGCTATCGTCGCCTTCTCTTAGCTAGGTCGTCGAATCTTCTTAATTGGAATTTATATGTTAGACAGGTAATAAGTTAATAAGTTAATCACCAGGTGTACCGATCGTAGTGATGAGAAGGCAACTGTCTGGACGTTGATATGCAATGACTGCACCATCAAGTGGCCCATGCGACACCAAGCCGAAGCCTGTTACGCGCGGAACCCAGGCTAGAATCGCAGCCCCTCCTCCCGCCCAACCGACCGGGGGCGCTGCCGCATGACGCGCGACGCGTGTTACCGAACCGATCGCGAACATGCAGGAAAGATAGAGGTTAGACTAATGTTCGAGGAAAATTAGAGCTAAACACAACTCAAGAGCTAAACATGCAGAGATAGTTAAGAAATAGGACTAATTACGGGAAAGGTATGTTAATATTAGTGATTTAAGAAGAGGAAGGGAATTAGTGGTGGATACTATAAGGTAGAGAGAATTATAGTCCGAGCATAAGACCCTAAACGGTTCATGCAAGGAATAATTTGATCTACAAAGTGGAAGGAACAAAGGGGTAAAGTTTCTAGTAGATCTAACAGGAATCGTAAAGTTTATGCGACTCAACAAGTCAGGGCTATCTACGTCACCCTTGATCAGGTTGTGCATAAAAATCACACCAAGCATTTTTCTACGACTAACTAAGGTTGGAAGGTTTATTAAAAGC
This sequence comes from Drosophila subsilvestris, assembly GCA_035043285.1. Taxonomy (NCBI): domain Eukaryota; kingdom Metazoa; phylum Arthropoda; class Insecta; order Diptera; family Drosophilidae; genus Drosophila; species Drosophila subsilvestris. Next base: position 22,100 of record JAWNNB010001621.1, read on the forward strand.
AGTCTACGAGGGTAAGATGGCAGTCTCACATCTGCATCCCAGTTGAGGCCACGCAGAGCAAAAAGTAAAAAGTTTTTCTGGACTGATTCTATACGGTCCTGGTGTACTTTGTACTGGGGGCACCATACACAAGAGCCGTACTCTAAAATCGGACGAACAAGCGAGGTATAGAGAGTCTTCGTTATGTAGGGATCGTCAAACTCCTTTGACCACCTTTTTATAAACCCAAGCACGCCCATGGCCTTATTTACCATGGTGGAAATGTGTTCAGAAAACTTTAACTTGGGGTCAAGTTTAACACCAAGATCATCAACCAATGTAATTCTCTCAAGAGAACCACCGCAAAGGGTGTAAGGAGCTAACATGGGGCTGGACCGATGAAATGTCATAACTTTGCATTTCGAGGCATTTAGGTGTAACATATTTGCACGACACCATGACTGAAAGTTATTGAGATCGGATTGCAAGCGAGAGTGAAATGAAATGTCCTTGTACTGGACACAGAGTTTAACATCATCCGCATACATGAGTACTCGAGAATTTGTTAATACTGAAGGCAGGTCATTAATAAAGAGTGTGAAAAGTAGGGGGCCTAGATGGCTGCCCTGTGGTACTCCAGAAGTAACCTTAACAGGTGAAGAGAAGGAGTTTTTGAAGAGGACTCTTTGAGACCTTGAACGAAGATAGCTAGAAATCCATCTCAAAAGATTAGGTGGAAACCCTAAAAGGTCAAGTTTTTGTGCTAGAAGGGAGTGGTTTACAGAGTCGAATGCTTTACTGAAATCAGTGTAGATAACATCCGTCTGAAAGTTACATTGGAAGCCTTTAATGATAAAAGAGGTAAACTCTAATAAATTTGTAGTTGTTGATCGTCGCTTTATAAATCCGTGCTGAGATGGAGATATAAGTGATTTGCAGAGATGTTGCAAATGCGGAGTTAAAATTTTTTCAAACATTTTAGGAATAGCGGATAACTTAGATATACCTCTATAATTATTAGCATCAGACTTGCTACCTTTCTTATGGAGAGGAATAATAAAAGATTCCTTCCAGATCGGGGGGAAGCATGAAGAATTAATGGATAGGGTGAATAGTTTAAGCAGGGGTCCACACAGAGTGTCGGCACAGTACCTGAGTACACAGCCGGGAACTCCGTCAGGACCTGGTGAAAACACCGGCTTAACTAGTCGAAGATCATGAAGCAGTGAACTTTCATTTAACAAGGGGCTGAAAATGCCATTCGACCTTGGTAAACTGTATGGATACGGCTGACCAGAGTAGCTGTCATGGGAATAGGTTGTTTGGAAAAATTGGGCGAAAAGATCGGCGATTGCCTGATCATTGTTTGCCGTCATGTTTAGAAATGATAGCGAGGATGGATGTGCGGACGTTCTACGCTTACTATTTACGAAGCTGTAAAACTGTTTAGGGTCCTGTGAAAAGCGTATCCTGCATCGAGATAGGTAATTTTTATAGCATTGAGCATTAAGAACGGAGAACTTTGACCGAGCTAATACATAGCGAGAGAGAGAAGTCGGAGAACCAACTTCTTGAAATTTTTATATAGTCTTGATTTTAAGTTTTTTAGACTGGATAACTCTTTGGTAAACCAAGGAGGCTTCCCAGATCTAATCGGACAAGAAAGTGGGACACAAGAATCAAAAAGTGTATCGAGTACATTGTAAAATATGTTTGTGCCTTTCATAACGTCAGTGCACACGTACAGAGCGGACCAATCAAAATCCCTAATGAGGTTATTAAGCTTCGTAAACTCGGCTTTGCGAAAGCAACGGACACGTTCAGACAGCCTACCCGTTCGATCCAATACAGTAGGCCCAATATCAACCGACACTTCGAATGTAGGATGGTAGGAGTCTTCAGGTATAGTGAGCGGAAGGGCTCGGGTTAGCAACGCTATGGTCGGATCTGAGACAAAGCACAGATCAAGCAATCGACCCAAGGAATTTTTCACATGGTTGACTTGAGACAGGGATAGATCCAACAAGCCGTCAATAAAGTCATGTCGTGACATGGGCACAAGGTTATTAGACTCGTTAACCGAAGCCCAAACAGTACCTGGCAAATTGAAATCGCCAAGAACTATCATATGGTATTTATCTGATAGCGAGGAAGAAACAGTTTTGAAAGCGGACAAGTGATGCTCGTATATTAAGGTATCCGAGGAAGGTGGAATATACGAGCAAGTAATGAAAATGGAAAAGCCTGGGAGAATCAGTTTTACGCACAGTAATTCCAGGTCTTGTTGAGCCTGGACTATGAAATGTTCCGACGTAAAGATTGAGTCCACTGCAATGAGGACCCCTCCTCCACGTCGAGACGAACGGTCATTTCTAAAGATTGTGTACCGACCTGCCAAAACTTCGGAACTAAGGATGTCCGGCTTTAGCCAGGTCTCGGTAAACACAATAACGTGGGACGAGAATGCGAGACTCTCAAGAAAAAGAGTGCTGAGCTTACTACGCCGTTTTGCCGTTTGCCGTTTTGGTGGGACTCCCACCAGCGGTTTTGATTATTCTGGTAGGTAACTATAAGAGAGGAAGTTAGTTTTTTGGATGGGTAGAAGTAGAGCGGGAAGATGAGGGTGGAGATAGAGATGGCGCACTGGTCTGAGCACTAGGAAGAGTTATGGGGGGCCTATTCTTCTTCTTAGCCTTGTATTCTTTCACCACCAAATGCTCCGGCCAAAAGTTGGCAGAGCAAATGGTGGCGAAGTGAGTCGAGGAGACGCTTATTTTGAAGGAAGCTATCTCCCTGGCATAAGAGAAATTAAACTTCTCCACCTTTAAGCCATCGGCTTTTATTTTGCTTTGAATAAAAGCAGTTACATCGTTAGATGTAAGGTCAGGGGCAAGCCGCGATACAAAAATTTGCCGTTTTGGTGGGACTCCCACCAGCGGTTTTGAAAACACAGGTCTGGGACCTGTGATGGCAATATCCGGTGGTCCGGGACGTCTATTAGCTGGTGGGGGCGAGACTGATGGGATAGTTATGGAGTTGGGTTCGGACTCGACAGACACGGACGCTACAGACATATCTACCTGCATACTCTCCGAAGTGATGCATTCGGGTCCCGAATCTGCTTCACCAGCAGCGATCGTTGCCCTTGGAGTGACAAACGTGATCAACTGCTGCACTGACGAAGTGGTCGGAGTTAGTTTTTCAGATGCCGGCGGACGAGAGGCAGTCGGCACTTGCAAGTCCCGCGGAGTGGACTTCTTGCGCCTCGGAGACTCAGCCAGCAGCTGCAAACTGCTGAACTGAGTTTCCATGGCCAAGAGCCGATCGTATTGCTTTTTAAAGCCCACGATCAGCTCTTTGAAGCCACTCCGCGTCTGCCTCATGAACGATCGCATCTCGTTTTCCACAGCACGGCATTCCTCACAACTATAGTGCAGGCCATTGTTTTGGGAAATGGCATCTCCTACACGGCCCGTGATCCCTACACATTTTGCGTGCACTACGCTTTCGCAAAGCCAGCAAGGGATATTGGGCTGGTCATGGGTAATCTGCTTCTTGCAGGTTTTTTTGGCACAGACAACAGCAAAATCCATGTTGATGTCTTTTAATTTTTTTTTATCGAGAAAAAAAGTTCAAAACATATAGCAATCAGACCAATGTGCACGGTAAATGCTTAAAGCTATGCTTAAAGCAAAAACGGAAAAAACTGAGAGGAGAGAGGAGGGTTGCAGCAGCAGCTTATAACTGAGAGCGCAACGAAACAGAAAGAGCGAGAGAGAAAGAACAGTTATTGGGATTTAGGTGATAGAAAGAGAGTGATAGAACTACGACAAAGAGCGGCTAAAATGTAATGAGAGTACTTACGAAAAGCAACAACACAAACACACGATTAACCGACGCACAAAAATTAATTAAATAAGTTGTGTTTTTACACAATTCTAAGGCATGCACCCGCGGTTAAAGATTGAGTTTAAATAAGAGATAGTAAGGGAGTTAATTTGAAATTAATTTTAGAATAAAACACCGGCTGTTTAAGCAAAATAAAAGGAAAATGCGGAGCGCAAAAAAAAACACGTCTGGTCACTACGAAAGAGAACGAACGCTCCCCTGGGAGCGGAATGTGTGAAAGCACGAGGTTGGAAAAGATAAGCGAAGATATAAATCGAATGAGGATAGCATTTGAGGAGGGTTCAATTTCGCTGGATTCGTTACAAATCCAATTCCGTTTGGAAATATTGAACTCCTATATTGACAAAGCAATGGCCCTGCAGTCCGAGATCGATGTACTGCACCCAGATAATCCGGATAGGGTGCCGTTGGAAGAAACGTGTGTGATTACAAAGGCTCTGTACATGTCGGCAGCAACCACCTATACACTTATACACCTATACACCATCACTCGAATTTGCCAAATTGAAGTTGCCGAAGTTCAGCGGCAAGGATGCGGATTATAAACAGATTATTAGTTTGTTTGAAAGTATGGTAGATTCCGACCCATCATTGTCCAACCATCTCATATCATGGTTGTCCGATGAAGCCTTGGGAACTGTAAAGGCGTTCCAAATGTCAGATGCCAACTATCCAAAGGCGTTAGAAAGTTTGAAGAGGGTGTACGACAACAAGTGTTTAATATTCTTTGAGACACTTGCCCAGTTATTTGACCTTTCTACCGTAACCGAGCTTTCAGCGTCTTCATTGCGATCAATTATAGATACAGTGTCAGCCATTCCAGAGTCGCGTTTATCGTTAGGAGACGGACGAGAGCTTGCTAACGCCATGATAATACATCTGGTGTACCTGGTAGACCCGCCTTCACAAAGAACGAAAATCTGTGGCATCCACAATTTTAAACATACAATAAAACTAAAAACGCAGTATCGTTAAGAATGACCATATCTACCAGATTGCTAAATCTGGTACAGATCGGCTCATTATTATGGCCAAAATGAAGAAATTAATTTTCAGTTGCTTCCCCCACCTCCTCTGGCGTTGCTGACGATATTCCTTCTCTGTCTCGCTCGCACACACTCTGCCCTGTGCAATGCGCGAGCAACCCCTAGCGGAGGAGATGTAGAATCTAAATGGTAGATGTAGAATATTTGTTCTAGATGTATTATCTACATTTTACATGTAGATGTAGTTAACAAATGTAGCAAAAAAATTAAAATGTAAAATTTTTAAATTTTTTTTAAATTTCAATTATAAGCTCACAGGTTAATGACTGACTGAGTACGGGTATAAAAGTAGAGTCGCGACTAGAAGCGACTCACGTTCCTTCTCGTTTTATTTAAAGGCGGGGCGAAAAAGGAACGTTCGTACTTCGACTTCAATTTAACATTATTATTTCAAATTCAATACATTCCATTCTAAGCCTAGCTAACCTACGGTGGCAAAGCAGGGCGAATTCGCTTTGAGCGAAAGAGAGAGCTTTCAATTCGCTCCCGCCTTGCCCTAACCTACTTACACTAGACTTCGAACTTAAAATCAATTTCAACAAAATCTTAACAAAAACAAAAAACATTTAATTACAACGACATGACGAAACACCGGCCCCGTTGAAGGCCTGCGCGGCTTCAACAGCTTGGTAGCGGCGCCAGCTTGTGGATGGCCCGCCTAAATACAGCTCCGTCACTCCTCCTAAGGTCGACGACCCTGACCATGCACTCCTCCTCGGCGTGCGTGGCGATTACCCTGCCCAGGAGCCACTCCTGTGGAGGCATGTTGTCCTCGGCCACGAGGACGAGCTCTCCCTCCTTCACGTCGGGCCTCCTCTGGTGCCACTTGCCACGAATTTGTAGCCCCAGGACATATTCGCGGGACCATCGCTGCCAGAACGCTTGCCTGACTGACGAGGCAAGTCGCCATCGCCGCAAGCAGCTGAGACTCCCCTGGTCCTGAGTCCATAGTGCTGGGGGGGCGATGAGCGACCCGCCTGTCAGCAGGTGCCCGGACGTGAGTGCCTCGCCGTCGCTGGGGTCCTGGCTGATGGCTCCCAGCGGCCTGGAGTTCAGGACGGCCTCGATCCCGACGAGGACTGTGGCGAGCTCCTCGGCGGTCAATAGCGCGCTGCCTACCGCCCGTAGTAGTAGGCTCTTCGCAGACTTGACACCTGCCTCCCAGAGTCCTCCCATGTGTGGTGCCCGAGGCGGTATGAACGCAAATTCGCATCCGTTTTTTGATGCGAATCCTCGAACTGCGTCCGCCCCGTCCTCGAGCGCCTTCTGCAGAGCTCAGCGCTCAGCGGCTCGCTCCGACGAAATTCGTCCCGTTGTCGCAATGGACGATCTGGGGATATCTTTGGCGCCCAACGAACCTTTGGAAAGCCAATAAAAAGGAGTCAGTAGTCAAATCAGATACAAGTTCTAGGTGAACCGCTTTGGACGCAAAACAAACAAAAAGCGCGAAATAGGACTTGTATGGGGGCCTTCCTCGAATTTTCAATGTGGTGTAGAGGGGGCCACAAAAATCAAAGCCGCAAATCGAAAATGGGCGGAGAGCACGGATCCGGTCTGCAGGTAAATTTCCCATAAGTTGCGTCAGCAGTCGAGGCTTGCACTTAACGCAGCGGATACATGATCGAACTGTCTGACTGCAGACCTCCTGAGCGTTTACGATCCAAACACTCTGTCGAAGGAAGCTCACAAGTGCTCGTGGGCCAACATGAAAATTCGTATGGTGCAGATGACGAACATAGCTACGCACGAATTGCGAGCGCTTCGTCAAAAGCAGCGGAAACTTGGCATCGTATGATATAGGAGCTTTTGCTAGTCGCCCCCCTACTCTCAACAACGAAAAATTACACCAAGTACCTTTGTCTTCATAGATGAATGGGTTCAACCGCTGAAGACTAGGACCAACTCTAGATCCTTTCCGAACTTTCTCGATTTCCTCACGATACTCGTGATGTTGGAGAATTTCAACAATTTTGCGAAAGGCTTCATCGTATTCGGTCGGTGAAACCGTTTCTTCGAACGTTATGCTCGGGTTCTTACATTTTCTTATAAAGCGGAACATATGACAAAACACTCTAAGCAGCTTGAGGTGTGACGAGAATCCCTCGATGACATCTACCAAATCCGAAATTTCGACGGCTGCGGTCAGCCCGACCACGTTCTTCCGTTTCTCCAGCTCAACATCTTCTGAAGGCTCGAAATGAGGGTTTTTAGGCCAGTTTTCTTCTTCATCCTTCAAAAATGATGGTCCTTCAAACCAGATTGACTGGGCGATTTCTTGTACGTCACAACCTCTTGATACAATATCTGCTGGGTTCTGTTTTTTAGGGACATGTCGCCACGTAGCTTCATCTGACCACTCCTGAATCTCAGCCACCCTATTCGAAACGAACGTCGACAACGTAGATGGATGCGACCGAATCCAGTGAAGAGTTACTTCAGAGTCTGACCAATAAACAGCTCGTTCGATAGCTACCTTTAATAGGGGCTTGATTCTGTGACAGAGATCCGCGAGAAGGTGAGCGGCACATAACTCAAGCCGTGGGAGCGTTTTGGTCTTGAGCGGCGCTACTTTGGACTTTGAAGTCAACAACGATATTTTTAAACCTTCTGCAGTTCTGCTACGGATATAGACGCACGCTCCATAAGCTCTCATGGAGGCGTCAGCGAAGGCATGTAACTGGACCGGTGACATCGGATCGGAATACACAAACCGAGGTATAGATATCTCTTCCAATTGAGATAGTGTATTTTTCAACATATTCCATGCGGTTTCCAAATGCATCGGAATCGACTCATCCCAATCTAGTTTGTTAAGCCAAAGTTCCTGCAATAGGATCTTGTTCTTTATGACGATGGGACTCAACAATCCAAGGGGGTCGAACAACTTCGATGTCACCGACAGTATGTTCCGTTTTGTCGCTCGAAGACCCATGACTTCATTGTCAATTTTAAACTGAAAGGCATCTTCCTTAGGCAACCATGAGATTCCTAACGCCTTAGTCGATTCTGAATCCGAGATCGTTATGGGCTTTGCTGTGCTCTCAGATGCGGTGATCTCAGGTGAGTTCGAAAACCACTTCGCTAACTCAAACCCTGCGGTCTGAAGAACCTGAGATACTTCGGACTTAATTGCCCTTAGCTCCTCTACGCATGCAGCACCAGTCAACATGTCATCGACGTAAAAGTCGGACCCAATAACGTCAGCAGCTTTAGGGAATGATAGCTTCGCAGACTCACTCAACCTTTTTAAACACCGGATAGCCAAAAAGGGGGCTGGTCCAGTCCCATAAGTCACGGTGTTAAGCTTGTATAATCTCAAGGACTCAGATGGGTCTCTTCTCCACACTATCATCTGAAACTGCCTATCCGCTTCATTCACCATCACTTCGCGATACATCTTTTTTACATCGGCAGTCAGAGCGAACCTGTGCAGCCGGAAGCAGAGCAGCGTTGAATATAATTCCTCTTGAATGGTCCGTCCGACCATCAGAATCTCATTCAAGGCCACCTGAGAGGACGTCTTCGACGACGCATCGAACACGATACGAAGTTTGGTGGACGTACTTTGGGGCCGAAGGACACATTGATGTGGAATTACGTAGTGTGGAGTAGAAGGAATCGTATTGTCAGTCGGCGACATATGACCCAAGGAGAGGTACTCTTCCATGAATTCCAAGTACATTTTCTTCAACTCAGGGTCACGAGACCATCTTCTTTCGAGCGAAAAAAACCGCCGTTTAGCAACCTCAAAGGAGTTGCCCAAGCAATTTGGATCTGATTTAAACGGCAGCCTTACTTCGAACCGACCTGATGGCAATACCTGAGTCGTCTTCCGAAAGTGATTTTCACATAACGTGTGCTCAGGCGAAATAATTTGCTTTGAAGATGGCATTTCTTCCAATGACCAGAATTTTTGCAAGGTCCTATCAATGGAGACTAACAACTCTTCACTGCAACTCAAACTGTTCTCAGTTTGAGGGGCAGGAGTTTTGGAAACATATTTTCCCGACACAACCCAGCCAAGAAGGGTCTTTTGAAGAGTTGGATAGTCAGGGCCTTGCTTAATTTGACCAACAGCTAATAACTCAAAGAATGATTCAGCTCCAATCAGCATGTCTATTCGTTGTGACTTGTAGAAATAGGGGTCTGCCAGTGGTAGGTTCTCTGGGATTTTCCAATCAGTTACATTAACTGACTGGTCAGGGTGATAACCTGAAATGGATTTCAGGATCCAAAAATCAAAGGAGAACTTACTACCATTTATGCGCGACTTCACCACAGTGTGTATTTTATTCTTTACTTGAGAATTGGATTCACCAATACCAAGCAAGGTTATACACGATTCCTCTCTACGTATCTGTAAGCGGTGGGCTAGGTCTTCCGCGATGAAGTTTGTTTGGGATCCAGAGTCAAGGAGAGCTCTGGCCAAAATATTTTCACCATTTTTTGTTCTGACGCTTACGATCGACGTAGCCAAAATCACCCTGTCCAACGAAGTCGCATGCAGAGCATGAGAGGTGGAAGGGTGATCCTGATTTAAAGGAGGAGACGAACTCTCTGGGGGTGGCGGCAACGCGAGGCTATTATCAGTCACTGTGTATCGATGCAACAGTGTGTGATGTGAGCGGCCACATACTCGACATTTGGCGACCTTGCATCGTACAATAGTGTGACCCTTTTGCAGACAATTAATACATAAGGATGCAGACTTTATAAACTGGAACCTTTGCATAACCGAGAGACGTGAAAATGGCGTGCAGTTGGCCACTACATGGTCTCCCGAATTGCAATAGCTGCATGTTCGCTGAGCTCTACTATTGGGGGGAGTGGAAGAACAAGCAAATGAACTGCGATTGTGCGACTTGCTTGGCTTGACTTTGTCGTGCCTTGGCTTTGTCGATTCTTCCGCAGACAAATGCTGATATCGACGATTTAAAACTTTTTCAAAGTCGGACCAAAGCGGCAACTTTTCGAAGTCAAGCTGTTCTTCCCACTTCTGTCTAGTCACTGTGTCGACTCTGTTTAAAACGAGATGAATGAGCATTGCATTCGAAATCTTCGTATCGTCTCCTATCGATAGTAATGAACCATAGATTGAGGACACTGTATCGATGAGGCTCCTTAGGGACGATGCGGACTGTTGCGAGATTTTTGGCAGATTAAACAGTGCGGAGACTTGGTTCGAAAATATTAAACACTCGTTGTCGTATACTCGCTTTAGGCTGGCCATGGCCTTTGCGTAATTATCCTCGGTGACTTGGAACGCCTTTATTGTTCCTAATGCTTCATTAGAGAGGCACGAAATCAAATGATTAAATTTTTCGATCACCGGTATACTGTCATCATTATGAACCAGAGTCTCAAAGAGGCTAATCAAATTTTTAAACTCCGAATATTTACCACTAAACTTTGGTAGGGCCAATTTCGGAAGTCGAGCACGAGTTGGGGACGTAGAAGCTGATACCGAGGGCGGCGTATCGCTTGTTAGCTTCAAAGCATTGATATGTTGGCCTTGTTGATAAAAGAATTCAGAACATCGAGTCTGCATTGTAGCTCTGTCAATTGCAATGGAATCGACCCACTCTCTAAGCGATCCTCTAAGCGGCGAATGCTTTTGACTCGGATTTTGAGCTTATTTTTTAAGTCATCAAGAACAGGCTTATTTTCTTGTGCCATTTTACTATTTTTAATCTACGCGACGAGAACCAATATTTTTGCAGATAAATAAATAATAAATGTCCAAACAAGAACGAAAATCGAGAACGACAATAATTGAATGTCGAGGCACAAGGTGTTTAGTTGGTTGCAAGTGACAGCCAAAAACGTTCGTACTTCGACTTCAATTTAACATTATTATTTCAAATTCAATACATTCCATTCTAAGCCTAGCTAACCTACGGTGGCAAAGCGGGGCGAATTCGCTTTGAGCGAAAGAGAGAGCTTTCAATTCGCTCCCGCCTTGCCCTAACCTACTTACACTAGACTTCAAACTTCAAATCAATTTCAACAAAATCTTAACAAAAACAAAAAACATTTAATTACAACGACAGAACGAAACAATAGCATTGTATACTTTGGGCTGTTTTCATCCCAGAAATGGATGGGGGATGGTGGATGGTCGCCAGTGTGAAAAGGCTATAAGAGCACAGATTCACAAAGTCAGACAATTGGGGCACAAGCATCCTGCGCAGGTGAACCAGGCATCCAGTGAGCCCCAGCATGCCACAGCAACAGCAGTGGTAAGAGTTCGGGACAGGTTTGGCCAAGTTCACTTAGCAAGAGTGTTTTTGGATTCGGGATCACGGGTCAATTTCATGAGAGAAAGCCTTGCGCAATCGCTGAGGTTGGCAAGGTTCAAGGTTGCTTGACAGTGACATCTGTAGGGAAGTCAAGCTCGGTGTCGAGGACCGACGTGTCGACGACAATATACTCCAGGTTACATAACTATTGTTTTGTAGCCGATTTCTGGGTTCTTAGCTGCATTACCAATCAGCAGCCTGATAGGAGTTGAAAAGCAGGGGAAAATTCCTGCGAATGTGGAGCTGGCAGAGCCAGCGTTCCACCTACCTCAAAAGGTAGATATGCTGATTGGAGCAGACTTGTTCTTCGATCTGATGTGCTCAGGCTAAATAAAGGGGCACCATTATTGCAAAAAACCCTTTTAGGATGGGTAGCTTCAGGTCGCTGTAGCAAGCTTCTGACTGGAGAAGCCGCTTTCTGCGTCGCAATCTACTCACCGAAAGAAGAATCCTGTCTCAAATGGTCGAACGATTTTGGGAGATAGATGCAACGCCAGATTCCAAATATGCTCAAACGAATTCGGCAGAGCAGCTGGCATGCGAAGAGTTTTTCAAAGCCAATGTCTGCAATTTACCGACCGAAGGTTTGAAAAAACGTTGCTGTTTAAGACCGATACAATACCGTTGGGGCCATCCTTCGAGGTCGCGAAACGTCATTTCTTACCATTAGAACGAGAGATAAGCTGAGAGACATGTATCTCAATTTCATGAAAGAATATATCGAGCTCGGCCATATGTTTTCGACGGACAACGCGATTCCGCCAGGACCACATTACTTTATACCACACCAGTGCGTCCTGAGGCCTGATAGCAGATCCATCAAGCTTCGAGTCGTCTTTGACGCGTCGAGCAAGACCACGAGTGGGCGGTCATTAAATGATTTACTTATGGTGGGACCTACTATTCAGAGGGCGTAAACTCCTGCTGACGAGCGTGACTAGATCGGTGATGATCTATGCGGCGACAGTCTGGGCCAATGCCTTCAAAACGGCGAGCTACGCAAGGGGACTGTTAGCCACGCACCGTTTTTCCTCGCCACGGATCACCTGTGCCTTCCGCACGGTCTCTGACGAGGCAGCCTATGTCATCGCTGGAGTGGCACCCCTCGATTACCTGGCGTGCGAGCAGCAGAGTCTAGAAAAGTGGCAGAACCGCTGGTAACAGCCACAAAGGGACGGTGGACCCAGCAGCTCATCCCGACCATCGAGCCGTGGTTAGCAAGGAAACACAGGCAAGTCAACTTCCAACTGACCCAGCTCCTCAGTGGCCATGGCTGCTTTCGCAGCTACCTGCACCGCTTTGGGCACGATCAGTATGCGGAGTGCTCATGGTGCGGACAAGGAAAGGAGGAAGACGCTGCACATGTCATCTTCTTGTGTGGAAGATTTGACGCCATCTGCTGGATGTCGCCCTGGGTGCTTAGGTACTTAGGTTCATGCTCCAGTCTATGGAGCACTGGGAAGCGACAAGCAACTTCGCATCGACCATCATGCCAAAACTGAGCGCTGTTGAGCGAGAGAGAAGGGAGCGGGTAGTCTAGGTAGCATTGCTAGTAGCAATTTGCTACACTAGAGTAAATAAAATAATAAACAAAAATAAACTATTCAGAGGGAACTATTTTTATCAATCGTTCGATTTCGGGTGAATCGTTATGCTTTGACGGCATACAAGCGGGGAGAGGCTAAAGCCAAATTTGCGTGGTCTGGACAAATTAGCCGTGCCTCGGTACGTTATGGCTAGTGGGTGCTCGTAAATTCAAGTGCATGGCGTCTAGTCACGCGTATGGGTGCTGCATTTATGTGCGATCGGTTTTCGAAGGTCAACTGTACGTTTGATTGATCGCTGGAAAAGCAAGAGTAGCTCCGCTGAAGACAAAGACCATCCCGAGGCTCGAATTGTGCGCCGCAGCTTTATTGGCACAATTTTGGTCCAACGTAAGGCAGTATTTTCCTGGACGGACTCAGAAATAACGCTACATTGGATTAAAACCGCACCGTCGTCACATGCATTATACGTTACGAATAGAGGTGCCATGATTCAAGAGCTGTGTCAGATCATTACGTGGTGTCATGTCCCTTCGCTGTCGAATCCAGCGGACTTGGCGTGTCGCGGATGCGAAGTACCTAAGCTCTTTCAGTCCATTTGGCTAGAAAGTCCGAAATTTTCTATGTGAGCCTGAGCATTGTTGGCCAGAAAACCCGTACTTTAACATCCCAGATGATGTGACGAACTCCGAGGCTAAACGAGAAGGAACGTGTGGGTTGCTTCTAGTTGCGACTCTACTTTTATACTCTACTCAGTATATAAATTTTTCAGCTTATGATTGAAATTTAAATAGAAATTTTAAAACTTTAAATTTTACATTTTTGTGCTACATTTTGTAACTACATCTACATCCAAAATGTAGACTATACATGTAGAACAGATATTCTACATCTACCATTTAAATTCTACATCTGCTCCGCCAGGGGACGCTAACGCTTTGCACAGGGCAGAGTGTGTGCGAGCGAGAATGTAGATTATACATGTAGAACAGATATTCTACATCTACCATTTAAATTCTACATCTGCGCTAACGCTTTGCCCATGGCAGAGTGTGTGCGAGCGAGAAAGAGAATGAATAGCGTCAGCAACGCCAGAGGAGGTGGTGGAAGCAACTGAAAATTGATTTCTTTATTTTGGCTATAATAGTGATCCGATCTGATTCAGATTCGGCAATCTGATTGATATTGTCATTCTCTACGATACGTAGAGTTTTAACGTATCTTAAAAATTGTGGCTGCCACAGATTTTCGTCCCTTGTGGGGGTGGAAGGGGGCGGAGCGAAATTTTGAAATACGCTTATAGCAGCGTGATATCACATGAGTCTCACATAAAATTTGGTTGCTCTAGCTCTTATAGTCTCTGAGAACTAGGCGCTCATCAAGACAGTCGGACAGACAGTCGGACGGACGGACAGACAGACAGACATAGCTCTATCGACTCGGCTATTGATGCTGATCAAGAATATATATACTCTATGGGGTCGGAAACGTTTCCTTCTCTCCACTTTTACCACAAATACAGTATACCCCTTCACTCTTTTTGAGTACGGGTATAAAAAAAATGGTGTTAGAATGGTAAACTCAAGACCTAAATCTCATTACTTTTGGATTTTAGTAAATGATTTCCTGGTTATTTAAGATGAAAATACATCTATATTATCTGAAAACAATTGTACATCTGTATCTACATATATATACATACGTTTGTGAAGGACTCAATAAGTTAATGATCATATTATATTGGTGCTAGAAAATTATATACATATGACTTGTTCATTTAAAAAACTTCAATAAATATCAGAATTCTATTGCATGTATCTGCTACAGGAATATTCACTATAATAATCTTTTAACCGATTAATACAAATTTAATCTTTGTATGCTATGCAGATTTATGTACATAAGTTAAAGTTGTTAAGGGGTGTACAAACTTCGTATAAGTATTAAATGTCCAGCTATCTGTACCATCTTCCTGTCTGGTATACGTATCTGTATGGTTTCGTGTGTAACTGTGTTTTTTTTTTTTTTTTGGAAACTTAGTTTATTTACAAAAGATGGTATAATAATAGTGAGAAGGGGGGGGGGGGGGGGGCGTGGGTGTGGTTATGAAAGATAGGTAGGGTATGGATGGATGGCACCGCAACCGCGGGACTGCGGCTAGGCATTACTTCGCGGTGCGGGCTGTGGGGTCTTCTTTGGATTTAGCCGGCTGGCTTCGCTCCAGCCTGCGCAGCTCCTTCATTGTTGTTGCTGCCATGTTGGCAACTGCGCTCCATGCCTGCTCATCGGCTAGCATCTTCTCGGTCAGGGTGTCCGCGTTGACTCCTGCAAGCGTCTCCCCTAGCCTCCCTCCCTCTTGCGAGAATACAAAAGAAGATGTGCTCCGCATCCTCTGCAACTCCAGTGCCGCAATAGCTGCAGTATGGGTCGGCTGCATGCTTGAAACGGTGCAGGTACTGTTTGAAGCAGCCATGCCCCGTCAGTAGTTGGGCCAAGTAGTGGTCCACCTGTCCTTGCCTTCTTTGAAGCCACGGTTTGAGCTGCGGGATGAGCCGTCTGGTCCACCGTCCTTTTCCTGCTTGCTCCCATCGCCTTTGCCAGCGGGCTATGGTGCCCTCTCGCCGCTCGCTGGCTACTTCCAGCCCGCTCTGACGTTCATCCGCCAGGAGATCCAGCGGGACCATGCCTGCCACAACCAGTGCAGCGTCTTCCGACACCGTCCGGAAACAACATGTAGCCCTTAGGGCGCAGCGCCGGTAGGCGTTTCTGCAGTCTCTGCTGTACGTGGGCACCCCCATTGCTGGTGCCCACACCGCTGATCCATATAGTATTATGGATGTGACCACACCGACGATGAGCTGTCTGCTGCGCTGCCGTGGTCCTCCCGTATTGGCCATCATCCTGCTGATGGCCGCCGTTGCTGTGGCTGCTTTCGCACTGGCGTATTGCAGGTATGCCTTGAAGTTTAGCCTATGGTCTAGGATTACCCCGAGGTACTTCAGGGCTGGTTTGGTCTGTATAGTGACGCTTCCTACACTTACGCATGCCTGCTCTACTTTCTTCCTGCTGCTTATAAGAACAGCCTCCGTCTTTCTTTCGGCCAGGGAAAGTCCGTTCTGTGCGAGCCAGTCTACTATCTTTGTGATAGCTGCGTTGCAGTTAGCTTCTGCCTTCTGTACGCCCTTCGCTATTGTAACGAGCGCTATGTCGTCTGCGAAGCCGACGAGCGTGCACCCATGTGGCAGAGCGAGCAGCAGGATGTCATTATACATGGTGTTCCACAAGATTGGCCCTAGGACAGAGCCCTGTGGTACACCGCCGGTGATGGTGTGAAGCTTTGTTCCCTCGTCTGTGTTTTATATGAGTACGCGATTCGTGAAGTAGCTCCTCAGCGTCCTGCAATGGCTTCTTTGGCCAGTCTGGTGACCATCTCAATGGCGCTTATGGTGCTCCTCTTCTTCCGGAATCTGTACTGGTGGGTGGAGATGCCCTGGACCTCTGTCAATTCAGCCTCAAGTCGGTTGCGTACCAGCCTCTCGAATATTTTACCCATACCATCCAGCATGCATAGTGGTCTGTATGCCGATGGGTCGCTTAGGTCCTTGCCGGGTTTGGGTACCAGGACAAGTCTCTGGCGTTTCCAAGCTAGGGGTACTCTCCTTTCCGCTATGCACTGGTTATACATTTTCGTGAATGTTTCAGAGTGGGCGCTAACTAGGCATTTCAAGGCTGCATTGGGAACTCCATCGGGACCCGCCGCCTTGCCGGTCTTTATTTTTGCTGCTGCCTTCAACACCTCTCCCACATTGATGGTACTGGCTGCCGTATCCGCGTCTTCCTCGCAGTCTGCCTCTTGGAGTGGTGGTTGCCAAGGAAAGAGTGCGTCGACTATTCCCTTCAACTGGGTGGGGCATTTGGTCATAAGCTGTCTATTGAGCTATCCCATGACCAGCTTGTATGCACCCCCGAAAGGTTCGGCATCTTCCGCATCGCAGAGCTCTTGGAAGCATTTAGCCTTGCTGCTTCTAATGGCGTCTCTTAGGGCTTTCCGTTTGGCCTTGAATGCCATTCCATTGCTCAGAAACTGCAGGGTGCCTCTAGATCGCTGGTAGGCACGACGGGCCTCGCAGCACTCCCCCCTGGCTTGCGAGATGTGCTCGTTCTACCATGATACTGGTCGGTGCCTGCTTCCTCCGTTCTTTCTTACCTCCATAGCTTCATCACATGCCGCTATGACGGTCCTGCCGATGGCGCTCGTGCATGCTTCGGCGTCCCCAGTGGCTGTTAGACTCTGCATAGAGTAGCTCGCATCTGTTGAGTGTTCCTTCCTTGTATCCTGCCTGTGTTGCTCTTTGGCTCCTGGCGGTGTTCCTGCTGGCCGAGATGTCTGTCAGCACTGCTAGATGGTCGCTATGCGTGTACACGCACATGTACGCACATGCCAATTGGACTGGCGTGCGATCTCCGGGCTTGCAAACGTTAAGTCGATGATAGACTCGCGGCCCGCCTTGCTATACGTCGGGGCACTTCCTGTGTTTAAGAGGCAAATATTCACGTTTGCGAACTCATCCAGGAGCGCTGACCCTCGAGGCGTGTTCCTGGTGCTCCCCCAGGTCGTGGCCCATGCGTTGAAATCGCCCGCTATTAGGACCGGGGATCTGCCTTGGGCATCGCTGGCTATGTCGCGGATGACTGCCTCGTACTCCTGTTGAGTGTGGCGTGGCGCTATGTAGCTATGTATCATCCAGGAGCGCTGACCCTCGAGGCGTGTTCCTGGTGCTCCCCCAGGTCGTGGCCCATGCATTGAAATCGCCCGCTATTAGGACCGGGGATCTGCCTTGGGCATCGCTGGCGATGTCGCGGATGACTGCCTCGTACTCCTGTTGAGTGTGGCGTGGCGCTATGTAGCAGCTGTATATGTGCATGCCCTTGTGCTTGGCTCTTGCGTAGCACACCCTTGATGCTCTATGCGTGAGCTATGTTCTATGTTCTGCTCCAGGACTGTTTGAGCCAGCAGGTCCTGAGCAGCTCGGCAGTGGTTGAGGTTAAGCTGCAGTAGCTTAACCATCGATCAGCTTAGACATGGCCTTCTTGGCGGGCTGGAGGTTCAGTGTGGCTACTTGTGTGGCCCCATACGCTTTCCGCATGTTCGGGGCAACTAGTTGAGGTGGGTTGACGCCCATCGCTGCGGCTAATGCCTCCAATACTTCCTCGCCTGTCGCCTGAGCTCGTCAAGGTCGAGGATTTCGATCGCGGCTGTCTCCTGCATAGCCTTCACAGATGCCTTGTCTCCAAGAGCTTCTTGCATGGCCTCTGTACCTCCTGAGTAGCGGGGTCCGAGGATTGTTGCATCCTGAGGAGCAGCTCCCCAGAGGCAGTCTTCCTTATGCCCTGCACCTTGCTCCTAAGGCCTTGGAGCGATGGGGCTGCCTTCACCAGCTTGAGGATGTCGGCGTAGGTCGTCTCCTCCGTGCATTTGACCAGCACTGCGTCTGGCCGCGCTGCCTTCTTTTGTTTGGCACGCCTACCTCTGACCTCACTCCACTTCTGGGTTGGGTCAGCGCTTTCTGCCTTGCTTATCAGGCTTTTTTTTGTCGCCTCTTGCCGAATGGTGTCAGGATGGCCTTGCCTGGGCTTTGCGCGAGCGCTCTTCTCCTCAGTTTGCGTAGCCTTAGTCTGTGTGTGTAACAGTGTGTGCAGGGCTATATGCTTGTGTGCGTCAGATGGGTGCTTCCCTTATCTGCATACGTATTAGAGCCCTGCATGAACGGATAACCGAATCGATTCGCAGTGATTCGGTATTCGCTTCGTCCGATCCAATTGAATCAGCGATTCAGTTTTCTCAGTGATTCGAATCGCACGCCCAAAACAGACCGAACGAAGCATGTCTCGTAATTTTTACTGATTCACATCCGAACTTTTTCACTTTTTTGCTCTCCACTTGATTTTCTGGTAAAGAGAACGAGAAAGCAATACACAAATTTGTCGGTTTTTTGCTTTGCCCTCGGCCTGAAAATCTGTAGTTGTGTGTGCGTACGTTTACTTGCTTTACACTGAAAAAATCTATTTCAGATTCAACAAGAGAATTTTTCGCACCAAATATAAGCAAAATTGTCGTACAACATTTTTTTAGTACAATAAAAGACCGAATGTGCATAGCCGAAGGGCACACGAAATCCGAAGTATGTTTAGAATCAGTTCAGAGACATGCGAACGAAGCTTGCTGATAATGATTCGCAGTGCTCTGATTCGGTTTTTTAGTGATTCGGGTGATTCGAATCGGACTGAAGGCATGATTCCTAATGATCGAACACATTGAAAGGGTATGAGTATACTGTGATTTTATGAATCAAGTGGATTCGTGCAGGGCTCTAGTACATATACATATACCTATTTCCTTATATTGTATATATACATATGTATAGAATCTGATAAATATAAATTTATTGACAATAACTT
This sequence comes from Drosophila subsilvestris, assembly GCA_035043285.1. Classification (NCBI taxonomy): domain Eukaryota; kingdom Metazoa; phylum Arthropoda; class Insecta; order Diptera; family Drosophilidae; genus Drosophila; species Drosophila subsilvestris. Next base: position 41,336 of record JAWNNB010001621.1, read on the forward strand.
ATTTATGTAATTTAAAGAAAAACCATGTCTAAAATATGTAAATAAATGTGCAATTTCAAATAAACAAAATATATTTTTATATTTTATTTATTTCCCGCGCCCCACTTTGCCCATTCCTAATTTTTGTTGCGGTAGGTCGGAAGCTCAGGTCGCTGGCTGCAAAACAAACCTCAAAGTACAAAAAACTCAGAAAAAAAAATTGTAGAACACACACATGCACAGTACGTGAAAACACATATACGTAACCTGGAAACTAAAAATCAAAACCGGTTCCATTAGAAAATATTTTGTGGTGTCTGTGTACACACATTCATGTCTGATGGCCCAGCACTCGACCCGAACGTCTCAGGCCTACGTCCCGAATGGCCCGGGTCCCCGAGTCGAAGACCTTGGGACCTGCGACGGCGAATTCTGCTGTGCCACTTTCGTTGTATGAACTGGCACATCTATATACTGAATGGTTATGGGCAGTATGCAAGTACATATGTATTGCTATGCGGATCTAGACAGTGATATTACGGTAGACGAGTTAAAAAACGCACTGTCCAAGGTAAACCTAACAAAGGCCCTGCAGAGGACAGAATTCCTTACGAATTTTACCAAAACGCACCACTGGAATTTCATGAACTGCTTATCCGCATCTTTTTTTGCTGAATAGCTGACCTTTGAACCTGGTACATGAGGAAGTGAGCATACTGTGAAGCGTAGGAAAGATTTTCAATTCCGAAGCCAGTTCCTTCAAAAACCCACATTAAGTGAAGGGGAAGTTCGTGCAGCGCTAAATGGTGATATGGGATGGGTAATTTGGGAGACTCCTTCAAAATGGCCATGATATATGTACATATAAGAGACAAATAACACTACCCGACACAATTTTTCCTCAAGGAACAAAGAAACTTTTTCTGAAAGATTTGGAACTTAGAAATTATTTGATGATATTTTTTAAAGACACAGTGGTTCTTTTTTCATATGACAAGTATCTGGACATCTGGTTGTAAAGAACTTTGCCATTAATTGATGCTAGTAATTGGATTGAAAGACTTTGTGGTTTTAGCTTACAGTCTGTGAAATATTAAGCTTTCAAATGCAAAAAATATGATTTTTCTGCGGTATATTTTACGAAATTTTGACTTTAAAAACTCAGGAAAAGTCGAAATATATTTTGTGTTCTTAATTATACCCGTACTCAAAAAGAGTTAAGGGGTATACTGTATTTGTGGTAAAAGTCGATGTGTGTAACACAGAGAAGGAAAATTTTCCGACCCCATAAAGTATATATATTCTTGATCAGCATCAATAGCCGAGTCTCTGTCTGTCTGTCTGTCTGTCCGTCTGTCCGTCTGTCCGTCTGTCCGTCTGTCCGTCTTGATGAGCGCCTCGTTCTCAGAGACTATAGAAGCTAGAGCAACGAAATTTTTTTCCAGACTCATGTGATATCACACTGTTACAAGTTGTATTTCAAAATTTCGCCACGCCCCCTTCCGCCTTCACAAAGGACGAAAATCTGTGGCATCCACAATTTTGAAGATACGAAAAAACTAAAAACGCAGTATCGTAGATGAATGACCATTCTATCAGATTGCCGAATCTGAACCAGATCGGATCATTATTATAGCCAGAATAAAGAAATTAATTTTCAGTTGCTTCCCCCACCTCCTCTTGCGTTGCCTACGCTATTCATTCTCTGTCTCGCTCGCACACGCTCTGCCCTGTGCAATGCGCGAGCAACCCCTAGCGGAGGAAGATGTAGAATCTAAATGGTAGATGTAGAATATTTGTTCTAGATGTATTATCTACATTTTACATGTAGATGTAGTTAACATGTAGCAAACAAATTTAAAATGTAAAATTAAAAATTTTTTTTAAATTTCAATCATAAGCTCATAATTTATATACTGACTGAGTACGGGTATGCAAAGTAGAGTCGCGTCCAGAAGCGACTCACACGTTCCTTCTCGTTTTGTTGTGCATATGTGCATTAATTCGTCGTTTAAGGTATTACTCATTAAAATCTATAGAGAAACGGCTGAGCTAAAATTGGTTGACCAACCTTCCGGAGATGACAGTATTTTGATCAATAGTAAATATGTATGTATCTAAATTTATATTCAACTATGTACATATATATTAATATACTGTGTAACAACTATAATAGCAAACCTGTGTGCGTCCTCATATGTCTTTTTAAAAGACTTGGTCGATCAAACGATTTGCTGCAAACGTCACATGGTAACAGAGATCGCTCGTTTCTCATTGTTCGCCTTTTTGGTGTCTGATATATGTACTTATTTTTTATCTACAATTGAATTAATTTCAAAGAAAATCAGTCAAGTTTGGGAGCTTAATTTATCCATTTAATTTTTATGAACTTAATACCTGAACAATTTCTTAAGTTTGACTTATGTTCGTCTTCACTTGATGGAGGAGAAAGCGGTAAATTTGGTAATCTATACATTAATGATAATGATAAATCCAGTGGTGTATCTAAAAAGAAAGTATTTTACAAAATTTAAATAGGTTTTAAATAAGTGCGACACATTTTATTACACTGTGCGACAAAATGTAAACTTTTGAATGTACTTTGCACGAGACAAAATTATATTGTGGGCCATGTTTAGTATACACACCTGGACAAAAATAATAGGTGTGAAGTTTTTTTTTTAAGATATCGGTTTAAATCGATATAAACATAATTTTTTATGAGGGAACTATACTTTTTTTAATTGGTCACTCTGTTTCGGTGCGAATTGGGTAAATTCCCGAAATTAATTAGCTTTCTTGGAAGAACTGTGAATTGTTTTATTGCTTAGACTGCAAATTCGGCTGGTCAATAAAATAGGTGCATGAGCCAAAACAGTAATTTGTAGTTTATCAAGATAATTATTTGGTTGCAGAACATAGATCTTTAGATGCAGCCGCTCTCCCGTAAGCGTTCAGAGGCAGCCGACGAATGTACGTTTTCTCAATAATTCTAGATCTGCATGGATGTACAAGCTTTTTTACCGGGTAGTGGAAACATACCATAATCTCGCAATCGCAAACAAATATTTTTTAGAAATTCAAACAGCACGGTGTGCTGTTCTACTCATAAGCTTGAGATCTACTCAACCTAGCCCTGACCTACAAACTATTTTTATTATTCGCTAAAAGTATAAAATCACTATCGCACAGTGTTTTAATAAAATATATGATTTATGAATATAAGTATTTTTTTTTAATATTGCCTACCTTTTACAAAGGACTCCATAGCTTTTTTATACAACAATGAGTGTATATGTGTAACAATACTCTGTTCCGACCGTTCTGGCAAGTAGTACACTACTAATTCTTGATGTATCATAATTGCTTTAATTACTTCATACATAGGATCTCCCTTGACCTTTGTGCAGATAAGATTTACGTTAGAATCATATGAAGAAGAAACTGTAAGGAATCTTATCCAGTTGCAGTGATGTAGTCGTTTTCCGTATTTGTATGAAACTTCATCATATAAACCAAATTTAAATCGACACTGAAAAAAATATTTGAAATATTCATAAAATGAAAGGTTATGTCAGCCATTAAATCAAGATGAACCGAATTAATCGACTGAACCAATAACTTAATTATTTATAAGTGCAGCCAAAGCCAAATGGTAAAATGAGTAATGCCAATACATTTTTTTGGCACTCAAGAGCTGGCTCCAGGCTCTCTTTATTAAAAAGACAGGGAGAGCACTTTAGATGCAGCCGCTCTCTCGTAAGAGTTCAGAGGCAGCCGACGAATGTACGTTTTCTCAATTATTCTAGATCTGCATGGATGTAAAAGCTTTTTTACGGGGTAGTGGAAACATACCCTATTCTTGCAAATTTTTCAACAACAAATAGTGGACTCGACTGAGCAGCTGTGGCAGCCTGATTTGGTTATCGATAAATCTCTTTTAAGCATTACATGGGCCGATTTATATGAGCTGACACTAACGAGTGGGTATAACAGCAGTAAATTTTGCGCTTAACAGTACAGGAGGAACCAGAGCGCCTTGAAAAAAAAGTATCACTTTTGGCTGAAAACGTAAAACGCAAAAGTAGGTGAAAGACGGAGCCTGCCTGATTATTAAGAAATTGAAAAATCTAAGGTTACCTAATTATAGGTTCGAGATTTATATATTTAAAATTTTCGTGGGAATCGAAGTGGATCTACATATGTAACGAATATAAGAAAATGTTTCCAGCTCCATAAACTTTATCTCAAAAAGAGTTTTGAAAGTGGTGAGGTGCGGCACTACTATTTCATTTAACAAGACTGCATGCAAGGCATCCATTAATCCTAAAAACTGGCTATAGTTGCTAACTCCGTTCCTAAACAGTATTCGTAAACAGTATTATTGTGTTTTCCTTAAAAAATGTATAAATATGTTTTTAGCTCCACACCATTCTTCATTCATTCCACTTCTAGGTTTATTTGTGTGTGTTAGAGATATATGAAAAAGAAGAGTCACAGAAAATAAAATAGCGAAATGTCACTGTTTTACTAATAACTACTACTTCTAATACTTCCGAGTTTTAGCGGGATATAAAAAAAGTCTGTATTTGACCGACCATTGGACTATACGAAAAATTAGAAGGAACGTTGTGAGCCGCTTCTGTGGCAGCGACTCTACTTATATACCCGTACTCAGTCAGTATATATTTATGTAAGGCTATAATTTATGTGAAATTTTAAAATAATTAATCATTTTTTGCTACATATGTCATCAAAATCTTCCATGTAGATTCCACATCTCCTCCGCTAGAGGGCGCTCGCACACTCTGTCTCGTTTAGAGAAAGAGCATGAGAAGTTATACAGCGCTGGGGGAGGTGGGAGTAGTAACTGAAAATTAATTTCTTCATTCTGGCTAAAATAATAATACGATCCAGATTCGGCAATCTGGTAGATATGATCATTCTATACGTCGTAAACAAGAGAACGCCTGAGGACGACCAATGAAGAGATGAGAGCAGCATTATCAACGATTGCTCCAAATTTGGATCGCCTGTACTCTTTTCATGTACATGTACATGTATGTATGTACATGTATATGTATGTCGGAGACTCGGCTCCCTTATTGGTTTCGATAGCCATCTTCACTTTTCTTCTTAGTATAGTCCGTCCTCTCTCCAACTCTGGCCGACTGTCAGACTCACTAGGGTTTCCTCTCTTCGCTTATTCACACTTTAACATACTCGGCTGAAAGCACCCTGCAGTTCTGGCTGTCACCGCATGAAATTGTCATAGGAAAATTTGTTCAGGCTCGACGTCGACAAAGGCAGCAAAGTCGACGACAGCATGAAATTCTGTCCGGCTTCCACTGCTGCAGATCGAAACGGACGCGGAAGAAAGAGAAGCAGATATCCATATATTTCCCTCTCTCTCATATTTTTAGTTTTCTCTGCCTACATTCGACCCTAACTCTTCTACTCTCGCTCATTTCGTCTCCTCAAAGGTATGAAAAGAGAAAAACCGATTAGTTGGTGAAATATTTTGTTGCGAGCGCCTTTGATTTTTTGTAGTTGCGCGTCTATTTACATGTTTATTCCTTTCAAAAGTGGTTTTTCAGTGTTTTTAAAGTCAGGAAGTGGATTACAGTGAGTACAGTGCGCGTTGTTAGTTAAATTCAATTGTTACATGGGTTTCGCAAGAAAAAATATGTCTGGAATCTAGATTCTAGAACATTCTAGCCGCGTGGTCTCGTTAACCGAGTGCGTCGCTGCGCGTGTTTGTTTTTGCTCGAGAAAACCCATGTAACTGAAAATACAGCATTTTTAATTAAAAAATATATATGTGCAATTTGACTTTATCATTTACAGATCAAAACATTTCTGAAGTTGCTGGAGGACTCATTGCCCCAAAAGTGTGCTGGACGAAAAAGTACTCCAGGAGTACAACCTAGACGGGACTTGCGGAAAAAATGTTTAAAATGCCGAGCCGGACTATATTCGGTTCTCAAAGGTAAAATCCAATTTCATATGTGTATTGCTTTATACAAATCACAACATAACTCAGAAGTTACATTCCGTCGCTAAATATTTGTTTTTTTATATCATTTCAGGAGCATTGGTGCTTATTAACCCGATCGAGTCGGTTATCGAAGGCCCTACAGATAATTGAAAATAATTAAAACAACAAAAAATCTAGAAAACTAAGTTAAATAAATATATTTACTTTTATTTGAATGAAGTGTTAAAAGACATTTTCGGGTGGGTTTGACATATGAAATTATCCGTGAAATTTCGTTTCGAGTCACCAGTGATTTCATATGGGACATATTTGGAAGTGTCTCGAGTGAAATCACTGGTGGCTGTCCCGAGTGAAATCACTGGTGGCATGTCACGAGTGAATTCACTGGTGGCTGTCCCGAGTGAAATCACTGGTGGCTGTCCCGAGTGAATTCACTGGTGGCTGTCCCGAGTGAAATCACTCATCGCTTGTACGTATAAGCCACCGGTGAAGTCACTGGAAAACTCAGTGACAATTTCATTTGAATTTTCATGAGTGAAAAATGCGGACACGTCCATACAAATTTCATCTGGAGTTTCACCAGTGAGTCACTGCAGGCAACGGACATGGCATGAGTGATTCACCGAATGAATCACCAGTGAAAAGTGACTTTTGGAACTGCAGGGCATTGACTTCGCCGTCACGCTACGCTCTATGCAGAAACTCTACAACATACATATACATATTAAGGGTACACACAAAAACTTGCCATAGCTTCCTTTGTGTACTTCTAAAATTTCTTGATTTGATGGGTGTACACAAACACAAAAAGTTTTCGGAACACTGCTGTACTGTGATACTGCGTTTTTCGTTCTATTGTATCTTTAAAATTGGGGATGCCACAGATGTTCGTCCTTTGTTTTGGTGGAAGAGGGCGCAAAATGGGAGCTCCCATACGACAAAAATAAAAAACCGAAATCGAAATTTAACAATTTGAATAATTTCGATCATCTCATAGATAAATTGGCTTTTTGAATCAAATGTTTTTTTCAGAGTGAACTTTCGCTCTTTGCAAAAAAAAACCTTTCAAGACACGTGCTCGGAAATTCAGTGCGTTTTGATTTTGCAGAAAGTAAGCCCCCTCAGTAAACATAAAAAACGTATTTAAAATAAACTCCAATAACTTTGAAGTAATATGAATATCGTTTGTACCTGTAAAGCTTAAAAAATCCAACCAACTATTTGTAGATTGATTTCTGTCGTCCTAAATTTTAAAATAACCAAATTGTGTTTTGTCAGTTCTTTTTCGATTTCCATTTCTAAATTCTCTTAAGATTTTGGTTCTGTTCCTCACCGATCCCCAGATTCATCTTTTTGTTGATCACAGATGCATATCTTACGATCAAAATAAGACTAGAATTATCTGCCTATTGCCGCCTTTTCGTAACAATATGTTGATCGGAGTGCAAAAGGTATTTGTGCCTGTTATTTGTGTTTTTTTACCCGTACTCAAAAAGAGTTAAGGGGTATACTGTATTTGTGGTAAAAGTGGATGTGTGTAACGCAGAGAAGGAAAATTTTCCGACCCAATAAAGTATATATATTCTTGATCAGTATTAATAGTCCGTCTGTCTGTCTGTCCGTCTTGATGAGCGCCTAGATCTCAGAGACCTTAAGAGCTAGATCAACCAAATTTTGTTTCCAGACTCATGTGATATCACACTGTTACAAGTGTATTTCAGAATTTCGTCCCGCCCACTTCCGCCTACACAAAGGACAAATCTCTGTGGCGTCCACAATTTTAAACATAAGATAAAACTAAAAGCGCAGTATCGTAAAGAATGACCATATCTATCAGATTGCCGAATCTGAACCAGATCGCATCATTATTATAGCCAGAATAAAGAAATTAATTTTCAGTTGCTTCCCCCACCTCCTCTGGCGTTGCTGACGATATTCATTCTCTTTCTCGCTCGCACACACTCTGCCCTGTGCAATGCGCGAGCAACCCCTAGCGGAGGAGATGTAGAATATAAATGGTAGATGTAGAATATTTGTTCTACATGTATTATCTACATTTTACATGTAGATGTAGTTAACATATGTAGCAAAAAAATTTAAAATGTAAAATTAAAAATTTTTTTTTTTAATTTCAATCATAAGCTCATAAATTTATATACTGACTGAGTACGGGTACAAAAGTAGAGTCGCGACCAAAAGCGACTCACGTTCCTTCTCGTTTTTCGTAGTAATTGTTCTTTTATGTGTTTTTTTTTGTTTACTTGTGTTTTAAATATCAAATGTATATATTTTCTTTATATTTAACGTTACTTTTTTTTCATTTAAACTTCAGACCCTCTTTTAAGTGAATTAAGAAAATAACCATGTATAAATTTAATTGATTTTAAGTTAATAAATTTGTTTCCTGTAGTATTTTAAGGCATAATTTACTCGCTTTTTTATTAAATATATAAAGAAGGGCACCAAGAAGGGCTTATGGGCTTATAACCACTCCCAAAATGGTATACTTATATTTTAATAACGTGTGGTGAAAGTTATAGTCCTGTATGTAAAGTATAACTATTTTTGTCGCCTTCTTCCATACAAGTCCGCCACTTGTGGGGCGGGGCGAAGTTTTTAAATACACTTGTAACAGTGTCATATCACATGAGTCTGAAAACCATATTTGGTTGCTCTAGCTCAGAAGTAGGCGCTCATCGGAACGGACAGACGGACGGACAGACAGACATGGCCATATCGAATCGACTATTGATTCTGTTCAAGAATATATATATATATACTTTATGGGGTCGGACATGTTTACTTCTCCGAGATGCACACTCCTCGAGTACGGGTATAAAAACCATTACTTGCACCTTTTAGAAGATAAGAGTAATATTCATACCAACACATGCTGACTAAACCCTACATATTCGGCCATTAGAGAACGCTGCAGCGATATTGCTCAACAACTTTTTTATTTTTAACATAACTAACTAGCAAAAAATTAACAAACATATTAACTAGAAACAAATTTTAAATATTAGTTTATCCAAGCCAAATTAAATAAATGAACATTTTGAAATATTTGTAAGAAATCAATTTTCAATATTGTCAAATAGGGCAACCATTTCAGTCGAACACTCTTATTTCAAATACTTAATGGCTCTAACATTTCTTAATGTTGAAAATTTGGGATCGGAAGAAGTTGACAGCATTCGAAACAAATCTACGTTTTGTTTCCTTCGAGAAAACTTTCAGGTGTTCGTGCATCTATATCTCTTGCATTCCCTGTTTTTAGACACTTGTGATTCTTTCGATAGTTTTGTTGCCATTGTTAGTATTTCTAAAACCTTGTTTGTGTTATTAAACCAACAACCCTAATTCCTGACGAAAATCTTCTTGTATTATCCTTTTGCCATCCGTTTCCCTAATTTGGTTTTCAGGCAAAGTGTAAGCTAGCTTTGAAAATAATTCTATGAATCGAAATCTGGCATTTAAAGGAGAAATACTTTATTGATATTAAGTTGTTCTGTGAACGCTAACTAATTGGGCTTATTGATTTTGTGCTTGGGATCTCGTTAAAAACTTTTCCATCGATCATTGTCAAATAGAGTTCGACAATACTGCACAAAAATGTTTGCATTTGAAAGATTAGTATTTCCCAGACGGTAAGCTGAAATCACAAAGTGTTTAGGTCCAATTTTTTGGCTGCATCTATTAACTTTTTAGAATGGCAAATTCCATTAGAACCAAATTTGTATTTAATCAATTTTAGTTTCTATTTTCAAAAATTCCTTTATAAAATCGTAAATTTTTGGAAAAAAGTCAAAAGTTTAACTTTTTGACGAATTTATCAAGCTGTTTTTGGTAAGCTTAACTTAATAAATGTAACATCAAAAAAAAGTTGGAACTTTGCAGGTTTTTATAAAAAAAATCCAGTATACTCGTATAACTTCTACGTATAATTCAAAAGTTATTAATTTTTGCAACGTGTTTTGAGCAAACGAGCCACTGTTCGGCGTGTTTGTGTTAGAAGAAGATAAGAGGGAGAAAAAGATTGTTCGGGCCAGCAGCTATTTAGCGTCAATTTTATAGCATTAAATGTAACATTATGTTTTTATAAGAGCATCTAAAACCCTAAACTTATGTAGCGTTCGGCAGTGCTGCTGCGCTCTCCCTATTAAAGGGCGCTCTGCACCTGCCGCTTCGGCTCTTGCTTTGATCGGCCGTCGTTGCCTAGTTAGTTCTATGCTAATCTCTCGCCGCATAGGTTGCATATCGAAACCCCTCTTGTATACGTTTATCTGGACGGGCAAAGAGCGAGCAATTGGCTTCAGCTAGCCGCCGGTATAAATAAATATTATAACGTTTAAATCGAATTGTTTTAATTGATTTTGGATAAATATAGGTGCCAACAAAGCTTGGCATCTCAAACATTGGTGACCCCGACGTGATTAAAGTACAATTTTAATCGCGTTTTGTTTAAAAACTATAAAAACTCGATCAAGATATTCGTTGCTGTGCCGTTTAACGACCAACAAATACATTTTGTGCAAATAAGAACAGTTAAAGTGCAAGTTCAGTGAGACTGCAGCCGTTAAATATTCCGTTGCTTAATCGCCGAATCTCTATTGCTCTGCGCCGCTGCAGCCGCGGTTCTTGACTTTTCGCATCTTCCATTCTCGCTCCCGCTCTGTTCACCGTCGTTTAAGCGGTCTTACATTTTCCGTTTTTTCGTTTGCATTACACCGCTTAGCATGGACAACGAGCCGAATACAGTCGTGGGCGAAAATATTGCGTGAGGAGTTCAACAAGTCCCATAATGAGCTGGAATCACTGGATGAAGACGAGATTGGAAGTGAGCTGCGTGAAACCTTCGATGCGCTGTTCATTTCTTTGAAAGCTGAGCTGCTTTCTGCTCTTGAGTTAGGACACCTATGCGTAGCCGCTCATTCAACTAGCATGCCAAACAGCTCTGGAGGTCATACCATCATCACGGCTCACAAGCAGCGGCTTCCTGAGCTGAAGCTTCCTAGCTTCTCCGGTGGCTACGTGGAATATGCGGATTTTATTCCCATGTTTAATTCGGTCATCGAAGGAAATCAAGATCTCAGTGAAATCGAGAAGTTCCAACATCTTCGCTCATGTCTCTCGGATGCGGCCCTGGATTCGGTTCGATCGTTGGAGCTCTCCAGTGCCAATTATCGTGTGGCTCTGGACATACTTGGCAAACGCTTTAATAATAAACGACTTGTTTTCCAGGCACACATCAAGGAGATTCTTGGGCTTAAGAAGGTAGATTCGCCTTCTGCTAAAAGGCTTCGGGAATTTTCGGACGCAGTCAAATTGCATACGCGGGCCCTGCAGACATTGGGAAGTGCTGAGGAGATATCGGGATGCATGATAATCCACATGCTTCTGCAAAAATTAGATGCAAAGACCCAAACGAAATGGGAAGAGACCGCGTCATCGGACAGGATACCCACAGCTGGGGAGTTCTACGATTTCCTGGAGAAGCGATGCCAGAAGATGGAGAACGTGCAATACGCTGTAGCGACACACGCTGGTAGCGCTCAGGTGGGAAAAGGCCAGTTTACACATCTAAAGAAAACCTTTGTTGCCTCTAACTCTTCCGCCGACCCGTCTGGATGCCCTTTCTGCCATTCAGCGGGCCACGGAATATACTCGTGCAGCACCTTCACAAATTTATCTCCGTTTCTGCGTCACAAGGAAGTGAAGAAGCTGTCACTTTGTTTTAACTGCCTAAAATCAGGCCATCGGACTCGTGCATGTACAGGTGGCCAGTGTAGAGTTTGCGGAAGGAGGCATCATACCTGATTGCACTTCGACTCATCCATAGCGCAAAACTCCCCAGCTGTTTCTCCTCCAGAACGAGCAGTACAACCACGTGCTATTCCGCCTGTTTAGGATTCTGTTAGCAGTGCGCCGTCTCATGCGTCTACCTCTCTTGCTGCCCATGGTCTCCACTCCGATGTTGTACTGTTGGCTACAGCTGTTGTTTTGGTGAAGAATCGATCTGGCGTTTTGGTTCCGTGTCGCGCCATTCTAGATTCAGGATCCCAGCTTCATCTCGTCACATCCAGGTTCGCCCAGCAGCTTCAGCTTAGGAGAACTTAATCGTCTGCCCTTGTTTCTGGTCTGGGCGATACTAGCGTGTCCACTGAGGGATCCGCCGTGAGCATTTGCATGCAGTCTCGCACTTCGGACTATTCGACCACACTTACTGCCCTCATCGCCCCCACAATCACAGATAGCCAACCAAGTCTGACAGTTAATGTGGCCGATTGGAACATTCCCTCCAATATTCAGCTTGCCGATCCTGCATTCTATAGTCCTCAGCGAGTAGATCTTCTTATTGGCGCGAGCATTTTCTATGACCTTCTCTGCGTAGGGCAAATCAAGCTCATAGATGGATTGCCTCTTCTGCAGAAGACCCGGCTTGGGTGGATCGTATCTGGTGGTGGACAGAGGGTATCAAGTTCGTCGCTTTTGGCAACTCAAAATTATCCCGATTCGGAGGCTAGAATGAATGCAAGGTTGGATCGAACTCTTCGTATGTTTTGGGAAGTCGAGAATTGTGTGGAGGCTAGCTTGAGTACAAAGGAAGAAGTAGATTGTGAGGTGCATTTCGTAAGCCACTTTTCACGTTTGCCATCGGGGGAGTACTCCGTTAGACTGCCTTTAAAGTATGATGCTGATCGCTTGGGAGAGTCTTATACTCAGGCGTGTCGACGATTTCTAAGTTTGGAGCGAAAACTGGATCGTAATTCCACGCTCAAGGAGCGTTACTCAGCTTTTATGAAAGAGGAAACATATGTCCGCAGTCCATCCTGACTCGCGTAGCCTCTGCAAGTATTTTCTGCCTCATCACTGTGTTTTAAAGGAGGACAGTACCACGACAAAACTCCGTGTCGTTTTCGATGGCTCTGCAGCTACATCAACGGGATGCTCTTTAAATGATGTGATGATGACAGGTCCTGTTATTCAGCCTGCATTGTTTAACATACTGACCCGGTTCCGCACATATCCCGTTGCTCTCACTGGTGACATTTGTAAAATGTACCGCTGCGTAAAAGTATCTCCACCAGACAATTTTCTCCAGTGTATCCTATGGCGAGATTCCATCCAGTCCGAAGTTCAGGTCTACACATTAGACACCGTCACATACGGTACGAGGGCTGCATCGTTTTTAGCTGTCCGTGCAATGCACCAGCTGGCCATCGACGAGGGTGAGTCCTATCCTCTTGGCTCAGCTGCCCTGCAACAGAAGTTCTATGTGGATGATCTCATCTCTGGCGGCAACTCGGTCGCAGAGGTCAAGGAAAAGATGCGCCAAACTTCAAGTCTACTATCTTGCGGTAACTTCAAGCTTAGAAAATGGTGCTCGAGTAACCAAGAGGTGCTTGATGGAATTCCAGAGGACGACGTGGAGAAATTTCTACGGTTTCATGATGGAAGCGACATTACCAAAACTCTTGGTTTAGCTTGGGACCCTACCTCGGATCAGCTGCTGCTTGCCTTGTCCGCGCTGGACACGAATTCAAGGCCCTCCAAGCGGTTATCAACGATTGCGCGTTTCTACGACCCTCTTGGATTGATTAATCCTGTTATTGTCAGGTGCAAAATCTTCCTTCAGCAGCTTTGGAGAGAACATTCGGACTGGGATGAAAGCCTACCGACAGCGCTGCACTCAACTTGGATTGACCTGAGAAACAGTTTGGCAAGCATCTCCCGCATTTCATTTCCTCGCATTGTCCATCATTCCAGCACAACTGTATAGGTTCATGGATTTTGTGATGCAAGCATGGAAGCATATGGTGCTTGCATATATGTCGTGTCCAGGCAAGGGGAGTCGTCGAGCAATGTTTCGTGCTCAAAGTCTCGAGTGGCGCCACTAAAATCATTGTCGATTTCAAAGCTGGAATTGAGTGGAGCCCATTTGCTTGCGAAGGTTATGCGCAATTTAAAGAACACGGGAATTTTCCCAGGTCAGTTTTACTGCTGGTCAGATTCGTCTACGGCGTTATCTTGGATACGGGATGAGCCAGCCAAATTTCAGGTTTTCGTGGCAAATCGAGTGGCAACAATTCAGGAGTTGACTCAAGGCATGGAATGGCGCTATGTTCCCACATCGGTGAACGCCGCTGATATCCTCTCGAGAGGCTCGCTTCCCAGCCACCTCATCCAGTCAGAGCTGTGGTTTCACGGTCCCTCGTTTTTGTTAGGCTCTAAGGATGAGTGGCCTGTATCTCCCATTTCTGAAACTCCGACCATTGAGCTTCGCAAACGTATATTGCTGATCGCGTCTACACATGCTGATCTCACGTTCGAATGCAAACTTGCAAACTCTTTCTTCGGCATTCAGCGCACATTCGCCTACATGCATAAATTCGTTCATCGTCTTAGGCTACCTGGACTCACGGTTGCTGACATTCAGCAAGGAACGCATCTTTTAGTTCGACACGTTCAGCTGGCAAGTTTGTGGTCGGACATAAAGGAGATTAGACGCAATGGGCAAGTCAGGAAGTCTAGCTCCATCAGTTCGCTATCTCCGTTCATCGATCCGTCTGGTTTACTTCCAGTTGGAGGTCGTCTCAGCAACTCATCGCTCCCGTTTAATGCTCAGCACCCGCTTATTTTGCCCAAGGGACATCTCGTAACGTCTGCAATGATAAGCTATTATCATCAACGGAACCTCCATGCCGGACCTCGCGCCTTGCTTGCTAAAATTCGATTAGAATATTGGCCTATTGGAGGAAGCAAAGCCGTCTCGAAAGTGGTTAGCAAGTGTGTGAGATGCTTCAGAACGAGGCCGCGCATGGTTATGGGAGACTTGCCCAAGGAGCGTCTGGAAGGATCGCGGGCCTTCGAAGTAACTGGAGTGGACTATTGTGGACCCTTTTTCTACCGATCAGAAATCCGCACGAGGCCTCCGATCAAGTGCTACATAAGCGTGTTTATATGCTTCACCTCTAGGGCCATAGACATGGAGCTTGTTAGGGATCTGACCACCGCTTCGTTTCTGGGCGCATTGAAACGTTTCACGTCCACTCGAGGAAGGCCAAGTCAAATTTGGTCGGACAATGCGACAAATTTCGTTGGCGCCAAGAACGAGCTTCTGGAGCTAAAGAAGCTTTTCCTGAGCGACTCACACATGAGGGAAGTCCATGAATCCTGTTTGGCTGACGCAATCGACTGGCATTTCATCCCGCCGCGCTCTCCGCACTTTGGCGGATTGTGGGAAGCTGCCGTGAAGACCGCAAAGCATCACTTGTACCGCTCAGTTGGGCCATCCGTCCTTAGCTTCGACGAGCTGCGTACCTTGATCTGCCAGATCAGGGCAATTGTTAATTCTCGCCCTTTGCTCTCGCTTTCAGAAAATCCAGATGACTTGAATGTACTGACGCCTGCTCATCTGCTTTTGGGAGGCCCGCATGAAACAATTCTCGAGCCTGACCTAACGAAGCTCAATTACAATCGTCTGGATGGTTGGCAGCGGGTCACTCAACTGCAGCAGACATTCTGGAGGCGTTGGCGCGAGCAGTATCTGACTCTTTAGCAAGTGCGCTCGAAGTGGCGCATGCCTACGCAAATCCTCTGCGTGAACGATGTCGTCCTGGTGAAGGACGAGAAACTTCCTCCAATGCGTTGGCCTCTGGCTAGAGTGGTCGACGTCGTCAAAGGCAAGGATGGAGTATGCCGCGTGGCTGATTTAAAGACGCCCTCAGGAACCATCAGGAGAGCCGTTACTCGGCTGTGTTTGCTGCCCCTTGAGAAGTCTGTTGAAAGAAGAGCTTCCAACGGGGGGAGTATGTTCGGGCCAGCAGCTATTTAGCGTCAATTTTATAGCATTAAGACCCTAAACTTATGTAGCGTTCGGCAGTGCTGCTGCGCTCTCCCTATTAAAGGGCGCTCTGCACCTGCCGCTTCGGCTCTTGCTTTGATCGGCCGTCGTTGCCTAGTTAGTTCTATGCTAATCTCTCGCCGCATAGGCTGCATATCGAAACCCCTCTTGTATACGTTTATCTGGACGGGCAAAGAGCGAGCAATTGGCTTCAGCTAGCCGCCGGTATAAATAAATATTATAACGTTTAAATCGAATTGTTTTAATTGATTTTGGATAAATATAGGTGCCAAAAAAGCTTGGCATCTCAAACACAGATGTAGTGTAATTAAAAACAATAACGGAAAAATGAAAACGATCAAATAATCTAAAATTTTATTAAAGTAGAGGCGGGGAAAAATCACATTTTCGTTTGCGATAAACTAAGCTCAAACTTGTGTCGGAAGTTCTAGGAATCACGAATCATTCGAACGACAAATTTAAATGATCCACAAAGAATAGCATATTTTTAAACGAAATGTACCATACTGTTGCGGAAAACAAAAATAGCACCATAATACTGTCTATATTGAGTGATTTTGATAAAAAAAATGATTTTAGCTCACGTTTTTTAAACTAAGGTGTAACGATGGTAATTATGAATAATGAAAATATGTTTGTTCAGTTCTGTTTAAAGATTTAACAGCAAATACTCCAATTTTCGAATCTTTCCTGGAAGATATCTCGAATTATAAACCTTTTTTTTAACTTCAACCCAATATAGGTTCATTACAGCAAGTGAACTACTTTCATTCTAGAATGTTTTTCGCCATGGTACTGCTGGAAGATACAAACCAAAGGCATTTCCCATTTCGCATAAGGCAGCATAATTTTGTTTTATATATTAACATACACATCATAATCGATTTTATCCATGTATTGGACCCATTTTAATATTTAAATAATAATATGTAAAGCATTTCGATAACATGATGCTTGTGACTCCCAAGCATTTTCCACCAAACAAAACAAGTTGGCCTTCGTCGGACCACAGGATGTTTCAAAATTTCGAATTCAAATGCTTTTTATACCCGTACTCAAAAGAGTTAAGGGGTATACTGTATTTGTGGTAAAAGTCGATGTGTGTAACACAGAGAAGGAAAATTTTCCGACCCCATAAAGTATATATATTCTTGATCAGCATCAATAGCCGAGTCTCTGTCTGTCTGTCTGTCTGTCCGTCTGTCCGTCTGTCCGTCTGTCCGTCTGTCCGTCTTGATGAGCGCCTCGTTCTCAGAGACTATAGAAGCTAGAGCAACGAAATTTTTTTTCCAGACTCATGTGATATCACACTGTTACAAGTGTATTTCAAAATTTCGCCCCGCCCCCTTCCGCCTTCACAAAGGACGAAAATCTGTGGCATCCACAATTTTGAAGATACGAAAAACTAAAAACGCAGTATCGTAGAGAATGACCATATCTATCAGATTGCCGAATCTGAACCAGATCGGATCATTATTATAGCCAGAATAAAGAAATTAATTTTCAGTTGCTTCCCCCACCTCCTCTGGCGCTGCTGACGCTATTCATTCTCTGTCTCGCTCGCACACACTCTGCCCTGTGCAATGCGCGAGCAACCCTAGCGGAGGAGATGTAGAATCTAAATGGTATATGTAGAATATTTGTTCTAGATGTATTATCTACATTTTACATGTAGATGTAGTTGACAAATGTAGCAAAAAATGTAAAATGTAAAATTTTAAATTTTTTTTTAAATTTCAATCATAAGCTCATAAATTTATATACTGACTGAGTACGGGTATAAAAGTAGAGTCGCGTCCAGAAGCGACTCACACGTTCCTTCTCGTTTTGTATAAAGCCGTCTTTGCCGCCTGCCTTTCAGTCTAAAGCGGATTTTTTCTCGGACTTCTTAGACTCAATTTATTTTCTTGTAAGCAAGATCTAACTTTTTGCCGATATTTTAAGATCTTTTTTTGCAGTGTATTAAATGCGAACAAGTAATTTATCATAAGTGTATGGTAAATTATTTTACAGCATTGCGGACTATTTTGTTTGAGCTACAGACGATTTGCCCTCTGCAATTAAAGCTTTAATCCTTTGGCTTTTTTCTTACCTACAGTGCTTTCCACGACCCACAACTAATTATATTTTGTAACTTTCTTGTAACTATCGACTAAAGTCACAGATTATAATAATTAATAATTACATTGTGCGACAAATGAGAATAATCGTCAAAGTTAACTTTTGCTTAGTTGAATGGGTTTTCACATACAAATTAATGATGTTATATGTCAATTGGTTAAATTAGTCAGCTTTCAATCAATTTTAAACAAAACTACATATGTATGTATGTACATATATGGAAATCTTTTTCAATTGACTTTTAATGTTTTTTGGCATGGTGAACATTTTGTGTGTAAATCTTTGTACGTACATATGTATGTATATGCGTTCGATGCCAACTCTCCATACATACGTACAGTCCGTACTTCTCAGCATTTAAGCAGCACTCTGCACAAACGAATAAAAAATACACGAAAAAGTCAATTGTACATATTATGACATGAATTGTATTAATGATTACTGGTGTTACTTACATATTTCATTAGCCTTTTCAGCCTTCAGTAAATGTGGACAATTAATATTATTATTATTCGATTTTTTAATCTTAGCTTATATCAGAAGCCATTAAGCCAACTGCCACTTTTTCTATACAAAATGTATAGAACACGTAAAGGAAAATTGCCGGTTGTGGATGTATAAGCTTGAAGTCTTAGGTAACTATCAGTCCAGGGAACTAAATTGATTCCATCATACAGAAAAATGTTATCAAGAAATAAAACGTTGTGGCCGCGACTCTAATTAGGGTTAGAAATTGAAAATTAATTTCTTCATTCCGGATAATGATCCGATCTGAACAAGATTCAGATTTCACCGATACTGCGTTTTTCTTGTATCTTAACATGAGTCTGGAGACAAAATTTGGTTGCTCTACCTCATATATGCACATCGTCAATCGAGAGCTGGCGCGTTTATCGATACGAACAGACAGTCATGGCTATAGTGAGTTGGTTATTGATGATGATCATGAATATATCTACTTTATTTGGTCGGAAACGTATCTTTCTGTGCGTTACACGTATCACCTTTGATCAAGAATGTAATATACCCTTTAACTCTTCGAATACGGGTATTAAAAGATGTTAAAAAACATATAAACATATAAAAAGCAAATGAAACTTTTTTTATTTTAAGAGCTTTTACTTTCATAAGGCTTTTCACATTACTCATCGCAATCAGAAGCATAATGCTTGCATGTGAAGTAGCGCATTATATCTATTTTTTTTATATTAAATGATTTTTTCGGTGTTGACTTTGCTAAAAACATTTTAAATGCTTAACATATGTGGTCAAATACGTTACGTTAGCATCAACAATGATATTATGCATTTTCTCAACCATACACGCATTAAAGATAACAAAACCAGAGTTTCCCCAACTGGGCCTTACAGCTATTTTTCAAAAAGAGACCAACAAATTTTGTTTTGTATATATTTTGGTGAAGAACGACGATAAATCACAAACTACAAACTAACGAATATCATCACAATACTCAGGTCAGTAGAATTTGCTTGCTGTTCAAGTTTACGTGGGGGTGTTTACAACTAGACTCTGTCCACAACAGGCTCTATTCCGTTATAGCATAGCATTGTGAAAAACGACCTTAAGGAAAAGAAAATATCGCACCCGTGTGTCAACTGTGGTTTTGGGTGTCTTTGAATTAAAGACTCAAACCCTTTGAAATGCATATGCTTTTATATGGGTTAATATATGTACATACATATGTATGTACATATCAGAATGTGTTACTTCTTCACGGTAGTTTCGTTTATTGCAGGTTAGCGGAAATGATCTGTCTGTTTGAGAAAGCTGCTTCTTGCTTTCTAAGGATCGTGCTCGGAATATAAAACCCTGTTCGAAATTTATATACTCATAGGTCATCTAACTTCAAGAGTATATAAACATATGCTCGAAGAAGCTTTCGTACTGTTTTTATTCGTTAATTTAAAACGCATATCTGTTTTTACATTGTCCCACACTTGCCTTTACTGTGAGAACTTCTTTAAATTATCTGATGTGCATCTTTAGGAATTCTTATTGTCATGGGAGAGTGATCACCCTTAATACACGCACGCTGGTGGAATCCGATCTGACTACTATGTACTATGTACATATGAACACATACATACATATGTATGTATGTCGTTAGTAGAGTGAACTTCTTAGATTTTTATCCCAGTGGATTCCTATGATTTTTATTAGATATCTGCAGTATCCCGGAACGAACCATTTCCGATTAATTATTATATAATTATATAAAATATTATATAATCTTTATATTAAAAATATAATTTATTTTATATAAATATATAATTTAAATTATATATACTTACATATGTACATACATAGGTATATAATTTAGAAGCGGTAGAAGCGTCCAAGATCGGATTATACCATCATTATAATTCGGTCCGGTATATTTCCCTTAATTTCTTGTTCAATTTGTCTTCTTCGTCCCTCTTTGTTACGTACAAATTATTTTAAGTACTTGGGCTATGATAAACACACATTCTTACTTTACATTTACTTTTCGTACTTTTCTTATTTACTATTCTTGAAGACTGTGAGAACTTCTTTAAATTATGTGGTGTACGTCTTAGCGTCATGGGAGAGTGATCACGCTCAATGTCTTCAACCTGGTGTAATCGTAGTGTAGCCAGTAGAGCGAAGTTATACAATTTATATACGCTTGAGGCGGGTTCTATGATTTTGACCTAATGCTTCCAAAGCAGAAGACGAGATATGAACCCAATTTAACGAGTACTATTTATCAGCATAAATTGCCGAGTCGATACAGTCGACAGTTTTATTTTTTTTCAGCAATTCGTTTTTCATCAGGCTGTAAGTTGGAATCGCCAAAATAAGCTTTTATTTTTGTTTAGAAAATTCAAAAAAAATTCAACGAATTACATTTTAATTTGCTTTCTCGTAGACTAGCACAATTTGGTTCAAATAATACAACTCGACTATTTATACCCGTACTCCAAAAGAGTTAAGGGGTATATTGTATTTGTGGTAAAAGTGGATGTGTAACGCAGAGAAGGAAAATTTTCGACCCCATAGAGTATATATATTCTTGATCAACATCAATAGCCGAGTCGATATAGCCATGTCTGTCTGTCCGTCCGTCCGACCGTCTGTCCGACTGTCTTGATGAGCGCCTAGTTCTCAGAGACTATAAGAGCTAGAGCAACCAAATTTTATTTCGAGACTCATGTGATATCACGCTGCTATAAGTGTGTCAAAATTTCGCCCCGCCCCCACAAAGAACGAAAATCTGTGGCAGCCACAATTTAAAAAATACGATAAAACTAAAAGGCAGTATCGTAGATAATAACTAAATTGCCGAATCTGAATCAGATCGGATCATTATTATAGCCAGAATGAAGAAACTAATTTTCAGTTGCTTCCCCACCTCCTCTCAGCGCTACTGACGCTACCTATTCTCTTCCTCGCTCGCACACACTCTGCCCTGTGACAGTGCGACCGTCGCGGAGAAGATATAGAACCTGCTTTACATACACCATGTATAATATACATTTTAGATGTATAATCGACATTGAGATGTAGATAACAGATGTAGCAAAAATATGCAAAATGTAAAATATTTTAAAATTTCCACAAACATACATAAGTAATCAATTCAGCTTTTTCTACCAATTAATACACACTTTGTTGGGTAGGGAATTCTTCGTTGCGAATATTTTGGCAATCCATTATATCATACAGATACATACATACCTTTACAAAAAGGTGTGCAAGTTCAGAATTTAACATCAAGTTTTCAATTACATGGATTTTAAAATCAAGATTGTGTTACACCAGCCAGCCCACCGCTTCCAACCGTAAATTATTTCTGTCCACCGTGTTTAGTTAAGTTTGATGTTTTGGCTGGTTATTACGCACCAGTGTGCGTGCATTAAGGATAATCACTCTCTCATGACGTTAGGCATTTTTTAAGACGCAATCCAAATGACTGACTTCGGAGCTCCGAAGTTTCCATACATTTAAAATTAGACGACCAATCAATCTAAACCTAATAAAGGGGCTTTTATGCTGCGAGAATTAACCTTACAAACGATTTATATCTTTTTGATAGTATGGGAACTACATAATAAATTCTGATCAAATCTTTGATGTTAAAACGTGGTAAACTTTATATGTACTAATATTTTATGTTTAGTTAGTATGTATGTATATGTATATGTATTAAAAACATCTTAAAAATTAAACAAAATTTCTTTGATAAAGTGATTTTGGAGGTCTTGACTTAAGCTTGTAGTACAAAAAAATGCATCCAGGTAGCTGAAAAAGCATACAAACACAATACCAATACCAATGCGTTGGTTTATATTTAATAAATACAAATAAGTTACAAATATGTTATAAATAAGTCACATTGAAACAAATTAATTCAAAAATAACGTATTTTCATCCTTTCTGTCTTAATTTTAAATATAGTTAAAGACAATCGTCCAAACAACTAAAATAATACTTACATCGTTTTTTTCAACATGTCTTAACTTATCTAATTTATCGGTTCGAACTGTTCCTTGAAACGGGTAAAATAATGATCCCTCCTTGATATCAGTTATTGAATATACAGTTACTTCTGATTCATTAAAGGATGTCGATGATGTTGTTACTAATGCGAACTCCTTTGGTATAAGAACGCAAGTTTCCATTTCTTAAAATATTAAGGTTTTATTTATGATGCAATTTAAACAGTTTAGATGTCCGCATATGCTTGACAAATGTAAAACTAAAACGAGCACTTTAAACGAACGCACACAAATAAATAAACTATAACTTCTTAAATTTTTGCGGAAGCTTATGAACACATTTCGTTCAATGCTCAACAACTACTGCATACCCAGGATGTCTTGTATTAACCATGACCTTCTAAAAGGTAGACTGCAAACACCTGCAATACTGATACCATTCAAACAGCAGAAAGACGTTCACACATACATATGAATACGAAGTTGCCTTCAAACAAGCCAACCAGCATAACTAAGAGCGTGCTCATTTAACTCAATGCTCCACTACGGTACCAAAACAAGATCAACATTACACAATGCTATGGCTATCAATTGATCTCAGACAAACTCGTCTCGCATACGCTCTTATACTTGTGTTCATACTCAAGCAATAATACTCGTACAGACACGAACATGTGCACCTGTACCATTGGTACTATGTTTCCGCAGGTAGACGACACGCACACAAATGCATTCTTGTCTTAACACAAATTTATATAGAATAGTTGCTCAGTTTAGACTTGGTGAATTCAGGTAGCATCTCAACTTGTTGCTAAAAAGTCTTCCGCACATTTAATTAGCGTTGCATAGTAGAGTATATATTTAGTATGTGGTTCTGTACATTTTATATTATACATACATATATTGTACATATATTGTAATGCGATCATACTGAAATATAACATTGACCTTTCAATATATTGCTGTACATATACATATATCAATCAGGCTATCGAATTCGAAATCAGTATTTATTAAGAAATTAAGGCTTGTGGTTAGATTTGTTACACAAATGTAAATTTTTGTAAGTCATACATAAATGGCATATCTCAGGTTCATTACATCCTGCAAAGTTTTTTTTTCACATTTTATCCACGCAGCGCAGGTGAATTGGTTCGTCTCGATTTTACACGAAGTACTTTACCCCCATTCATAAATATCCACCGTTTCATAGCCACACTCAAAACAAGTTCTCCCCATGTTTGAGTCAAACGTTGAGGACACGAACACTGGTATGATTGCAGTGAGTGAGTGCTTCTCATTTAGGCTCCGCCTTTTAATACATGATATGAGCATGTCGTACTCCACAAAGAAAAATCAGACTAAAAGCAGCGGTTGAAGTGCTTCCGTCAAAGCAGCAAAAGTTGTGAAAAACTTGCTTTTGTCTGCTTCTGCTTTTGATTAAGCTTCTAAAATCATCAGAAGTCGGCGTAGCAATAGCATAAATCGAAAGGTGACGACAGCCGCATTAGAAAGCAAGTTGTCAAAAGGAAAAAGTGACGCCAGTCGCAGAAGATAGCAGTACACGACACCATTTTTCTCTTCGAACCAAACCATGTTTTTTTTTAAGATTTTAAACAATCTTAAGGAAAATTTTTTGTTCTATGTAACAACCTTTTCTAAATAATTAAAAAAGGTATTTTTATACCCGTACTCAAAAAAGAGTTAAGGGGTATACTGTATTTTTGGTAAAAGTGGATGTTTGTAACGCAGAGAAGGAAAATTTTCCGACCCCATAAAGTATATATATTCTTGATCAGTATCAATAGCCGAGTCGATAGAGCCATGTCTGTCTGTCCGTCCGTCTGTCTGTCTTGATGAGCGCCTAGATCTCAGAGACTATAAGAGTTAGAGCAACCAAATTTTGTTTCGAGACTCATGTGATATCACACTGCTACAAGTGTATTTCAAAATTTCGCCCCGCCCCCTTCCGCCTTCACAAAGGACGAAAATCTGTGGCATCCACAATTTGGAAGATACGATAAAACTAAAAACGCAGTATCGTAGAGAATGACCATATCTATCAGACTGCCGAATCTGAACCAGATCGGATAATTATTATAGCCAGAATAAAGAAATTCATTTTCAGTTGCTTCCCCCACCTCCTCTGGCGCTGCTGACGCTATCCATTCCCTGTCTCGCTCGCACACACTCTGCCCTGTGCAATGCGCGAGCAACCCCTAGCGGAGGAGATGTAGAACCTAAATGGTAGATGTAGAATATTTGTTCTAGATGTATTATCTACATTTTACATGTAGATGTAGTTAACAAATGTAGCAAAAAAATGTAAAACAAAAATTTTTTTTTTTAATTTCAATCATAATCTTATAAATTTTATATACTGACTGAGTACGGGTATAAAAGTAGAGTCGCGGCTAGAAGCCACTCACGTTCCTTCTCGTTTTCTATAATGTTAAATGCATCTATAAAGTAAACCTGAACACTTTGTAGCTTCAGCTTAGTTTACCGTCTAGGAAATATAAAGCTTTCAAATTAAATAAATGCAGAATTCCAACGGTACGATTTTTTTATTAAATGTACCCCATTTAAAATTTTACCTGCTTGGTGCTTATGCTTATTTTGGCATTTTTGAATTTTACATGTATCACAATTGGAATTTTACATGTCAAGTAAACAAGCATGACTTCGTAATTCTGCCCGGCTGACGTAGCGGAAGAGAAGCCAGCTTCGGGCTATGCACAAACGGCTTCATATTCTGCTCGCAGCGGCAGCGAAGCATTCGTCTGCCCTATGCACAATTGCTCGGCTTTCGCAGCGGCAGAGAAATGTCTTAAGTCGTCGCACACAAACGCACCAAAAAAATGTGTGAGTCTGGGTGCCGACCCCTGCTTTACTCTATACGTGTGCCGACTGCGCTGCCCGAAATGTTTTCCTGTGCACAGTGCATACGACGCTGCCGGCCTCTGCCCTAAAGCCTTTTTACACTAGGCCGCATCATTGGAATTTTCCGTTAAATGAAACATGCGGCAATGATGCCCATAAGAGCCCTGTGGATAGAAGAAGACAATGATGCGGCGCATCGTTGGCAAGTTTTGTCGTTTTCTGTCTAAAATTTTTACAAAAAACTGAAATTAATCGGGGTATAGACGGGGTATCGACAACAAACAGCTGTCAAATAGTAAATTCAATTTAAATATGAGCAACCCGGGAAAAAAAAAGAAGTGGACAAATGTGGCGCAGAATGTCTTAATAGACTTGTAGGGGATAAAATTCATCATTTGCTTGGGTTGCAAATGTAAGCTCCATTAACAATTGAATTATGTTCTTGCTGCTTTATATTTTACTAGCAGAACCGCGCCCTTTGCTGCTTTCTAATTCAATAAAATTCATCGAAATTAAACAATGATAATTTTGATGTAATAACATATTTTAATTATTACAATGCTTTGTGATAAGCAATATATTTTGTTTTGTCGTCGGTACAATCAATAATTAATGCCGAAGGTTTGCCTACTCGTGAGCACGCTACATACAGTTGACCATTGAACACGTACATTTGTAGTCGATCTAAGTGTTTTCACAGAGCGCCACAAATTAGATGTTTTCACACACGCATTAATTTCATCAACAGCAGTTCCTAGTTTGTAAAAAATCTTCTGACAAATGATTTTGATGTTTTTGCCAAAATTCAGTCGGCTTTGCTGGACTGCACGGACTGGACTCTAGTTCTTGGTTGGAAAGGTCGTGTAATTCACGATTAGGCGCTGTCAAATCTAATTGAGCTAATGATTTGCTTGCCATTCTCAAGCAAATGTATTCAAAAGCGTTCAATGCTTCGTTGTAAATTTCCGGCGTATAGTCCATGTTTATATCACCCGTCTGACGGCGCAATCGATGTAAAAAATCGTCTCACAAATGATTTTGATGTTTTTGCCAAAATTCAGTTAATTTGCTGGACTGCACGTGACTTGATGACAATGCTGCATATTCAAGTATAAGATCCCAAAGCATGTCATTCTCAAGCAAATTCAATCGTTCGCATGATTCGCGATACGTCCCACACGTCAAATGTTCGTCCAGGAACATTTCTTACCAACAATCGAAAATAATATTGATTGTTGGGATGAACTGTATAAATTCGTACTCTCGCATCTGAGTTAAACAATACTGGCTGACCATGAACGGCTTGTCCGCGTCTTCGCTTTGAAAAACTTTTGAATTATTTCGAATTATTTCACGTGACAATATACGACATACTGCTTCGTTTGCACTGATGTATCTGCCCATTTAAAATTGAGTGATTTAATTTCCTTGTTGATGTATTGATTTATATATCTGGACGTTGATATGCAATGACTGCACCATCAAGTGGCCCATGCGACACCAAGCCGAAGCCTGTTACGCGTGGAACCCAGGATAGAATCGCAGCCCCTCCTCCCGCCCAACCGACCGGGGGCGCTGCCGCATGACGCGCGACACGTGTTACCGAACCGATCGCGAACATGCAGGAAAGATAGAGGTTAGACTAATATTCGAGGAAAATTAGAGCTAAACACAACTAAAGAGCTAAACATGCAAAGATAGCTAAGAAATAGTACTAATTAGTTTCTAGTAGATCTAACAGGAATCGTAAAGTTTATGCGGCTCAACAAGCCAGGGCTATCTACGTCACCCTTGACCAGGTTGTGCATAAAAATCACACCAAGCATTTTTCTACGACTAACTAAGGTTGGAATGTTTATTTAAAGCAATCTACGATGGTAAGATGGCAGTCTCATCCCAGTTGAGGCCACGCAGAGCAAAAAGTAAAAAGTTTTTCTGGACTTATTCTATACGGTCCTGGTGTACTTTGTTCTGGGGCACCATACACAGAGCCGTACTCTAAAATCGGACGAACAAGCGAGATATAGAAAGTCTTCGTTATGTAGGGAACGTCAAACTCCTTTGACCACCTTTTTATAAAACCAAGCACGCCCATTGCCTTATTTACGTGTTCAGAAAACTTTAACTTGGGGTCTAGTTTAACACCAAGATCATCAACCAATGTAATTCTCGCTAGACAACCACGGCAGAGGGTGTAAGGAGCCAACATGGGGCTGGAGCGATGAAATGTCATAACTTTGCATTTCTAGGCATTTAGGTGTAACATATTTTCACAGCACCATGACTGAAAGTTATTGAGATCGGATTGCAAGCGAGAGTGAAATGAAATGAAATGTCCTTGTACTGGAAACAGAGTTAACATCATCCGTATACATGAGTACTCGAGAATTTGTTAATACTGAAGGCAGGTCATTTATAAAGAGTGTGAAAAGTAGGGGTCCTAGATGGCTGCCCTGTGGTACTCCAGAAGTAACCTTAACAAGTGAAGAGAAGGAGTTTTTGAAGAGGACTCGTTGAGACCTAGAACAAAGGTAGCTAGAAATCCATCTCAAAAGATTAGGCGGAAACCCTAAAAGGTCAAGTTTTTGTGCTAGAAGGGAGTGGTTTACAGAGTCGAATGCTTTACTGAAATCAATGTAGATAATGATAATGATAGAAGGGGTAAACTCTAATAAATTTGTAGTTGTTGATCGTCGCTTTATAAATCCGTGCTGAGATGGAGATATAAGTGATTTGCAGAAATGTCGCAAGTGCGGAGTTAACATTTTTTCAAACATTTTAAGAATAGCGGATAACTTAGATATACCTCTATAATTATTAGCATCAGACTTGCTACCTTTCTTATGGAGAGGAATAATAAAAGATTCCTTCCAGATCGGGTGGAAGCATGAAGAATTAAGTAATAGGGTGAATAGTTTAAGCAGGGGTCCACACAGAGCGTCGGCACAGTACCTGAGTACACAGCCGGGAACTCCGTCAGGACCTGGTGAAAACACCGGCTTAACTAGTCGAAGATCATGAAGCAGTGAACTTTCATTTAACAAGGGGCTGAAAATGCCATTCGACCTTGGTAAACTGTATGGATACGGCTGACCAGAGTAGCTGTCAAGGGAATAGGTTGTTTGGAAAAATTGGGCAAAAAGATCGGCGATTCCCTGATCATTGTTTGCCGTCATATTTAGAAATGATAGCGAGGATGGATGTGCGGACGTTCTACGCTTACTATTTACGAAGCTGTAAAACTGTTTGGGGTCCTGTGAAAAGAGTATCCTGCATCGAGATAGGTAATTTTTATAGCATTGAGCATTATTTTATTTTGCTTTGAATAAAAGCAGTTACATTGTTAGATGTAAGGTCAGGGGCAAGCCGTGATACAAAAATTTTCCGCTTTGGTGGGACTCCCACCAGCGGTTTTGGAACCACAGGTCTGAGACCTGTGATGGCAATATCCGGTGGTCCGGGACGTCTATTAGCTGGTGAGGGCGAGACTGATGGGATAGTTATGGAGTTGGGTTCGGACTCGACAGACACGGACGCTACAGACATATCTACCTTCATACTCTCCGAAGAGATGCATTCGGGTCCCGAATCTGCTTCACCAGCAAATCGGCCAAGAGCCGATCATATTGCTGTTTAAAGCCCACGATCAGCTCTTTGAAGCCACTCCGCGTCTGCCTCATGAACGATCGCATGTCGTTTTCCACAGCACGGCATTCCTCACAATTATAGTGCAAGCCATTGTTTTGGGGAATGGCATCTCCTACACGGCCCCTGATCCCTACACATTTTGCGTGCACTACGCTTTCGCACAGCCAGCAAGGGATATTGGGCTGGTCATGGGTAATCTGCGTCTTGCAGGCTTTTTTGGTACAGACAACAGAATATGTGCACTAATAAATTAAATGCATGCAAATTAAACTCTACTATATCATACGTCTGTGCTAAGAATTGAAAGCGAGGTGCAATTTAGTCAGCACAAGACAATTTATATGTATGTATGTATGGCTTCGGCTCTAGCTTTCAATTTTTTGCACAAATATCTCAGGCTCTGCGTGTGGATCTTTAAGTCCAGCTGCCACTTTCCTTTTGCAAACCGTGCAATCGCTAGGGGCCATTCGCCCTCTGGGTTGTTGGCAACGGTGGCTGATGGTGACGCAGCAGGCAATCAGCAGGGTATCAGCAACGGTGAAGCAGCAGGTAACCAGCAGGGTAGCAGCAACGGTTGAGCAGCAGGCGAGTGAGGGTATTGCGCGACCGACACGATGTTTTTGGCAAGGCTTTGATTTTTGGAAACACAAAACACGACGCGGGCAACGGTACAAACACTTTTATTCTATAATAGAATAAATTATTTATAGCACTTATAACTTTATATGTGTATGTATTTTTATTTGTGTCACTGTCACTTATTTCGTTCCCTTTTAAATATGTTGTTCTTTAGAAGAGTTTTTCTTACGAAACAAACCGACAAACTTGTGGTGGCGTAAAGACTTTTTATTTTTAAGGCGGGGCGAAAAGAAAGTGCGTACTCGATCGACTTCAATTTAACATTATATTCTAAAATTGCATGCATTTATTTCTAAGCCTAGCTAACCTACGGTGTCAAAGCGGGGCGCATTCGCCTTGA
This sequence comes from Drosophila subsilvestris, assembly GCA_035043285.1. NCBI lineage: Eukaryota > Metazoa > Arthropoda > Insecta > Diptera > Drosophilidae > Drosophila > Drosophila subsilvestris. The sequence continues at coordinate 71,293 of JAWNNB010001621.1, forward strand.
GCGAAAGAGAGCTTTTATTTCGCATCCGCTTTGCCCTAACCTACTTACACTAGACTTCAAACTTTGAACCAATTTCAAAATAATCTTAACAACCAAATTTAATTTTACGACGACATGACGAAACAACATTTTTATTGGGAAGACGGTCTTATGGAACCTCCTGCGTCCACCCTCCTACAAACAGATTGGATACTGGCAGATACCAATGGCCGACGGGAGTCGAGAAGCAACAGCTTTCACAGTACCAGGCCAAGGCCTCTATAAATGGAAAGTAATGACGTTTGGACTACATTCAGCGCCGGAAACGTTTCACCGTAATTAGTGCCGACATGGAACCCTACGCATTCGCTTACCTAGATGACATTGTCGTCGTTGGACGAGATTTTAACGATCACCTACACAATCTAAAAGTGGTTTTTTCTCGACTACGAAGAGCTAATCTACGCATAAATCCAGAAAAATTCACTTTCTTTCAAAGCCGGATCAAATATCTGGGCCACTTGATCGCGTGATCGTCAAGGCATCGGAATGGTATCCTGGTACTGGAGATTTGTACCAAACTTCGTGACAGTAGTGCAACCGATGCCTTGCCTACTCAAGAAGCCATGGATATGGACCGAAGTACAACAGACTGCTTTTGACCTACTGAAGGAACTTCTCACGACCGCGACAGTTCTTTCGTGCCCCGATTTCAACGCCAAGATCTCGCTGCAAGCAGACGCGAGCAACCCAAGAAATCGAAGGCAAAGAACGAGTCATTGCATATTTCAGCCGACGACTGAACCAGGCGGAAGAAAACTACTCCGCCACCGACAAGGAGTGCCTAGCGGTCATTTGGGACATTCGAAAACGTCGCTGTTACCTGGAAGGATACCGGTTCGATGTAATCACCGACCATCTCGCCCTAAAATGGCCAAATAAAATTGACAGTCCATACGGCAGGGTGGAAAGATGGGCACTCGAACTTCAGCAATACCAATATGAAGTGCATTATCGAGCGGGAAAACAGAAGGTAGTTGCAGATGCCTTATCCAGGCAGCCATTGGGAACACTCGCATCGGTCGAAGAGGAGAAGCCCCTGGCTCCAGCGCAGGATACAACAAGTCCAGGAGGAACCCCAGAAATACCCCGACTACACATACGCAAACGGGGAATTATACCGACATTTGGGCCATGGCGCCGACCACGACGACTACGTACAATGGAAACTCTGCGTACCAAAAAATCAACGAGCCAGAATCCTCCGCGAATCCCACGACCAACCCACAGCCGGCCTCCTAGGAGTCGGGAAAACCATCACCCAAATATCACAACGCTACTTTTGGCCAGGTTTCTACCGGGACGTGAGGAAATATGTCCGTGCCAGAAATTCAAAGCCCAACAACGCGAGTCGGTGGGTCAGATGTTCACTCGCAAAGCCGAAGAACCTTTCGGCACCCTATGCGCGGACTTCGTTGGACCACTACTTAGATCGAAGAAGGGAAACACGATGATACTCGTCTTCTTTGACACTTTCACGAAGTGGGTAAAATTGATGCCACACCCTAGAACTGGCTTTCCGGGAACGCATAATTCGTCAGTTTGGCATGCCAAAACGATCTGTGTGCGACAACGGCACTCAATTTACGAATCGGTAGTTTCGATCATTTCCGCAGATAGCAGGAGTGGATCTGCAACACACCGCCCCGTACTGTCCTCAAGAAAATCCCACGGAACGCACCAACACGACGGTCAAAACCATGATTGCACAATTTTTAGGGGATAGCCAAAACACCTGGGATGAACTAATACCGGTAATATCACTCGCAGTAAATTCCAGCGCCTCTGAGACAACGGACTTTAGACCAGCTTTCCTGCTACATGGAAGAGAGCCCCGCTTTCCTGGAGCACTTTATGACGAAGTCACGACAGGCACAGGAAGGCCTCCCGAGACCGCTCTAAGTAAGGCAACCCAACTTAGCGAAGTAACATCCAGAGGTCCAGTCAAGAACAAGGAAGGCAATCTCCGCCGCCGGTAATGGCGCCACACGGTCGGGTCTCTAGTACTCCTACGACGACACCACCTTTACAACGCGGCCGACGGATTCTCCGCTAAGCTGGCACCAAAACACGATGGACCCTATCGAGTCAAAGGATTTACCTCACCGAACATTGTGAAACTACAACATCCGGGCAGCCGAAAATCGAAGGTCGCCAACATTAATGACTTGAAGGCATTCCACGAGGACAGGGATGCAACCGACGAAGCACATACTACCACTATCCCTCCACAACCGCCCTAGCCACGACTTTTTTCATACATTGGTAGCGGACCAGCCAAAGTCATCGGAATCGCGAAGCCAAAAACAAAAAAGGAAAGAAAGACAAGAAAAATCCGAGCTCGGCTCGGAGCCGCACCGGAACATATCCGCACTGAACCCATCCAGAAAGGGAAAACGCTATAAATATCTGAGTTCTCCGTGTACTAAATCAGTTCCCTTTCAATTCAATCGGAAGACGATTATACAGCTACCCAACGGTAGTTCAACGCTTCTGCCTTCGCCACAGCGCAGGCAGCACCTGCTTATACTTTTTTTATTTTATTACTTTAAAATTATATATTTAATATACAAGATAAGAATAACCCCGACTTCTCGACAACAATATTCTTCTCCCACTAGTATCCTATTCCAGAAAACGCGAAGTGCCCCACGAGATGTCTGCCCTAATATACCAGTGCACTGCGATTGACTTACCTGGAGATTTGGACACCGTTTACATTGCTGATCTCAGGTGACCTTCAATTGCCGATTAGCCAGCCTGCATGCGCAGACTATAATTCGGCAATATATGCCGTATATATCTCCCCTTACCAAGGTAAAAATATCCATATAAGACAGCCGTGGGAAAAAATTGTTCCTTTCCGAGCTGCAAAGTAGCAATAAGATTTCTACGTGAAACATTGGTGGGAATGTCGATGGCCGGCCAAACCATAAAAGGCACTGTCTGGCATGGAGAAGAGGTGACTGGAGCGTAACCATCCGCGTACCATACGAATAATCTAACTATTAGCCTAATCCGGCAGCGACATAGAAAAAACATAATAAAAACCTAATAAAACTCAAAACAAAGTGTTGTATTGTTGGCTAACCTTATATTTCAGCTATTGGCAAAGTTCCTGGTCCTCCTTTAAAAAGTCCTAGTGAATTACAAATTGTCTTGTGATTCAGAACCCTTGACTTGACTGAAGCATATCTTCGCCTGGAATAGGATCTTACAGTAGAATAAAAACTTTTTTCTCTTTTATAAGTTGTATTAATTATTAATCTTATCAATACTATGACCATGAAAAGTTTTTTATTTACTTTCCATGTGTTGTGCTAATGGCAAAGTGAGATTGCCAGCATTAGAAACTCCACCCGAACCATTGTATTAATTTATTTTTGGGACATCTCAAACTTCGAAGAAGTTTTTGAGTCATATTCAACAATACAATTCGGCTTTTCAAATGACTTCTTTTGGTGCTACTAAAATTATTAGAAATAATTTCATGCTGACGTTTAAGGTAAATACTTTAAAAGGATTTTCCCATCTTTATATCAATCTAAATCATAAAGTATTCGATAGTTTTAAAAATTCTGATCCAACATCTACCTAAAATTGCATACATGTTATAGATTCAGGGCCAGATTTCGCATTGCTTGAATCTGAAAATTGGTTATTTGATTATATTATTGCGAAATATTAATCCACCAAAACTGTGTAATGGCACCAGATTGGCAGTGAACAATTTATTGCCAAATTTGATTGAAGCTACGATCTTTACTGGTAAATTAAAAGGAGAAGTTTGTTTGATACTGCGTATCCCTATGATTCCAACTGATTTGCCATTTGATTTAAAACGATTACAATATCCTGTGCGTTTATCATTTTCGATGTCCATCAACAAGGTCCAAGGGCAAACCCTTCACGTAAGATATTTTATTGTAGAGCCAGATTAGAATATGCGTCCTCTTCTCTGTCATTGCACTGGATTCATCCAATACCGCACGGACCTAAACACTGCAAGTTACACAATAAAATCCATTAGGGACTTTGTCTGAAAACACGTGCTGCGTTGCTCCGTGGACGACATCCCAGAGCTGCTGTATCTCCACAAGCTGGATTGCATGTGTCTTGCGCCTTGAGCATAATCACGCATATGACGTGGACTAAAGACGGAAAAATAGTTAATTTTCCAAATAAATGTATTTGTTCCGATTAAAAAGGGGGAATAGCAAAAGTTCCGTTTTAAATTTTTCATACATATCCACTATGTATTAATGAAACAACTGACTGTTTTTTATACCCGTACTCAAAAGAGTTAAGGGGTATATTGCATTTGTGGTAAAAGTGGATGTTTGTAACACAGAGAAGGAAAAATTTCCGACCCCATAAAGTATATATATTAACTAGCTGACCCGGCGAACTCTGTTCCGCCTTAAAGGCAGATTTTGGAATTTTTTAATTTTTTTTTATTAGAAAATTTACAACAAAAATTACATACCTACATTAATCATTCATTATTATTTCTTTATTTTAGTACATAGGTTGCTCTTCACGTAAGTACCTTGTGATACACGACATTTTTTTTTTTATCATGAGGCGCAAAAATAAACAACGCAGATAGACTTCCGACCCGTAAACATGACACATATAATTGACAATGGGAAAAACATGGATGTTCTAACAAAACACAAACTTTTAAGGATTGGCCTTGTGATTTGTTGATGGTCATGGCAAATGCCAAACGGCATATCGGTTGGGATCATCGGGATCCTCAGAATATGAACTTCCTCACCTTTGAATTTTCCTTTTAGTATCGTCGCGTAAATTACATTGTTCATCAATTTTCTAACCACCAAACGCGTACCGTTGCACAGTTTTGGTTGTTTTATGTTTCGAAGCATGATTACTATGGAGCCAACCTTTAGGCGTAAATTGTGCGGTGGTAAGCCAGGCACATCCAGGGAGTTTAAAAATTCGATTGGATAGTTGGTGGCTTCATCTTCATTTGTGACGCAGTCAATAGATTTGAATGAATGCATTGTTCCAATGATCTTATTTTGAATTATGTAGTTCAGGTCATCTACATCTTTATTCTTAGCCGCTAAAATTGCTCGCTCACTCAACCATTCATTATTTTTGTAGTTAGAAATAATGTTTGGAAATACATTGTTGATAAAATATTTTAGGCAGCCGTAGATCATGGAATTACTGGCAGTGTTTCTCGGAAATCGCCAGACAGTAAAATCATTGCTCCTCCAAAATATCTCGAGTCATTGCGTAAATCTTTCAAAGTTCGGTTAAGTGCTTCTAATGCACGCTTATGCCCCATTGTGCATTCGTCCCAGATGATGATTTTCGACGCCGATAAAACTTTGGACATTGCTAAGTGTTTTGCAATATTATACGTTGGTTCTTCAATAGTTTGAAGATTTAACGTTAATTTTAATGCTGAATGAGCCGTACGGCATCCTTCCAACAATGTTGCTGCTATTCCAGAAGAAGCAACTGCAACCACTATGTTGGATCTCGCACGAACAGTGGCTAAAACTACTGACATGAGGAATGTCGTACCAGTTCCACCAGGGGCATCTAGGAAATATTAGCCACCATTTTCATCATCGATTGCTTTCATTAAAATATCATAAACGTCCTTTTGTTGGGAATTCAACAGGGGTACATTCGTTTGAACTACTAAATCTAATTCCTGGTGATCATATTCACGTTCCCATTCCAATTTCGACCAATATTAGCTGCTTTGAAAAAACATAATAAAAAAAAATGTACTCCTCAGAACGTAGTTTGGCTTGTTCAACCTAATGAAAGTTAAACATTTCGTTTCTATTTTGACATACATGTCGACGCAATATGATTGAGAAGCACGAAGTAGAGCCATACTAACGCGTCGCTGTTCATTCTTTTCATTTGCATTGTTTCAATATCAATATCAGTATCAATAGCCGAGTCGATAGAGCCATGTCTGTCTGTCTGTCTGTCTTGATAAGCGCCTAGTTCTCAGAGACTATAAGGGCTAGAGCAACCACATTTTTTTCGAGACTCATGTGTTATCCCACAGCTACAAGTGAATTTCAATCGGATCATTATTATAGCCAGATTGAAGAAATTTTCAGTTGCTTCCCCCACCTCATCTGGCGTTCCTGACGCTATTTATTCTCTTTCTCGCTCGCACACACTCTGCCCTGTGCAGTGCCCGAGCACCCTGTAAATGTAAAATTTTAAAATATCTATTAAAATTTGAATCATAATCCCACAAATTTATATACTGACTGAGTACGGGTATAAAAGTAGAGTCGCGACTAGAAGCGACTCACGTTCCTTCAAGTTTTAATCTATAATTGTCCTCACTCAATCGAATCATCAATCGGGATGCATCATAGTGATTCAGCTTTTATTTGATTCTAGACGATTCACTGGATCTACCATTTTTACTTTGAATTGATATCCATCACAGAATATGAGTGGTTATTGCAAAGTATCATAACACCGATGGGTTTCTGCGAAGGTGTTCAATTGATCGTTTCTTCGATGCAGAATCTCTCTTGGTTGCAATTGATCTCCCACTATGACAATCGCCATTTTTGCTTATGGTTAGAGCAATATATATATTGAGCGATTTGATTCTATTTTGTTGGGAAGCCCGTTCTTCTTGAGTCAGGTTTGTTGCTCGTGCGATTCGAATACGACGATTTAATTTCGATATTCTACGGGGGATTTTGGTTTTATTGCGAATATTGCGAATGGACGGTACGTGGACCAACTCAAGTGAGGACTCCCTACATATCCCATTCGACACCCACTTTCCTGGGTGCACAACCATCGAGCCTGCAGACCTCCCAAGCAAGGGCTCAGTAGCCTCGATGGAACACATCCTCACAAGACGGAACATTAGCTGGGCTGTAAACAGCTTCAAATCCTTCAAATCACCTGGTCCCGATCAGGTCATTCCGGCTCAATTACAGAAAGCAGGGAATATAGCCATTAACTGGCTACAATGCATCTTCAGGAAGATACTCGTAGTGGAAAAAATCCCCAAGCTCTGGCTTAAGGCTAAAATAGTCTTTATTCCAAAAACTAGGAAAGCTTCACACACAACCCCTAAGGACTTTAGACCAATAAGTCTATCGTCCCTTCTTCTCAAAACCTTTGAGAAACTAGTCGGGCTACAGCTGAGGGCAACCATAAACCCTCAGTGGCTATCAGGCGCACAACATGCCTACCGGAAAGGAAAATCCACGGAAACGGCACACCATGAAGTGATCTCGGCGGTGGAGAAATCCATCGGCGTCAAAGAATACTCCTTAGTTGCGTTCCTCGACATCGAGGGAGCATTCAACAACGTCACTCCGGCGGCCATCACGGATGCTCTGACTGACCTGGGGGTGGATCGTCACTTGGTGATGCTCATTGATCAATTGCTCACATGCAGGACGGTGACATCATCTATGGGATCTTCCACTCAATCAAGGTATGTCAACAGAGGCACCCCGCAAGGTGGTGTCCTGTCTTCACTTCTATGGAACATGGCAGTCAACAAGATTCTATGTCCCTTGGAAGGGGGGGGCTGCAAAGTGGTGGCATACGCGGACGACGCTGCCATAATCTTTTCGGGAAAATTCCCTCAGACACTTTGCGACCTAATGACCGCAAAGCTCGCGCGACTGTCGGAATGGACAAAGTCACGTGGATTGGGAGTTAATCCCTCAAAAACGGAACTTGTGTTCTTCACAAACAAATACAAAGTCCCGCCTCTCAACCACCCAATTCTAAACGGATGCAGGCTCTCCTTCAGTGACAATGCCAGCTATTTAGGGCTGGTAATTGACAAGAAGCTCAGCTGGAATCTGAATATCAAAGACAGAGTGAGGAAGGCCACGATAGCCCTCTACACTTGTAAAAAGGCCATAGGGAGGAAATGGGACATGAACCCAAGAATAGTCCAATGGATATACCTAGCCATAGTTAGGCCAATACTACTCTACGGAGTTACCGTGTGGTGGCCTGCCCTATCAAAAAGAACAATCACCAACCAACTGGGCAAAGTAGAGCGTACTGCCGCCCTATGCATCAGTGGGGCTTTACGCACCACACCTAACGATGCGCTAAACGCCATCCTATGCCTCCAGAGCCTTGACCATGCGGGTATGGAGAAGGCAGAAATGGCATCAATTCGTCTAAGAGACTCCGACCAATGGGTGTCACAGTACATCGGTCACGCTTCCATCCTTAAAGAAAACAATTTCGTCCCCACAAAAACGGACTACTGCGTTCCAAGAGAGTACACAGACACTCCTTTTGAAATAATCATCCCCCAGAGAGACAAATGGCTCGAGGGACCTCCTGGCCCAGACGGAGCCATACAAATCCTCACAGATGGTTCGAAACTGGACAATAAGGTCGGAGGAGGTATATACTCCGAACAGCTAAACATAAGGCACTCCTTCAGGCTCCCAGATCACTGCAGCGTCTTTCAAGCGGAAGTCATAGCGATCAAGGAAGCTCTGTACTGTCTTCACGAAGCAGCCACTACGGCAACTAACATAAATATCTACAGTGATAGCCAAGCCGCGATCAAATCGCTAGATGCGATAACATCAAGCTCGGCTACCGTTTGCAATCAGCCTAATATGGGTTCCGGGTGGCAATTGTAGAGCAGACGAGCTGGCCAGAGCTGGTACAACAGTCCCCCTTCTCCACGATATAGAGGATATTCGTATGCCAATGGCCACCTGTAAGCTCATAATAAAGGAGCCCTACAAGCAACTCACAAACGACAGATGGCAAGTAGGGCCACTATGTCGCATAACTAGGTAAACATGGCCTAACATAAATAAAAAGCGCACCGATGAGCTCTGCAATCTCGGCTGGAAAAGGTCCAGCTCAGTCATACGCTCTCTTACGGGACACTGGTTAATAGGCACACATGCATGGGTGCCCCCTACAACGACTTCTGTCGTAGCTGCAGAGATGAGGACGAGGAGGAGACAGTGGAACCTGTTCTGCTTCTGTCCGGCTCTCAGCAGAAGGAGACTTCAATACTTGGGCTCACCTTTCTTAATTGACGTCTCAGACATGTCTGCAATGTGTCCCAGAAGGATCGCAAACTTCATAAGGGCATCCGGATGGGACAACGGATAACATAGATTCACATGAGGGAAGGGGGAAATGCTCCTTGCGGTATCACAACGGGCCGAAACCGGCCTAAGTGTGTCGGGTTCCTGGCAATCCCGACAGCCGCCTCAACCTAACCTAACCTTACCTTTGGTTTTCCTGGAAATAGACGAATATAATATCGATTATAATATTTGAATAAAAAGAGCTACAATTCCAAAAATATACAAAACATATCCCAAACTTACTTGCACTATACTTGTTCTTGTAATAAAAACATCCAGCACGTCTTGGATGTTTTCTTTTTGTCGGTATTTTATTTATCAAATGTTCTCTATTAGAGACTGACGACAATTAAATTCAATTTTGATACATTTATAGTTATATGAAATTAGACGATGCTAACTGACTAGCTGGAAAAATAGAGATGACCTTATGGGAAATGCCTGCAGTCAGAGCAAGAGAACTATATTCGTCAAGCTCGCTGTCGAGTTGAGCTGAGAGCAGCGCTGCGGAAGAATTTATCGACTGTTTTACTTGGTGAATACAATATTGCTGGCTTGGTGGCTGTGTTTTGCTGGAAAACATAATTTTGTATCAAGTAGTGCGTCATTTGTTCGACTGAAAGCCATTAGACGTGTCTAGATACGGCTGAAAATAAATAATATTACAGTTTGTCTCTCATGATATCGCTCTCTACGCAGAAAAATTGCATACGTCAATTGTCATATACATATAACTTACTTAATTTCACTTAATTATTTTGAGTACGTCCTAACTAAGTATTATTGCTGGATGGAAAGGTCTCTTCGCCGGAGTCGTGTATGGCTATTGAGCCAAGTTAAAGACTACGCAAGTCTATTAGGATGGACCTGTAGCTTGACCTGATACTTTGCTTTCACCTAAGCAATTTCATCTTTAACTGATCCTACATATAATTCTTTATGGAAATTTTCATTCCGTATGTACCATTTCGCCCCAGTGATAGTTCTTAGTATCTTCGATTGAGCTCTCTGGACTATTTATAAATTACTAGCGCAAGCATTTCCCCATAGCTCAGAGCAGTATGTACAGATGGGTTTGAGAACTGCATTGTACAAAAGTACTTTGAACTCCAGTTTTAGTGGTGAACGTGTGTTTATTGGCCAATACATATTACTAGCTTTAAATTTAAGTAGATTTCTCTTCGCTTCGATGTGCTTACGCCAAGTAAGCCTTCTATTCAGATGAACACCGACGTAAGTTACTTCGGTGGTTTGTGGAATGTTGATGCTGTTCAGGTATAATGGAGGGCAAGTTTGTCTGTTAAGGTTAAAGGTGACATGCTTGCACTTTTGCTCGCTTACATGTATGCGCCAGTCTGCTAGCCAAGCTCCTAAGGCCACGCGATGAGATGAAAATTGTTCCGTTGCTCTTGTTGGGCACTTGGAGCGACTTAGTGTGGCAGCATCATCAGCTAATGTCGAAGTTGTTGATAGTCTGTTTGTCGGTGGACCTGCTGTGAAGATGATATACAATGTCGGTCCAAGCACGCTGCCTTGGGGTATACCAGCTTCAATTGGATGATATTCGGAGAGGAAATCTTTGCATCGTTGATCTGTGGCCTTGCCACTCTCGCCGAAGACTTCTTTTATCGCGTAGCAGCACTTCAATGTGCCTAGAAACACGACTGTTGTTGGAAAATTTATTAGCTGGTAATATTGGTGTAGAGTGTTTTTCCGCCAGTGACATTGCGGATACTAATGCTTCAACAGAGTTATCAATGTCATTTTTACAATAAATGTTTGGGCAGCCATCAATATAGGACCTTATGTACTTCCCGTATTTAAGCCAATCTGTTTTGCTAGATGTTAGAAAATGTGGGCGTTCCGAAAGCGGTGGATGCTCGTTAAGTTGCAGTATAATGGGCGAGTGATCAGATGATCAGATGATCAGATGATCAGATTATATAGTTGTCTTCCTTTTGGGTTGGCAAGTTGAGATCCCCAATGGGTGTGCTTGGCATTGTAGTCACCAGCTGCTATAAATCCGTCACCCAACAGGTCGAAGAGTTAAACAAAAAGTCTGATTCGGAAATGCAGAAGCGCGGTGAGCAGTATACTGCGGCTAGGTTTATGTAGTCGCTCTGAATTTCAATATGAATTGATGTTGCCTGTAGATTAGGTGTAGCAAATGAAGGCAACGGATAATGCCTTATGCGATTCTTGATCAGAACGCCAGTACCTCCATGGGCCTTACCATCGGGATGATTAGTCGCATAGAAGTTATAGCCATTAAGGTGAAAATAATTTTTATTTGTTAGGTGAGTCTCTGATATGAGCATGGCGTCAATGTCGTGTTGAGCGGGGAACTGGAAGAGCTCGCATTTGTGCTGTGAAATGCCATTTGCATTCCAGAAAGATATATTTAGACATCCTATTTAAACAGATTTGTGTTTGAGTAGGAGCTCCAGGAGGAGACTTTGATTGCGCATAAGCTCCTGCATCGTTTGTTGTATTGCTACCATTGTGTTTGTTATAGTTACCAGCATTCACTCGATTCCACCAGGCAATCGAGACGGACTTGTAGGGGTATGCTGGGCAGTAATTTCTTGGATCTGATTTAATTTCTGATGTTGCAATATTCCTGCAGTGGTTTGTTACGGTGCAGTAGATATTGGAGCTTGTATATTGGGTGAACTTCATTTTTACTTATATGCATACTGTCAGGTGCCAGTTCTACCTTGTACATTGGCTGGAGAATTTTATTTCTATTTATTATGTTCATAGCCATTTTGATCTCGAAGCCCTTATCGTTAAGTCCATCTATTATATCATTTATTGCGACTGTTGTTTCGATTTCTTTGATAACCGCTTGTAGTCCTTTGCTACTTTTAATTTGGTATTCATTCATAATTTATATTTTCATTTTCGACCACTGATAGATAGTTTTGTTCGTCTTTGACTTTAATTTTTGTTTCATTTATGTTTCATTTTTATGAACGTCATATATAATGTGTCTGCGCCAATTTTAACTAGCTCAGCACAATTTGCCTGCACGCCTTGGCCGTTTGGGCTATATCCTGATCCTCATTTTGGACACTGACGATCATTGCTATGTGGACGCCGATTGGGTCAGCGAAAGAACGGACCGCAAATCATTTAGCGGTTAGGCCTTCTTTGCTGCAGGAGCTGCATTTTCATTGGAATCCCAGAATCAGAGTGTGGTCGCCCTTAGTATCAATGGCGTCTAAAGAAGCTGCCTACATCATTAAGCTGGTTGATGAATTGGGTATTGGCGTTGGAAAGCTCCGTCCAGTGAAGATCTTCAGCGATAATTATCGCTGATTATTAGGAGCGCTCAACATCTTGTGAAGAATGCGACCTTCCATGCACGAAGCAAACACATAGATATTAAATATCATCATGTTAGGGAAATTAAAAAAAAAAAATTTAATTGATTATCAGAAAGGCTCCGGTTTTAATTTTCACCAAAAAAAATGTGATTTACTTTTCAAAACGAAAAGTTAGTCGCTCCCGTACACGTGAAACGCATGACTTTTCCGTTTTGAAAACGGCAACAAATTCCTCGCCGAAATGAAAATTAAACGTCTTTTTATACAACTAAAACAAATCTTAATTGCCAAAAAAATAGATGACTTATTGATGCATTGACATAAATTTGATACTATTAACTGGGCAATTGAGCTTGTGCCCTTTTTATAAATAATTTTTGTTTAAGCCAACCTTAAAATTGGATCTGCAAAATTGGTCAGGGCAAAAACAAAAAAGTGAATTGCTCCGAACAGCTGTGGCAGCCCGATTTGGCTATCGATAATTCTCTGTTAAACATAACAGAGGCCTTTTGGTATGAGCAAGCAATAACGCGTGGGTATAACAGGATTAAATTTCGCGCTTAACAGTACAAACAGTAAACGAATTCATAAAATTGGATTTCAGAGCGCGACAAAATAAAAAGGTCATACTTTTTGCTAAAAAGTAAAACGCAAAGTGAATATGAAAACCGGAGCCTGCCTGATAGAATATGTTCCCACTGAAAAAATTATATCTTATGTATTAGCCAAATATTTGACTAAAGTTAGGCACGAAATATGTATAAAATTAAAGGAATTATGCTGATTGTAATTTGAAATGATATTCGTAAGGTCAAACATAGTGCGTTGAGAGGGAACAACGAATATTTATATTTCCCAAATGAAAAGCTAAAATCTCAGAAAGTTTATGTCTAATTTATAACTGCATTTCTTATGGCAAGATTTAAAAAAAAACCGCTAGCTCTAAAAAAAAGTTTTCAAAAATTCTTCAAAAAAATGTTCTGCAAAAGAAAAAAAATTATTATTTCTAAGCCCCTAATCTTTCAGAAAAAGTTGATTTGGTTCCTTGAGAAAAATCGTGTCGGGTAGTGCTATCAGCAGCAGCAGATGAAACCGCCGCGGCGACTACAACCGTGATTAAAACAATATATTTTGTACTTGTATTTGTGTGGACTGGGACAAAAACGTTATGTTAAAAAAGGATACAAAAAGATAAGGAAATAAAATAAAAACGATTGAGTCGCATCTGTGGACGCGACTCTATTTCTATACCTGTACTTATGGTTATTATTTATGTAGAGTGCGGTGGGTGAAGTGGTTCACCTATGAAATTTTGACAGTGCGATTACATGTAACCAAATCTCATACTGTCAAGTTTTGCTTTCATTGCCGCAAAGTTTTTCATGATACGGCGCAGCGTTCAAATATACATTCAGGCAGGCTCCGGTTTTCACTTTCACCAAAAAAATGTGAAAAGTCAGGCGCTCCCGCACACGTGAAATGTATGACTTTTCCGTTTTCAAAATGGCAACAAATTCCTCGCCGAAATGAAAAGTAAACGTCTTTTTATACAACTAAACAAATCTAAAGCCTGTTACTCAGACGTGCTAAGTTTTCCGTCGACCGAAATCAGGAATGATATTCGTATGAAACCGATAAGAAATCGTCTCTGTTTTTCGGTCGACCAAAAATTTCGCAGCAGGCGTTTCGCAGATCGGTACGCAGTTCCGGCTATTTGCTATTCGATACATACTAGAAAAGCTACCGATGGTATTTTGCCATCTCGATCGGAAATTAGATATATTTCAATTTACGTCGTCCAAATGACACACACACACTTTCAAAATGGAAAGCCAGCTACAAAAGTGAAATAATGAAGACAAATGTATTTATTAATTTTATTTGCTACATCTTTTAACTACATCCAAAATGTAGATAATACATCTAGAACAAATATTCTACATCTACCATTTATATTCTACATCTCCTCCGCTAGAGGTTGCTCGCGCATTGCACAGGGCAGAGTGTGTGCGAGCAAGAAAGAGAATGAATAGCGTCAGCAGCGCCAGAGGAGGTGGGGAAGCAACTGAAAATTAATTTCTTTATTCTGGCTATATGATCCGATCTGATTCAGATTCGGCAATCTGATAGATATGGTAATTTTCTACGATACTGCGTTTTAAGTTTTATCGTATCTTTAAAATTGTGGTCACTTTGGTCACACTAGGCACCGAGCGGATTATATGCACTTTCGGTCGACAGAAAATTTAGCGCGTCTGAGTACTAGGCTTTAATTGCAAAAGGAAAAAAATAGATGACTTTTTGTTGCTTTGACATGAATTTGACACTATTAAGCCTAGTACTCAGATCCGAAAAAACAGCTCGCGAACAGAATCAGGGTTGATATTCGCATGAAACCGATAATAAATTTTTGGTCGAAAACTGTTTTCTAGGGTCTGTACGGAAGGTAGTACCACTTATACCCTCTGCACACTGAGCCCATCCCGGAGGAACGGTGGGAATTTTTAAAATATGTGAAACTCCGATTCACACTGCGACCATCCACCATCTCCCATCCATGAGAAACAGCTGATGCTCATAATTGCGTGCGGAAATTTTTTACGTCTTTAATTAAAATGAATATTAATAATATTGAAATGGTTGTAAATGTGATTCAACAGCAAAAGCATATTATTGACCAAACTAATCATGTTGCTGCACATGGATTATTATGATGTGGACGAGCAGGAGATATTAGAATGGATATTTGTTTTGAAAACACTGAAGCGTGGTCATTTGTTACTGCTTCTACAAAATCCAATCAATGTTTTAAATAAAAATATATATGATTGCACATTTTAGAAGCAGTTCGGGACATTTTGGGAGAAAGATGTAGCCGAAAACAAAGATGCAGTTTAATGAAAATTGTATATCGCCATAGCATTGTATACTTTGGACTGTTTTTCTGAGTACAGAATATTCGGAGGGCTGTTAGCCAACAGCGTTTGCAATTTCCAGCATGAGTTTTGCAAAACACTCCTCATAAACAAATTCTCAGAGGATAGTCCACAAACTATCTCACTTCTGAGTTTTGTGCCTGAGAATATTTTGACATCTGATGTTTTGTTGTTTTTTTTTTTTTTCATTTTCCTGTCAGTCATTGTTTACATTTTCGTAGTGAATTCCGATTTTTCGTTGTGAATGTCTATTATTTATGGTTGCATTTGACAATTATCGAAAAAATACCGCATGGAAACGTGCGAATTAGGAACATCCCAGATGGATGGTGGAATAACTGGGAAATTTTCGGAACGGAAAAACCTTACGGCCCATCCCAGAAATGGATGGGGGATGGTGGATTGTCGCCAGTGTGAAAAGGCTATTATACATATAGTAACATATCCATAATGCTACACACCCTATTACGCATCATTAATATGTTAAGCACTAGATCATATACATAATCACACCAATACCGATACGCATTATGCATATGCCTAGCACTCAACCCTACCCACATCACAGAAGATAAGACATCCAACACTTTATCCAACTCAAGAACCAAGACAACAGAGTATAATATTTGGAGCAGTAGAAGTCCAACTAAAAGGCGATGCCCAGAGGACATCGCAGATGTTACAGCCAAACACCTGGCTGGAATTGAAGACGGCCTTAATCGATGAATTCAAAAACCACACCCCCTATGAAGACCTCCTACGGCAGATCTACTTCACGAAGTTCATCGGAAGTCTCCGTAAGTTCATCGAAGACCTAGAAAATAAAGCACTAATTGTTAGCAATAAGCTATCACTAGAGACAGACGCTATAAAAAAACAAATTTATAAAAACGCATTGAACAATACAATTAAGGACGTAATATCAAAGAAATTACCCGATAGACTTTTTATGACCCTTGTTAGAAAAGATATAACTACATTGTCAAACCTCAAAAGGGCCGCTCAAGAAGAGGGCTTATATGAAGCCAGGGCCGAGGATAAAAGTAACACTAAAACAGCTCAAAAGTCACCTAATTCAGATCGCAAGAATGATGGGAATTATTACCCAAACTATAGTACTAATACTTACCCTACTCATAATTCATACGGTTCAAGTAACGCTCCGCGAAACAATTATAACAATCAGGGATTGCACCGCGAATTTCGCAATTCACTAAATCAAGGTCAGGCACAAAACCCAGCCAACTACCAAGCTAATCGAAACCAAGCTAGTAGTAGCAAACCCAATCAGCCGACAAAAAGAGTGAGGGAAAGTGATATCGGACAAATGAAAATGGACGTAAATTTTCATCAAGCAGCCTCGGAAGATACCGAGGAGGGCCCTTTATAAAACTTACCCTAAACAACAAAGTTTTAAGATGTATGGTGGATTCGGGATCCTCCATTAATCTAATAAAAGAAAATTTCCCGAAGGCCACTATAAATAAAGAAAACCTTAAGGTCCATACCATCAACGGACCTGTCAGATTAACAAGTAGCATACTAAGGCCCCCCAACAAAGTCTGCCCAACAGAGCAGAAGTTCTTCGTTCTAAATTTTTCCAACAATTACGATATCCTGTTAGGCAGAGAATATCTTAGTGCCAGTCAAGCTGTAATTAATTACAATAACAACACTGTAATGTTAGGAGGAAAGATTTTCCCAATTATCTCTAGTGGAGAAGTTATTGAAGAAGTCGAGACCGCACATAAGGGCAAAGATACGTCTTCAGAAGAAGAAAAGATCGCACCAAAGTGCCTCAACTCATCCTTGAACGGGGATCAATACTTCACTTCCGCTCTTGATAATGAATTAAGGGAGAGTCACAAACTTAGAATAGAAC
Organism: Drosophila subsilvestris; assembly: GCA_035043285.1. Lineage (NCBI taxonomy): Eukaryota > Metazoa > Arthropoda > Insecta > Diptera > Drosophilidae > Drosophila > Drosophila subsilvestris. Next base: position 88,598 of record JAWNNB010001621.1, read on the forward strand.
ATTTGAACGAAGAAGAAAAAGAAAAATTGAAGAAAGTGATATACGAGTTCAGCGACATACAGTATAGAGAAGGTGACAATTTGACCTTCACAAGTACCGTTAAGCACGCGATTCAAACTCAGCACGAAGACCCGGTATACCGGAGGCCGTATAAATACGCGCAAATACACGACGAAGAAGTCAATAAGCAAATCAAAGAGATGACGGCGCAAGGAATAATTCGTAAATCGAAATCGCCTTACTGTTCCCCCATCTCGATGATCCCCAAAAAGATAGATGCATCTGGAAAACAGAAGTATAGATTAGTTGTAGACTATAGAGGTCTCAACGAAATAACCATCAAGGATAAATTTCCTACACCCAGAATGGATGAAATATTGGACAAATTAGGGAAATGTCAATATTTCACAACGATCGATTTAGCCAAAGGTTTCCATCAAATCCCCATGGAACCTTCGTCGATCATAAAAACAGCGTTTTCAACTAAACACGGCCATTACGAGTATACACGAATGCCGTTCGGGTTAACAAACTCCCCAGCAACATTCCAAAGATGCATGAACGATCTTTTGGAAGAATTGATGTTCAATGATTGTCTAGTATACTTAGACGACATTATAATTTTCTCCACTTCGTTGGAAGAACATCTGTTGTCACTAAGAAAGGTATTCGGGAAGCTAAGAGACGCAAATCTCAAGCTACAAATGGACAAGTGTGAGTTTCTCAAGAAAGAGACCGAGTTCCTGGGACATGTAGTCACACCAGAAGGAATCATTCCAAATCCAAATAAAATATCCGCCATAATCGGATTCCCGATACCGGAAACCACAAAGCAAATCAAGTCATTCCTAGGACTATGCGGATTTTATAGGAAGTTTATTCCTAATTTCGCGAACATAGCAAAGCCTATGACTCTCAAATTAAAGAAGCGAGCTGTCATAGATCCTCAAGAAGAGAAATACATCGAGGCATTTGAGAGACTAAAAGTACTCATCACCTCAGATCCTATTCTCATTTACCCAGACTTCAACAATATGTTCTCCGTTACTACAGATGCTAGTAACATGGCTATAGGTGCAGTCCTATCACAAGACCATAAGCCGGTCTGTTATGCCAGCAGAACATTAAACGAACACGAGATCAACTATTCTGCCATCGAGAAAGAATTGTTAGCAATTGTCTGGTCAACCAAATATTTCCGATCTTACCTGTTCGGAAGAACATTTGAAATACTAAGCGACCATAAACCTTTAGTATGGTTAAACAACCTCAAAGAGCCCAACATGAAATTGCAAAGGTGGAAGATCAAATTAAACGAATTTGACTTCAAAATCAAATACCTACCTGGCAAAGAGAATTATGTAGCCGACGCACTCTCTAGAGTCAAGGTAAACGAAAACCTACTCGGAGAGGTTTCCGACAGTGCAGGCGCCACAATACACAGCGCGCAAGAAGATAATCTCAATCACATTCCCATTACAGAACGACCTATTAACTATTTCAATCGTCAGATTGAATTGATAAAGGGAAATGAGGACAAAGTAACTACAGAACATTATTTTCATAAATTAATTATCCAAATCACTTACAAAGAAATGACCAATACTTTGGCCAAAGAACTCATTAAGGAATATCTTTGCACCAAAAAGAGTGTTTTATATTTCCATAATGAAACAGACTTTCCAACCTTTCAATTAGCCTATTTAGAAATTATCAGTCCCAATAACTTCACAAAAGTAATGAAGTCCAGTACAAAACTTGTAGATATATCAAATTACGCGGAATCCAAGGAATTAATAATAAAAAACCATAAAGAACTACTACATCCAGGAATTGAGAAAACCAGACCACCAGAAATTAATACAAAAATTAATAAACGAATGCACAACTTGTAACATCGCCAAAACCGAGCATAGAGACACTAAGCTAGCATTCGAAATAACACCGGAAATACTAAATATCCGAGAGCGATATGTAATGGATTTCTATCTGATAGGCAACAAACAGTTCCTATCCTGTATTGACATATACTCGAAATTCGCCACCCTTATCGAAGTAAACAGCCGCGACTGGCTCGAAGCAAAAAGAGCCATATTGAAAATCTTTAATGAAATGGGTAAACCTCAAGAAATAAAAGCCGATAAAGATTCAGCTTTCATGTGCGCAGCTCTGCAAGCATGGCTAATCTCGGAAGAGGTAAAAATAGAAATCACATCCAGTAAAAACGGCATTTCGGACGTCGAACGATTCCACAAAACCGTTAACGAAAAGTTAAGGATAATAGCTAGCGAAAACGATCCAGAAACATAATATACCAAGTTCGAATCGATACTGTATACGTACAACCACAAGACCAAACATAATACCACAAACCGAACACCCGCAGACATTTTCATATATGCCGGAACTCCAGACTACGACACTCAACTAAATAAGGTAAAACAAATTACCCAGTTGAACACATGCCGTAACGAGTTCGAAATAGATACGCGATTTAGACAATCACCATTAGTAAAGTCGAAAATAACTAACCCTTTCAAAAAGACAGGAGAAATAACAAAGTTAGACGATAAGCACTACGAAGAGAAAAACAGAGGTAGAAAGATAACGCACTATAAATCTAAGTTTAAAAAGAAAAAGAAAATGAACCTTAGTAAATACGACAATTCCAGGCCAAACCCCGAAATCGATGCAAACAATCAGCAGCAGCCTAATTAAGATCTTCATCTTCCTTACGCTCTTGATTGGCACAACTAATGGACAAAATATCGAAATAAACCCCATTCAGTCCAGAAATGGATATTTAATGTTTAAAACAGGATCCATCGATCTGCTAACAAATTTTGAGTACCACTATCTAATAGTAAATATAACTAAAACCGAAAAAACCTATAATAACCTTTTAACCATGGCTAGGAATTTTGAGAACGATATACAAATCCAATATTTAGTAGATAGACTGAAGAGGGAAATCAATGGGCTAAAGATAGCCAAACGTAACAAAAGAGGTTTAATAAATATAGTGGGTACCGCATACAAATACCTATTCGGCACTCTAGATCAAGAAGATAGAAAAGAATTAGAACAAAAAATAGACAACCTAGCCAGCCAGAGTGTCCAATCTAATGAACTTAATTTAGTTATAGATGTAATAAACAACGAAATCGAACTAATAAATAAACTAAACGAAGAAAATAATAAGAAACAATAATTAGACATACTAATTTTCAATCTCCAACATTTCACAGAATATATAGAAGATATAGAAATGGGTATGCAACTATCTAGACTAGGTATATTTAATCCAAAATTATTAAAACAAGATTACTTGAAACATATTAATTCCGAGAAATTGTTAAACATTAAAACCTCAACTTGGTTGAAAATCGACACAAATGAAATTTACATAATTTCCAACATTCCAAGCGAAAGTACCAATTTACCGGTATATAAAGTAATTCCCTATCCAGACGAGCAAAATAATATTTTAACAGAAATTACAACAGATAAATATTATAGTTAGGTTAGGTTAGGTTGAGGCGGCTGTCGGGATCCCGACACACTTAGGCCGGTTTCGGCCCGTTGTGATACCGCGTGGAGCATTTCCCCCTTTCCCTGTGAGACTCCATGTTATCCATTATCCCATCCGGATGCCCTTATAAAGTTTGCAATCCTTCTGGGACCCATTGTAGACATCTCTGAAATGTCGGTTAAGAAAGGTGAGCCCAGGTATTGAAGTCTCCTTCTACTGAGTGCAGGACAGGAGCAGAACAGATGTTCCACCGTCTCCTCCTCTTCCTCATCTCTGCAGCTGCGACAGAAATCGTTATAGGGGGCACCCAGCCTGTTTGCGTGTGTGCCAATGAGCCAGTGTCCCGTAAGGGAGCGTATGACTGAGCTGCACCTTTTCCTGCCGAGCTTGCAGAGCTCGTTGGTGCGCTTCCTATTTATATTGGGCCAGGTTTGCCGGGTTATGCGACATAGTGGCGCTGATTGCCATCTGTCGTTTGTAAGTTGCTTGTAATGCTCTGTTATTTTGAGCTTGCAGGTGGCCATTGGCATACGAATATCCTCCTTGTCATGGAGAAGGGGGATTGTTGTATATATATATTATAGTTACGAAGATAAAATTTATAATAAAGAAACTAAAGAATTAATAAAAGACGAGTGTATAAAAGGAATTTTAAAACAAAAACAAACCAAATGCCCTTATACAAAAACATATACAAATTTCCAAATTAATTACGTTGAACCAAACATTTTATTAACTTGGAATCTTCCAAAAACAAAACTAAATCAAAATTGCTTAGACAAAGATATCACAATAAAAGAAAACAACATAATTAAAATATATAATTGTTCAATCCAAATATTCGAATTTACCATAACTAATTCAATGCTTGATTTCACACAAAATGTTTATGTCAGTAATAATATAACTAGATTAGAACCCTTGTCTTATGTTCAGACAAAACAAATAATTGTAGAACATACTAAATTTAATAACATGTTACAAATAGTTATAATAACATTGTTCACATTATCAATATTTAGTATAATTGGGTATTTAATTGTTAAGTTTAAGAAAATACCTAAAAATATAAGTATCAAATATGTAAAACCTCAAGAGGCAGAAGAAGAGGACACAAATAGCACCCCAATAGTTTTGGATGAAACTCCAAACCTATACCCCAAAATAAACACCTGAGGACAGGCTTTTGACAAATGCCGGGGGAGTAACATATCCATAATGCTACACACCCTATTACGCATCATTAATATGTTAAGCACTAGATCATATACATAATCACACCAATACCGATACGCATTATGCATATGCCTAGCACTCAACCCTACCCACATCACAGAAGATAAGACATCCAACACCTGCATAAACAAACGCATGAGCCGATCAACAGGAAGTCTCATGCATTCCAATTGAACGACTGACCACTCCGTTATCAGTTCGTTCCCACACTCCATTAGAAAAAAGAGCTCTTGTAAACAAATGAGCTCCCCCAGATGAAATCCAATACCGATCACCAGATGCGGCCACCTTCTCATCTAAGCCGACGCATCTCCCACGCCACCCTCAAGTTGGCCAACGCATAGCTTATCAGTTGCGCTCACCAAATCAGCGCCTCTCGCAACCGAAGCTTCGCCTCTCTCAGCTGAAGCCATCCCCGACAAATCCGAAGACCAATTCAGCCCGAAGTGGAAAGCTTAAGACGCCAAGCTTTAAAGCTTTCCGAAGAAGGTTTCGAGATCAAGATCCCGAAATGAAGAAGGCAGTTCCGTTTGAGACTTTCTAACATTGAGTCGGGGAATTCAAATCACCCTAAGTTCTAATATAAGTTCGGTTAAATAAAAATAGACTTTTTAAAAACCTACTTTCGAACCCGGGAATTATTATTATATGTATGTTTGTAGGTAATTCATAGATAATATATATATTTGTTGGATTAATATTTTCTGATTTGGATCCGCCATTTTGTAAGGGTTCTACGTCAATAGCAAATTACTCCGCTTGGCACGTGGTGTGGGTAAACTCTCAAACGCAACTACTTTCTCGGTATTGCAAACTAGAGCTACGAGACAATTGTTGCTCCTCACGCAATTTCCATTAGTCTCTAAATCTACCTCCCTCACACTCACTACCGCAGAGGAACACGCTCGACGTGTGCTCCCTTTCTCTCGCTCCTTTGATCCTCTCCGAACGAGTTCCTCAGAACACACTCGCTAATGAACACCTGGGCCTGCAACTCGACCAAGGAGATGAGACAAACGAAAAAAAGCGAAGTACAAAGGAAACAGTGATAATATACTGAGAACAATTAAAAAGGGGATTCGTAGGCAACCGACAGACCAAAATACAAAGGCAATATTATTATGATCCGACATATTTATACGTACATAGGTATATAAAATTATTTTTGTTAAAATCACTTGTTTACCAATATATGTATATACCAATTTCCTGAATACATGTATATATACATAAAAACATATATAAATGTAAATATATGGGTCGTAAAAACCAAAACATGTCTAAAATAGGGATAGGTACATATATGTAAATAAATGTGCAATTTCAAGTAAATAAAACAAATATCAGCTTTTATTTTTATATTTTATTTATTTCCCTCGCCCAACCCCTCCCACTAAGACCATACCACACATGTGTATGTTGCGGAAGGTCAGCTCGGTCGCTGGCTGCAAAAAACAAATTTCAGTTCAAGCGGCCAAAAATTGTAGACCCACATACAATCATGCGGCCGCATCTTTAATCATGCGGCGCATCATTAGCTAGTGTTGCCGTATTCTGTCAAGTATTTTTACAAAATACTGAAATTATTCAGGGTATCGACAGCAAACAGCTGTGAATTAGTAAATTATATTTAAAACTGAAATATGAGCAATGAAAATCAAAAGAAAAAGAAGTGTACAGAGGGGGCGGAATATAATAAGAATTGACTTGTGGGGGGAAAAATTGAGGATTTGCGTGGGTTGCGCAAGAACACCCACATTTACGAGGACTCACATTTCTGTTCGGTGAAGCCAACGATAGCTTCACTTGCTGTGGAGTCCTCCTAAACAAGCTCAATAAACAATTGGGTGCTCGTAGTGAAACTCCAAATGCACCATTTTCCACATTTAATAATAAATCGCTCATTATTTTGGGAAATTCTTTAAATTTCATAACAATGCTTTGCTCTCTTCTTCTTGCTCACTGAGTTTGTTTACATTTGTAAGCCGAACAGCTGACAAATGATGCGACTTTGTGTAAACGCCTCGCATCATTTTCCGCATCTTCGACAATATGCGGCAGTGTAAAAAGGCTATAACACATTCGTTGTATGAACTGGCACATCTACATATATACTGTATGGTTAGTGGCAGTACTCAGTTCAACAGCAAAAATTGGCGATATATACTAGAAAAGTATCCAAAGGTATTTGCTGGTATTGCTGGTATGTTTCTACCCCCTGTAAAGTTATATCAATTTGATATAAGTTGCCAGCAAACTCGAAACAAATATTGCAATATGAGAGCAAAAAACAAATGAAATATTGAAATAATGAAGACAAATAGAATCTAATTAATGCAGCGTTATATGAAGGACAATTATATGGATTTTATAATATATTATTTTTATTAATTTTCATGAATATAAATCAAATATGGTTTCAAACATGTTGTCTTCACGGTGGTCGGCACGATAGTCAGACAAACTACCTTGCCAATAAAATTTTGGGGAGTCCAGGATATGCCTGGGAAGAGCGAGCTCAGCCGAAGAAGTACATTTCATTAACTTTTAACAAAAACCAAGCATCTGTCTGAGCAAGTGTAATCCGTACGGAATGCAGTGCACACCTCTGGTCACACCACATGGCCGCTGCATTATATGGACATGAGTTTGCCAGCAAACAGTTTTTGGATCTGAGTACTAGGCTTTAACTGGGCAATTGAGCTTGTGCCCTTTTATAAATAATTTTTGTTTAAACAAACCTTAAAATTGGATCTGCAAAATTGGTCAGGGCAAACATAAAAAGTGAATTGCTCCGAACAGCTGTGGCAGCCCGATTTGGCTATCGATAATTCTCTGTTAAACATAACAGAGGCCTTTTAGCATGAGCAAGCAATAACGCGTGGGTATAACAGGATTAAATTTCGCGCTTAATAGTACAAACAGTAAACGAATTCATAAAATTGGATTTCAGAGCGCGACAAAATAAAAAGGTCATACTTTTTGCTAAAAAGTAAAACGCAAAGTGAATGTGAAAACCGGAGCCTGCCTGATTATGTTTTATTTGATCTAAGAGTAAGTGGTTTACAAAAGTAATCTGACTCTTAATTTCTCTCGGAATTGAGAACACAAAAACTATCGGTTATTTTAATTTTAGCGAAACTAATTTTAAAAGGTTTTGAAATTGAGAACAATTCAATATGGTTTTTAGACACCCACGTGATTTCCCTTGAAGATCGTGTTCACTTAAATCATTTACGCATCAAGAAACGTGTCTCTTGCCTTTCGGTCTGTAATTATGAGTTTTAAAATTCAGCCAAATGGGTTTGATACAAAAGCTATTCACGCAGGACAGAGTCCTGAACAATGGAAAAGCGCTTGCGTAATACCCCCAATATCATTAAGTACTACTTTTAAACAAGATGCGCCGGGTGAACACAGGGTAAGAAGGAATGTGGTTATTATTATTTCCATAAAATGTAATTATTCAATAAATACATACATACATACATAGGCAATAAGTGAACATTCGGACATATGTATACTTTTATATTAGTATATTTATCTATGTGCATAAGTATATACGTATATATATGTGAAATGCTTTACAGGTAAACAACAGAATTTCAATACATACAATATATGTATGTACATACATATGTATGTATGTACATTTTGGGATTTCAATAATCGCACTGTATATGTATACATATGTATGTACGCATGTGTTCTATGTATGTATGAACAAGTCTGTAGAAAAATACACACTGCATAAATATGTATGTACATATGATTCTGTAGATGTGTAATCGAATCAAACTAAACACATTACATGTGTATAAAATCAACAATCTGCGATATCTTATACATATTATTCAACATCGACCAATTAATTAAACAGGCTTTTGTTCCTTCCTCACCCAACCACCTGTTTCATTGCCACATACATATGTATGTACATAGATGGCTGCAATACAATATATATGTACATATAGAAATAGTCCTAAGTAGAGGTGGGGATGGACTGTGTTGTCTTCGTATCACGTTGTGACACGATGGGCGCCCGCGTGTGCGTGTTAAAAAATTAAATATTGTCCATGGGCGTGCGTGTTCGCTCAGAGCAAAATCGGCACGAAAAACACGACGAGCAAGCTAACTAAAGTGTTACCGAATGTCCTTTTTTGTGATTTTTGAGTGTGTTTTATAACTAGTTTAGTGTGAACATGAAATCCCAAAAGCTGCATTGTTATTATACCCGTAATTAAAAAGAGTTAAGGGGTAACGCCACTGTAACTCAACTTTTTTCGGCGTTTTTTTGAGTTTTTTTTATAGAAGGGATGGACAGAGATTAACAATTTTTGGATATGTTATTAATCATATATATAACTTCAAAAAAAATTTTTTTTTATACAAAAATAATTCAAAATGGCGGCCCTAGACCCATTCTCCTGCGACGTGTTTCACTTAAAGCACTCTGCGGCACGCAGCATAACTGGTGAAAACTTCAATCTAAAATAAAAATAAAAAATCTACTTAATCTTAATGAGTATAGCTAGTGAAACACGTACGGAATTTTGAAAATGACAATTTTTGTGGAATTGACGGTGTTTTGAAAAAATTTTTTCTATTTTGTCCAAAAAAAAGGCAGTTATATGTTAATTAAAAATCTCCTAATTAAGTTATCGTAAATTTCGTACGTGTTTCACTGCGGAATGGTATTCTTAAGATGTAGTCAAAAATTCAAATGAAAATGTTGAATATTGTTTGAGTTATGCTGCGTGCCGATTTCAAAAACCGTGTTTCGAGAAAAACGCGTTCAAAGTTTTGACATGTGATATTGGTATGAAATAATGATAAATTCGGCCATTAAAAAATAGTTATCGGTAATCTGCAATCCCAGGACCATAAAGAGTCCCTTTCACGTCCAAATATTCGCCCTCCATGTCCTTCCTGGACGATTTCGTACTTGAGCGCGCCTCTTTGACCGCATCAGTCAGAGATCGCTCTGCGTGCTGGCTGCGTTTTGCATCCGATTCCTGGCCAAAGTTGTAGGCCTAGATACCAATATCAAAGTCAAGAACCTTGATAATGTGGAGGAAAATAGTTAAACCATCGTTGAAGGTGGATACAGCGATATAAGATGCTATTTCCAAGAAATGTCTATTTAGCACGTGTTAACAAGTCACAAACACGTAAACTAACGTATTTTTCTTAAAAAATGCTTCTAAAGGATCAGAAATACTCACTAACTATATCTATTGATGCCTAAGTGAAGTTAGAAGCCCAAAATCTAAGTTATCGAGAGCAGGTATCGGCTCGACCCAGGTAGTCCTTCCGAGGCGGCCAGAGGCGCTCGGTACAAAAACTTGGAAATGTTGGGGAAAAATATTGTTTCAGGGATAAAAGTTTTTCTATCGTATTCTAGAGGGTTCAAAGTATTTTTAAGCCAAAAAAAAAATTTACATTTTTACATAAATTTACAGTGGCGTTACCCCTTAAGGGGTATATTGTATTTGTGGTAAAAGTGGATGTGTGTAACGCAGAGAGGAACATTTTCCGACCCCATAAAGTAGATATATTCTTGATCAGTATCAATAGCCGAGTCGATAGAGCCATGTCTGTCTGTCCGTCCGTCTGTCTGTCTTGATGAGCGCCTAGATCTCAGAGACTATAAGAGTTAGAGCAACCAAATTTTGTTTCGAGACTCATGTGATGTCACACTGCTGTGTATTCAATTTCGCCCCGCCCTTCGCTTACAAAGGACGAAAATGGCATCCACAATTTTGAAGATGAAAAATAAAACGCAGTATCGTAGAGACCATATCTATCAGATTGCCGAATCTGAACCAGATCGGATCATATTATGGCCAGAATGTAGATCATTTCAGTTGCTTCCCACTCCTGCTCAGTATCATTTGTTCGCTCGAACACTTGCTGAATAGAACCCTAGCGAGAGTGTAGAATCTAAAGGTATGTAGAATATTTGTTCTAGATGTATTATCTACAGTTTACATGTAGATGTAGTTAAAACGTAGCAAAAAAATGTAAAAATGTAAAATTTAAATTTTTTTTAAATTTTACATTTTACATTTTTTTGCTACATTTGTTAACTACATCTACATGTAAAATGTAGATAATACATCTAGAACAAATATTCTACATCTACCATTTAGATTCTACATCTCCTTCGCTAGGGGTTGCTCGCGCATTGCACAGGGCAGAGTGTGTGCGAGCGAGACAGAGAATGAATAGCGTAAGCAGTGCCAGAGGAGGTGGGGGAAGCAACTGAAAATTAATTTCTTTATTCTGGCTATAATGATGATCCGATCTGGTTCAGATTCGGCAATCTGATAGATATGGTCATTCTCTACGATACTGCGTTTTTAGTTTTATCGTATCTTCAAAATTGTGGATGCCAAGATTTTCGTCCTTTGTGAAGGCGGAAGGGGCGGGGCGAAATTTTGAAATACACTTGTAACAGTGTGATATCACATGAGTCTGGAAAAAAATTTCGTTGCTCTAGCTTCTATAGTCTCTGAGAACGAGGCGCTCATCAAGACGGACAGACGGACAGACGGACAGACAGACAGACAGACAGAGACTCGGCTATTGATGCTGATCAAGAATATATATACTTTATGGGGTCGGAAAATTTTCCTTCTCTGCGTTACACATCGACTTTTACCACAAATACAGTATACCCCTTAACTCCTTTTGAGTACGGGTATAAATATGTAAATAAGAACCTATGTGTAGGTAAAATCAATGTTAATAAAAGTATAACAAAATAAGTATTATATTTCGTGTTGGACCGTGTCGGACCGTGCCCGGAAAAGCCGTGCGTTTTAGTGCGTGTTGGAAATTTTAATTTTCGTGCCGTGTTGGGTCGTGTCGGAAAATTGCAGTCCATGCCCATCTCCTGAGCTTACCAAATATCAGCTGTGTCATGGTACACAAACACAAATGTAAACGTTTAGCTCTACGACTTTTTAGTTCAGAGATCACATATAAGAGTTGAGTTTAAGAAATCAAAAGTTTTGAACATGCACATGTAGGTGTGAAAAAAAAAAACATGTACATATAAACCAGGTGTCGGCCGCATTGTATGCACTGTCCGGCAGACTCCGGTTTTCACTTTCGCAAACGAATGCCAGTTGCACCTTCAAAAAAATCATGCAAAATTAAGGCGACATCGTATACATATTAGGTAGAGCTGCGCAAAGAGCTGTCGTAAATTATTTTTGTTTTTATATATTTCAAGTTCAACACAAGCGAGATTTCAATCTCGATTTTAGTGTTTTTGGACCAAGTAGTTGTAGTTTAGTTTTCAGTGTTTTTTGTGACATAGTATCGATTTAATCAGGCACATTTCACATTCACTTTGCGCTTTACTTTTCAGCAAAAAGTATGACTTTCATTTCGAGACGCTCTGGAATCCACTTTTATGAATTCGTTTACTCTTTGTACTGTTAAGCGCGAAATTTAATGCTGTTATACCCATGCGTTAGTGCCAGCTCATACAAAAAGGCCTCTGTTATGTTTAACAGAGACTTATCGATAGCCAAATCAGGCTGCCACAGCTGTTCGGAGCAATTTTTTTTTTTGCCCTGACCAATTTTGCAGATTCAATTTTAAGGTTGGCTTAAATAAAAATTATTTATAAAAAGAGAGCAAGCTCAATTGCCCAGTAAATAGTGTCAAAGTCATGTCAGAGATTTGTTTAGTTGTATAAAAAGACGTTTACTATTCATTTCGGCGAGGAATTTTTTGCCGTTTTGAAAACGGAAAAGTCATGCATTTCACGTGTGCGGGAGTGCCTGACTTTTCCTGAATATCTTTCTTTGTTTCTTAGATTTTTTGTGAATTTGTTTAATTTTGTGTTGTATATAGTGAAAAATTCCAGAAAGACGCGGGGGCCCACTTACACCGTCAAACAAATCATGTAACAGTAATGCGACATAATAGAGCAGAAAGAACAGTCGAAGAAGATAACGAAAATGCGCGTGAGGGCATGTCGTAGGCCCATAGTTGGAGAGCTGGACAAATTACTTAATCAGAGCATTGAATTATTGAAATTATTAAAATCACATGCACAAATTGGAAAGTGACAATCACTCTATTGTTATCAATCCTGATAAAACACCAGATGGTGAGCACGTACGTAGATTCAATGCCCCTGTTGTTGACGACGTTGCTGGAATCATGGTTGACGATCGCACAGCGCCTCGAGAAATTGTGATTCAAAGAAGAAAAGATTATTATTTTGGGTTCATCGCAGACACACATGACGCTCTTCAATATCCAATAATTTACTGGAAGGGACAAGATGGATACTGTATACGAAATAAACAAGAAACTCAATTCGATGTATTTTTATGCGTATCGTATGATGATTCGACGCGCTCAGGATCGATGTCGTGAGCCGTGAGCAATTTATTGTCGACATGTAGGCAAAGATAGAGCGTGAACATAATCAAAAGAAAGTGTGTGCAGAAAAATATATTCACTTTAAAGACGCTATCAAAAATGGCGAACCCGGTGAAATTGGAACTCTATAATTCTACCATCATCATATTTTGGCAGTCCACGTCATATTCAGGAATACATACAAAATTACACGTTTTCGGTCAAACAAAATACTGGATGTATTCAGTTGAAAAGCAAAAGCGAGGATGCTTTTGCACACATTTTAATTTGGTTAGTTACCAAAAAGATTTTTAATAAAGAAAAATAAATAACATTAGAAGACTTGGAGTTACGCGATTAGCGAGTGAGCAGGGGGCTTGCCCTCTAGTATGGTACAAATTGATTGATTTTTCAAATCAATTGCGGCAAATCTTGCAGTAATCAGCTATTCAAAAATTAGTATCTGAATGGCTAGGTAAACTTTAGAAAAATGACTTTAGCGATACTTTTGGCCATTGAAGATCTGTGGAGGCAACAGATTAGAAAAGAAACTGCCATGGGCCTGCGTTTAGCCGAACAGGGTATTTTAACATAAATGCAATGACATTAATTTGTAGAAGTGGTTCTTTAATTCTGTTTGACAGAATTATTGTTATCGCAATTTGACCTACAAGTGACCTACAAGGTAAAGGAAGTTTTAATGCAATGATTTTTTAATGCGTAATTAAAGAAAAACTATGATTTCCTTATTTCTGGACGTTGATATGCTATGACTGTACCATCAAGTGGCCCATGCGACACCAAGCCGAAGCCTGTTACGCGCGAAACCCAGGCTAGAATCGCAGCCCCTCCTCCCGCCCAACCGACCGGGGGGCGCTGCCGCATGACGCGGGACGGTTTTACCGAACCCATCGCGAACATGCAGGAAAGATAGAGGTTAGACTAATAGTCGAGGAAAATTAGAGCTAAACACATTTCAATATAAATAATATAATAAAATACATTGCTCCGTATTCGGCTTAAAAAGGGTGGCATTACTATCCTTACTTAATTAATTCGGTGAGTGCTAAGTACACTACTCGACAAAATTTAATTTGTTTTCCTCTGTGGCCCAAAATGACTTTTTCTGATAGATTTCGGGATTTTTTGTAAAGAACTATGGTTTTTTTATAGTTTTTTTTAAAGATTTTTTCATGTTTTTTTCAGAGGTAGTGCCTTTATTTTTTACATATGTAACTTATATCTGGTTGCATTTAACTTTGCAGTTCTGAAAAGCTGCAGCCTAAGATATCTGGAAGATATTGAGCTTTCAAATTTGATCATTTTTTTGCGGTAATTGCCCCCGAAATTTTGACTTTAAAAACTCTGGAAAAGTCGAAAATATTTACATTTACAGCCCAAATGAACATGAACATGTAGGGTATACATCCGAGATATATCCATACCTAGGACTCTGTAAAACCAAAATTACAGGTCATTTTTGTTTCCTGCAATCCCATTTTGGCAGTTGGACCAGCAACGTACCGGATCGTATTTTTCTCTGGTAAAATGAGGTTTGAGTCGTTTTGGTCAAACGGCTGCAACTTGACCGTTTATCCATCGATTCTTACAAACGATACCTTAAACGACGCCGAATTAATGCGTCTATCCAAAACCAGAAACCAGATAAAAAATTTTACAAATAAAAACTAAACCATACAAAAAACAATAATTCTTTAAAAATTTAAAATCCCGAAACCTATCAAAACGAGAAGGAACGTGAGTCGCTTCTAGTCGCGACTCTACTTTTATACCCGTACTCAGTCAGTATATAAACTTGTGAGCTTATAATTGAAATTTAAAAAAAATTTAAATTTAAATTTTACATTTACATTTTTTTGCTACATTTGTTAACTACATCTACATGTAAAATATAGATAATACATCTAGAACAAATATTCTACATCTACCATTTAGATTCTACATCTCCTCCGCTAGGGGGAGCAATTGCTCGCGCATTGCACAGGGCAGAGTGTGTGCGAGCGAGACAGAGAATGAATATCGTCAGCATCGCCAGAGGAGGTGGGGGAAGCAACTGAAAATTAATTTCTTCATTCTGGCCATAATAATGATCCGATCTGTACCAGATTTAGCAATCTGGTAGATATGGTCATTCTTTACGATACTGCGTTTTCAGTTTTATCGTATGTTTAAAATTGTGGATGCCACAGATTTTCGTCTTTTGTGTGGGCGGAAGGGAGCGGGGCGAAATTTTGAAATACACTTGTAACAGTGTGATAACTCATGAGTCTGAAACAAAATTTCGTTGCTCTAGCTTTTATAGTCTCTGAGAACGAGGCGCTCATGAGGACGGACAGACGGACGGACGGACGGACAGACAGACATGGCTCTATCGACTCGGCTATTGATACTGATCAAGAATATATATACTTTGTGGGGTCGGAAAATTTTCCTTCTCTGCGTTACACACATCCACTTTTACCACAAATACAGTATACCCCTTAACTCTTTTGAGTACGGGTATAAAAAGGCGTATTGGGCCACAGCGGAAAAGTCGTGTCAACTAGTGTTACCAATTGAACAACCTTTATGGAAAAGTAAGATTCAAATTTTTAGGGTTTTTTATGGGTGTATTTGATCAAATCGCTGGGCGTGATTTCAAATCAGCATAAAAAGTATCAAATCTGCAGAATGGAATTGTGGAGAAATTCCAGAGGAAGTGAATTCTGTAGCACCCCTGTATAATTATACTAAATATAAAAAAATTTCATAAAACCCTACATAACCACAACTTAACTTTACGAAATACTTTGAGTCTTTACGAAATACTTTGAGTCTTTATAAATTCCATTTTTAGGGATATGAGTATTCGAGAAGTGGTAATCCTACAAGGAACGTTTTGGAAACCTGTTTGGCTGCTCTTGACAACGCAAAGTATGGACTAACATTTTCTTCTGGACTAGGAGCGACAACTGCTGTGCTGACAATGCTGAAAAGTGGAGATCACATTATTGTCGGCGATGATGTGTATGGTGGAACAAATCGACTTGTGAGGTAATATAACACTTACACTTCCAGCTGTGTTTTATTCCGTTGGATAACACTATGCAGCAAAATCCAAATTTTGTTGTACTCTTCAAACCAAACCGACTCTTCTGTTAGATTTGAGGCTTTAAATTTTGTAATGAATTTCTGTTGGTTTTCAACGCAGTTGCTAGCACAACTGCCAGTGTGGTTCAGACATAAAAAATAAGCTAAAACGGTATTTTACGGTAAATGAGATCTTAGGAGATTTGGTCAAGCGGCTACAGCTTAGTCGTTAATACGACGCATAGTGGCTCGTTTTCCGAAAACTTGTTGAAAAGGTTCCAAAATGACTGCTGTTATACCCACGCGTTAGTGCTAGTCGCTTCTAGTCGCGACTCTACTTTTATACCCGTATAAATTGAAATTTAAATAGAAATTTTAAAATTTTACATATTACATTTTTTTGCTACATCTGTTGACTACATCTAAAATGTAGATAAAACATTTAGAACAAATATTCCACATCTACCATTTAGATTCTACATCTCCTCTGCGAGAGGGCGCTCGCGCATTGCACAGGGCCGAGTGTGTGCGAGCGAGAAAGAGAATGAGTAGCGTCAGCAGTGCCACAGAAGGTGGGGGAAGCAACTGAAAATTAATTTCTTCATTCTGGCTGTAATAATGATCCGCTCTGAATCAGATCAGATATAGTCATTATCTACGATACTGCGTTTTTCCTTCTCTGCGTTGCACACATCCACTTTTACCACAAATACAATATACTCCTTAACTCTTTTTGAGTACGGGTATAAAAAGGGCACAAGCTCAATTGCCCAGTTAATAGTGTCAAAATCATGTCAATGCGTCAATAAATCATCTATTTTTTTCCTTTTGCAATTCAGATTTGTTTAGTTGTAAAAAAAGACGTTTACTTTTCATTTCGGCGAGGAATTATTTGCCGTTTTGAAAACGGAAAAGTCATGCATTTCAGGTGTGCGGGAGCGCCTGACTTTTCGTTTTGAAAAGTAAATCACATTTTTTTGGTGAAAGTGAAAACCGGTCTGTATATCTGTTGCGGTTATATTTTATTACATTTTTTGTTAACGATTTTAAATTTTTAGCGGCACATAAAAAAGGTGTTAGTTTTTTTCAGAGGTAGCGCTTTATTTTTGTACAATACTTAAGTATCTTACGTCTGGTTGTAATGAACTTTGCCATTCTGAAAAGATAATTAAGACAGCTAAACGCAAGCACTTTGGGATTTCAACTTGGGAAATACTAAACTTTAAAATGCAAAAATTATGATTTTTGTGCGGTATTTATTACGAAATTCGTTAACGATCAGGTACCAAAAAATACAAGTCCTTTTCGTTTGCTTTGTTCCCAACTGGCAGTTGGGCCCGCAACCTTCCGAAAGGTTAATGAAATTTAGCTCCACCGTTTTTCCATAGATTTGAATGAGCCGACGCTTAATTAATGCACCTAAAAAATAAAGGACTTAGAATATAACTTTTTTCGACTTTTCCCGAGTTTTTAAAATCTAAATTTCAAGGAAAAATACCGATCAAATTTTTCAAATTTATATTTTTGAAAGCTTAATATCGTCCAGACGTTAAGCTGCAGCTACAAAGTGTCTAGGTTGGATTTATAGCTGCATTTATCAGCCTTTTTAACTGCAAAGTTCTATACAACCAGATATAAAATACGGAATTGTCGTGTTGACTAGTGTTATTGGTAGCAAAAAACCTGCACAAGTTTTTACGAACAAATTTTCACCAATCGATAATTTATTACCAGTAACTAAAAAAAAACTCGCTTTGATACCCGTACTCAAAAAGAGTTAAGGGGTGTATTGTATTTGTGTGTAAAAGTGGATGTGTGTAACGCAGAGAAGGCAAATTTTCCGACCCCATAAAGTACATATATTCTTGATCAGTATCAATAGCCGAGTCGAAAGAGTAATGCCTGTCTGTCCGTCCGTCCGTCCAAAGATTTTACAATACAACAAGATGCGTAACGAGGAAGAACGAAATGTATGACTGCAGAGCAATTTTTCAAGAAATCTAACTCCACACTTGCGTATGTGTTAGTGCGCTACACAAAATGTATTCTATTTTTAGATTCTCGCTCGGGCCACCTCTCGGCTCGATTTTATGTGAAAGCGTCGTATTTTTCTGTTACATACAAACATACACATCCATGTGTATGATTGTGTGTGCTCTCCAATTTTTGAATCCAAATTTCATATTTCGTCAAAACTGCTCAATTCTTAATGATGAAAACGAAACTAACGTCCTGTAACTGCTTACGAAAGCAAATACGAGCGATGGTGCGATGGGAAAGCTGTTTGCCTATGGACAGTGTGAGCCAAGTTCAAGTCTCAGCGAAGATAAGATAAGGTGATGATTAGTTCTTTTTTTTTGCGGTATTTTTATTTTAAAATCGAACTTATTTAATGTTGAATAAAAATTGTTTGGAAAAAACCAAAATTTCAAATAAGAAATATAACAGCGACCGAAAATAATAATAATTTTGGTAGATTAGGTAGATTCTAAATAGGTTAAGGAAAAAAAAATAAAATAAAAAACATGTACTGAGTGTGGCTTGAACTCGCTGCTCAGCTTCGTTTATCAGCCAGCCACTAGACCGCTAAGCCAGTTGAATCCTTTGTTGCGACAGAACATACCAAAAAATGCACTCACACAACCAAGCGCTCAAACACGGACAACACAACGCACACATAGAAAAATCGAAAATCCACATCGAAAATCCACGCTAAAAATTTCGTGTGCTTTTCAATCGTATGGGCGTTACGCATCTTGTTGTATTGTAGAATCTTTGGTCCGTCTGTGATATCCCACTGCTACAAGTTTCTTTCAAAATTACGCCCCGCCCCCTTCCGCCCCACCAAAGAACGAAAATCTGTGCATCCACAATTTTGAAGATACGATAAAACTAAAAACGCAGTATCGTAGAGAATGACCATATCTATCAGATCTGAATCAGATCGGATCATTATTATAGCCAGAATAAAGAAATTAATTTTCAGTTGCTTCCCCCACCTCCTCTGGCGCTGCTTACGCTACTCATTCTCTTTCTCGCTCGCACACACTGCCCTGTGCAATGCGCGAGCGCCCTCTCGCGGAGGAGATGTATAATCTAAATGGTAGATGTACAATATTTGTTCTAGATGTATAATCTACATTTTAGATGTAGATGTAGTAACAGATGTAGCAAAAAAATGAAAAATGTAAAATTTTAAAATTTCTATTTAAATTTCAATTATAAGCTCACAAATTTATATACTGACTGAGTACGGGTATAAAAGTAGAGTCGCGACTAGAAGCGATTCACGTTCCTTCTCGTTTATTTTAGCAGATAGCTGTTTATCTTCAATAAATAAATGGAACCATTCCATACGAAAAATAGTTGTTTTTAAAGGGAAAAATTGAAGAACCTGTAAAAGTGATAGCAAATTTTTATTTTGATTGGCTATATCTTTAGGTATATTATTTTTTCACCACGAATCAAAATACCTGTGAATGTTGGTACAACTTGGTTGTAAACCTTATATTTTTTGTGTAGATATACGGCGAATTCGGAGTAAAAATTATGAAAGGGGCCAAAACGTTGGGCCAGCAACGTTTTAAACGGTAAAATGTGATTTTTGGAGGTCTGGTCAACCAATTTTTTCTCCATAGATTTTTAGGAACAATACTTTAAACGACGTCTTATAAATGCACCATAAACATAATATAAAATCACACGATATAATTTTTTTTTCGACTTTTCCGTAGTTTTTAAATTTTAAAATAAATTTTGCATTTGAAAGCTTTATATTTCCCAGGCGGTAAGCTGAAAACACGAATTTATAGCTGCGTTTATTAACTTTTCAAAACAGCAAATTTTATTACAACCAGATGTAAGATACTTAAGCTTTGCGAAAAAATAGGCGCTACATCTGAAGCAGCAACAAAAAAATACATTTTTTTCAATTCTTTTAAAAAAGGCCTTCCATAGAATATGTCATAGAAATGTCTTAAAAATGTAAATCCCTAAATCTGTCAGAAAAATTACTGTAACTGGTTCGTATGAAGTCGGACATTCCGAAGAAACAAAATTTAACAAGTTACATATTTCGATTATAATCGGAATGCACCCTAACTGAGCAGTAATGCTAAATTTATGTTAAACTTGTTTTTCTCTCATAAAAATATCATATAATTAGAATTCATGACTGAAATTATTAAATAAGCAATATATTTAAAAAAATTTTAGACACGTAGCCTCACGCTTGGGAATATCTGCTACCTTTGTGGATCCAACAAACTTGGAAAGGGTTAAAGCTGCAATTCAATCTGATACAAAGGTATGTATTTTCACTGATATGATGATAGTGTATTGTGTTCTCTGTGTAGGATATATATCAAACCAAATATAGTAAGACTGTATTATATTTCTTATTTGGTGTAAACATTTTTTAAACAAGAAAATTTAAAACAAACCGAATTAGCTGGTCAATGCGTTGAAATCTATAGCATATATGTATATTGATACCATTAATATCGGCATTTATCAGTTATTGGCAGCCAAAAAACCTGCATAAGTTTTTCCGACCAAGTTAACTCAATATATCAACCTTAGCTGAACTTCCTGATTTATACCAAACGAAAATGTTGTTACCTCAACAAAAAATGAAAGCACCTAATTACACTACCCGACACAATTTTTTCTCACGGAACAAAACCAACTTTTTCTGAACGATTTTGGGCTTAAAAATTGTCTTATGATGTTTTTTTTTCTGTCACAACTTTTTTAAAAGAATTTTTAAAAACTGTTATTTTTTTTTTTTTTTAAGAGTTAGCGCTTTGTTTTTCTCACATAACTTAAGTATCTATAGCACAGGATATAATTTTTTTTTTTAGTTTCTCATCATCATTTTTGATTTTGATTCCGCTGAAAAATTGGTGTGTGGCACGGCGGAATGGAATTGAGGTGAAATTCCAGCGGAAGTGATTTCTGTGGCACCCCTGTATAATAGAGCAACGGTAATTTTACCATTACTAGGCAAAGATATTTGAAATCTATATGACGATGCAGATAAACAACTGCAGGTAAACAACTGATAGCAAATCGTCTCTTATAGCCATTTGCCACACAGCACATCTATGAGAAACGGTGGGAATTTTTTACAAACGTGAAACTCCGATTCCCACTTTCACCATTCCCCATCCATAAAAAAACAGCTGATGCTGTGATAATTAAAACGAATACTTATAATTTAGCAATTGTTATGACTATGATTCAGCAGCAGAATATTTTCTTTCATCCATCAATCCGGTGGGAATTTTTGAAATATGTGAAACTCCGACTCACACTGGGACCATCCACCATCCCCCATCCATGAGAAACAGCTGATGCTCATAATCGCGTGCGGAAATTTGTTTACGTCTTTAATTAAAATGAATATATAAATGAATGAAATGAATGATTCAACACCAAAACATATTCTTGACCAAACTCATCATGTTGCTGCACATGGATGATGAGGATGAGGAGATATCAGAATGAAGATTTGTTTTGAAAACACTGAAGCGTGGTCATTTGTGACAGCTTCTACTAAATCCAATCAATGTTTTAAATACAAATATATATGCTATGTCTTTCGGTTCTGGACATTTTGGGACAAAGCTGTAGCCATAAGCAACGATGCACTTTTTAATGAGAATTTTATATCGCCATAGCATTGTATACTTTGGGCTGTTTTTCTGAGTACAGAATAGTCGGAGGGCTGTTAGCTCCTCATAAACAAATTCTCAGAGGATAGTCCACAAACTATCTCACTTCTGAGTTTTGTGCCTGAGAATATTTTGACATCTGATGTTTTGTTGTTTTTTTTTTTTCATTTTCCTGTCTGTCATTGTTTACATTTTCGTAGTGAATTCCGATTTTTCGTTGTGAATGTCTATTATTTATGGTTGCATTTGACAATTATCGAAAAAATACCGCATGGAAACGTGCGAATTAGGAACATCCCATATGGATGGTGGAATAACTGGGAAATTTTCGGAACGGCAAAATCTTACGGCCCATCCCAGAAATGGATGGGGGATGGTGGATGGTCGCCAGTGTGAAAAGGCTATAAGGCAGAGCTCGCAAATAACAGTCGACCGTTTGTTGTTGTCCGAAAATAACTGTTATTTCAGAACCTTTTTAGCAAAAAGTCAGAGAAGAACCGTTCCCATCGGCTCTCGAAAAAATCGGTCAACCAAAAACCGTTTTTTTTTTGCTTCCCTTTTGCTCTGCTCATTCGCGGACCGTTTTGTCGCGAGCGAAGAAAATAAAAGTCTTGTGCGTTTGTATGCAGCTGCAAACACTACAAAAACAAAATATGGACAAAAAAGACGGTTTACGCTGAGTCTTTCTTTTTTCTGCTCTTCTGGTGACTCTTTATGTGCGAGCGCCAGTCGGATCGCTCTCTATGAGTTTGTTATTGAACGAGTATAACACGAACAGCTCAACTGAAAACCATCAACCGAAGACCGAAACGAAGAGACACGAAGGGTTCTGCTCGGAGAGAGAGCAAGCGTGCATGGGTTTTTCGGTTATGCTCCCAAGCAGACCGCAAAGGGAAAAACGGTCAACTGTTATTTGCGAGCTCTGTGATAAGGCCAACATTGACAAGCAGGAGATATTAGAATGGAGGGGTTCTGCTTTTCGGTTTTGGTTAATCGCTTGGAAGTGCTACGAAGTGCAGAGCCGAAATTCCTCTGGAAAAGCGTATCGCATCGTATGCATCGAGATAGGTAGTTTTTATAGCATTCAGCGATAAGAATGGAGAAATTTTACCGAGGTATTACATGGCGAAAGATAGAAAGAGAACCAACTTCTTGAAATTTTTTTTAAAATCATGATTTTAAGTTTTCACACTGGATAACTCTTTGGTAAACTAAGAAGGCTTCCCAGATCTAACCGGACAAGAAAGTGGGACACAAGAATAAAAAATTTGGCAAGTACATTGTACAAAATGTTTGTGCCCTTCATAACGTCAGCGCAAAAGTACAGAGCGCACCAGTCAATATCCCTAATAAGGCTATTAGCTTCGTAAACTCTGCTTTACAAAAGCAGCGGACACGTTCAGATAGCCTACCCGTTTGATCCAATACAGTAGCTCCAATATCGACCGACACTTCGAAGGTAGGATGGTAGGAGTTTTCAGGTATAGTGAGCGGAGGGGCTCGGGTTAGCAACGCTATGGTCGGATCCGAGACAAAGCATAGATAAGCAATAGACCCAAGGAATTTTTCTTATGGTTGTCATAAGACACGGACAGGTCTAACAAGCCGTCGATAAAGTCATGTCATGACAAGGGAGCTAGGGTATTATAGCCTTTTCACACTGGGCTCGTTTCTTATCGATATCTTTATGGACGCAATGAAGCAGAAAATGCGTTCACAATGGCAGACGTGCGCCTTGAGAACAGCAGATTTTGATGCATGGAGACAAGGAAACCAAATTTTGGGAAATGAACAGAATTAAGCAAGACGACAAGAAAATGGACGAAAGAGAATTGATTCTTATATTTCTACCCGTACTCAAAAAGAGCAATGAAATTTTGTTTCCAGACTCATGTGATATCACACTGCTACAAGTGTATTTCAAAATTTCGCCACCCCCCCTTCCGCTCACACAAAGAACGAAAATCTGTGACAGCTACAATATTGACGATACGATAAAACTAAAAACGCAGCATCGTAGAGAATGACCATATCTATCATACTGCCGAATCTGGTCGCATCATTATTATAGCCAGAATGAAGAAATTAATTTTCAGTTGCTTCCCCCACCTCCTCTGGCGCTGCTGACGCTATTTATTCTCTTTCTCGCTCGCACACACTCTGCCCTGTGCAATGCGCGAGCAACCCCTAGAGGAGAAGTAGAATCTAAATGGTAGATGTAGAATATCTGTTCCACATGTATAATCTACATTTTAGATGTAGATGTAGTTAACAAATGTAGCAAAAAAATGTAAAATGTAAAATTAAAATTTTTTTTTAAATTTCAATCATAAGCTTACAAATTTATATACTGACTAAGTACGGGTATTAAAGTAGAGTCGCGACTAGAAGCGACTCACGTTCCTTCTCGTTTTTCTTTGTATAAAAGCAGTTACATTGTTAGATGTCAGGTGAGCGGCAAGCCGTGATACAAAAACTGTCCGCTTTGATGGGACTCGCACCAGTGGTTTTGGCACCACAGGCCTGGTACCTGTGATTCCAATATCCGGTGGTCCAGGACGTCTGCTTACTGGTGGTATCGAGCCGGATGGAAGAGATACTAAAATTGGTTCGGACTCTACGGACACGGACGCTACAGACGTTTCTGGCTGCATGCTCTCCGAGGTGATTAATTCGGCTTCCGAATCTGTATCACCAGCAGCTGTCGTAGCCCTTGGAGTGGCAAACGATATCAGCTGCTGCACTGTAGGAGTGGTCGGAGTCAGTTATTCCCGCGGAATTACCTTTTTGTGCCTAAGATACTCATTCAGCAGTTTAAACCGAAAAATTCAGACTCAATGGCTAAGTGCCCATCGTACTGTTGCTTAAAGAGGGCGGTCAACTCCTTAAAGCCCTTTCGTGTCTGCCTAATAAACATGACCATGTCATTGATTAATCGAAATATAAGATTTTATGTAATAGTAATACAAAATAATACGAAATTCAAAACAAATAGATATGAGACCGAGATAAAGACTGAGAGAGAGGAAAAAGTTGCAGCACCACCTAATTAGAGAGAGAGCGCTACTGCACAAAAAGATTCGTGAGATATGAAGAACAGTTAGTTAGGTATATGTGATAGGGAGAGTGATAAAACAGCTAAGGCAAGAGATCGGGCTAAATGTAGTTTGAGCGTATTTACGGAAAGCAAACAACAACAAACACACGACTAGACTAATAAATTTGTAAGCTTATAAATTATAAAGAATTTTAATATATTTAAAATTTTGTTTGATACATCTGGTATCTACACCTACATCTAAAATGTCGATTACACATATCAAATGTAGATTCTACATCTTCTTCGAAAACATCGCGCACTGCACAAAGCACAGTGTGTGCGAGCGTGAAAGAGAATAGGTAGCGTCAGCAGCGCAGAGAGGAGGTTGGGAACGCAACTGAAAAAAATTTCTTTATTATGGCTATATTTATGATCCGATCTGATCCAGATTTAGCAATCTGGTAGATATGGTCAGTTTCTACAATATTGCAAAACTTCGTTTTCTGTTTTCTCGTATCTTCAAAATTGTAGATGCTACAGATTTTCGTCCGTTGTGAAGCCGAAAAATGGAGTGGCAAAATTTTGAAACATCCTTGATTCAGTGATTCAAAAAACATGAGTCTGGAAACAAAATGTGGTTACTCTAGCTTTTATAGTCTCTGAGAAATAGGCGCCAAACAAGAGCGACGGACGGACCGACGGACGGACAGGCAGACATGGCTCTATCGACTCGGCTATTGAAGCTGATCAAGAATATATATACCTTATTGGGCGAAAATGTTCAGGCAATCGCCGATCTTTTTAACCAATTTTTCCAAACAACCTATTCCCATGACAGCTACTCTGGTCAGCCGTATCCATACAGTTTACCAAGGTCGAATGGCATTTTCAGCCCATTGTTAAATGAAAGTTCACTGCTTCATGATCTTCGACTAGTTAAGCCGGTGTTTTCACCAGGTCCTGACGGAGTTCCCGGCTGTGTACTCAGGTACTGTGCCGACGCTCTGTGTGGACCCCTGCATAAACTATTCACCCTATCCATTAATTCTTCATGCTTCCCCCCGATCTGGAAGGAATCTTTTATTATTCCTCTCCATAAGAAAGGTGCAAGTCTGATGCAAATAATTATAGAGGTATGTATATCTAAGTTATCCGCTACTCGTAAAATGTTTGAACAAATTTAAACTCCGCACTTGCAACATCTCTGCAAATCACTTATATCTCCATCTCAGCACGGATTTATATAGCGACGATAAGTAACCAAAAATTTATTAGAGTTTACCTCTTTTATCATTAAACGCTTCCGAAGTAACTTTCAGACGGATGTTATCTACACTGATTTCAGTAAAGCATTCGACTCTGTAAACCACTCCCTTCTAGAACAAAAACTTGACCTTTTAGGGTTTCCGCCTAATATTTTGATATGGATTTTTAGCTACCTTTGCTCTAGGTCTCAACGAGTCCTCTTCAAAAACTCCGTCTCTTCACCTGTTAAGGTTACTTCTGGAGTACCACAGGGCAGCCATCTAGGCCCCCTACTTTTCACACTCTTTATTAATGACCTGCCTTCAGTATTAACAAATTCTCGAGTACTCATGTATGTGGATGATGTTAAACTCTGTGTCCAGTACAAGGACATTTCATTTCACTCTCGCTTGCAATCCGATCTGAATAACTTTCAGTCATGGTGTTGTGCAAATATGTTACACCTAAATGTCTCGAAATGCAAAGTTATGACATTTCATCGGTCCAGCCCCATGTTGGCTCCTTACACCCTTTGCGGTGGTTCTCTTGAGAGAATTACATTGGTTCATGATCTTGGTGTTAAACTAGACCCCAAGTTAAAGTTTTCTGAACACATTTCCACCATGGTAAATAAGACTAAATAAGGGCGTGCTTGGTTTTATAAAAAGGTGGTCAAAGGAGTTTGACGATCCCTACATAACGAAGACTCTCTATATCTCGCTTGTTCGTCCGATTTTAGAGTACGGCTCTTGTGTATGGTGCCCCCAGTACAAAGTACACCAGGACCGTATAGAATCAGTCCAGAAAAACTTTTTACTTTTTGCTCTGCGTGGCCTCAACTGGGATGCAGATGTGAGACTTCCATCTTACCCTCGTAGATTGCTTTTAATAAACCTTCCAACCTTAGTTAGTCGTAGAAAAATGCTTGGTGTGATTTTTATGCACAACCTGATCAAGAGTGACGTAGATAGCCCTGACTTGTTGAGCCGCATAAACTTTACGATTCCTGTTAGATCTACTAGAAACTTTACTCCTTTGTTCCTTCCACTTTGCAGATCAAATTATTCCTTGCATAAACCGTTTAGGGTCTTATGCTCGGACTATAATTCTCTCTACCTTATAATATCCACCACTAATTCCCTTCCTCTTCTTAAATCACTAATATTAACATACCTTTCCCGTAACTAGTGCTATTTCTTAGCTATCTTTGCATTTTGAGCTCTTTAGTTGTGTTTAGCTCTAATTTTCTTCGAATATTAGTCTTACCTCTATCTTTCCTGCATGTTCGCGATCGGTTCGGTAACACGCGTCGCGCGTCATGCGGCAGCGCCCCCGGTCGGTTGGGCGGGAGGAGGGGCTGCGATTCTAGTCTGGGTTCCGCGCGTAACAGGCTTCGGCTTGGTGTCGCATGGTCCACTTAATGGTGCAGTCCATTGCATATCAACGTCCAGACAAAAAAAATTACCTCTGAAAAAAAATACCAGATTTTATAAAATTCTTAAAAAAAAACTAAACTATACAAAAAAAACAATGTTGTTTAAAAAATTTGAAATCTCGAAATCTATCAGTAAAATCATTTGGGCCACATCTTAAATAAAAAGTTGAATATCTTCGAGTAGTGTTATTAAAAACATTTTTGAAATACAGAAAAACTCTTTCTAAAACACCTTTGTAGCTTGCCCCGTTTATAGTAGTTGTTAGTTGCAACTCGCCCACGCCATAATAGGATATTGCACCCACACGGCTATGAAGACGATCTAAATGTAAAGGCAGGCTCCGGTTTTCACATTCACTTTGCGTTTTACTTTTCAGCAAAAAGTATGACTTTTCAATTTAAGGAGCTCTGCAATCCAATTTTATGAATTCGTTTACTCTTTGTACTGTTAAGCGCCAAATTTGCTGCTGTTATACCCACGCGTTAGTGCTAGCTCATACAAAAAGGCCTCTGTTATGTTTAACAGAGACTTACCAATAGCCAAATCGGACTGCCACAGCTGTTCGGAGCAATTAACTTTTTTGTTTTTGCCCTGACCAATTTTGCAGATCCACTTTTCGTTGGTTTAAACAAAAAATCTTTATAAAAAGGGGACAAGCTCAATTTCCCAGTTAATAGTGTCAAATTCATGTCAATGCATCAATAAATCATCTATTTTTTTCCTTTTGCAATTAATTTCGTTTTGAAAAGTAAATCACATTTTTTTGGTGAAAGTGAAAACCGGAGCCTGCCTGATAGTTTCTCTTTACGAATATCATGAAAATAATAGTTTATGCCATCTGGTCTTCAAAATTAAACTTTTTTTCGTCTGAAAACACTACACAGTGCCAGTCTGTATTCCCTGTCAATGAGTACGGTAAAAGACCAGGCGCCTCTCCTTTCTTTCGGGAGTAAGTGGTGTTTTTTTTTGTTTTTTCTTGTGTAATTTAAGTCTTTTAAGGTGTTCTGACTTCGCAATACAACGTTGTACGGTTCTAACACTAGCTTGGACTCCAGTATTTGATTTTATTATCGATGCTGAGTCCATAGAGTAGAGTTTGATGCTTCTCGCAGAATAGCTCGTCTAGCGGTTGCGGAGATTGACTTTGTGGTTCGGCCTTCCATGTTTTTCTCATAGTTCGACTCATTCTTCACGAAATTATAAACTTCATGTCTAGATCTACCAATTTTTTCACAAATTTCCTTTATTGATAGCCATACTTCCTTAAATGCTTTCATTTTCGATTTTTCATCCTCTGATAATGCATTACCACGAACCATATTTTTTTAATATGATTAGAACAGTCCGAATAAATATTGAGAATTTTTCCGATGTCCGATCGCGACCACAGACAAATAAAAACTAATTTCCGTTGCACGTGTCCTATTTAAGTGTCGCGAAAAATAATAGCTGGAATTCGAGTGTTAAGATAATTGTACTTAAAACAATCATAACGGTCAGGCTCCAAGACAAGATAAAGGGCATTGAGAGAGAGTACAAAAAGAGTAATAAGAACAAAAAAAAACTCAGGAGAGCAAACTCAAAGGGTACGAAACTATGAGCAAAAGAAGAGAGCACAAGTTTGTGTCCTATTCAACTGTCGGGCAGTGTATAAAGCTTGGTTAGCTCGTCCAGTGACAATTTTGAAGCTTCTGTTGCATTCACATAAAACCTAGTACTCAGACGCGATAAAATTTCCGTCGACCGAAATCAGGGATGATATTCGTACGAAACCGATAAGAAATCATCCCTGTTTTTCGGTCGACCGAAAATTTACAGCAGGCGTTTCGCAGACCGGTACTCAGTTCCGAAAAAAGGCCATTCGATAAATACTAGAAAAGCAACCGATGGTATTTTCCCATCTCGAGCGGAACATAGAAATATTCTATCTTCCGTCGTCCAACTGACGCACATACACACACACACACTATACAAATGGAAAGAAACAAGTGCAAGCCAGCTACAAAAGTGAAATAATGAAAACGAATAAAATTTATTTATGGCAGTCAAATGAAAAAAGATTATTTGGATATTATTATTTATTTATTTAATACCCGGTACTAATTTTAATCATTTAAAATGAGATACAAATCATCTGTCCTGCAGGATCGGATTTATCCAATATTGCAGTGTGAATTATCGTCATCCAGCTCCACAGCGCCCACAAAAAATACAATTCTGCTTGTTTTAATACAACCATCGAAATTTTAACAGATTTCTGTTTGGTAACAAACTTAAAACAGTGTAACCGTGGAGCACGCAGCTTGACCACTTTGGTCACACTGGGCACCGGACGGAAAATTTAGCGCGTCTGAGTACTAGGCTAAGAGCGAAATTCCTTCCTTACACTATCGAACTATCGGGGAAAAAAATCTCGAAAGTCGAATCAGTGAAGTCGCCATCGATACTATTGATGCTTTTCGATGCTTTTGCAGCTCTACTCCCCACTCAATTAAATGCCATATTTTTGCCGGAGCAATAGGTTGTGAAAAAGTATAAAGCCTAGTACTCAGATCCAAAAACTGTTTGCTGGCAAACTCATGTCATATAATTCGCTAGCGGCCATATGGTTTGACCAGAGGTGTGCACTGCATTCCGTACGGTTACACTGCTCAGACAGATGCTTGGTTTTGTTAAAAGTTAATGAAATGCACTTCTTCGGCTGGGGTCGCTCTTCCCCAGGCATATCCTGGGCTCCCCAATATTTTATTGGCAAGATAGTTTGTCTGACTATCAGCAGCAGCAGATGGCGACGCCTACCGTGCCGACCAACGTGAAGACAACATTTTTGGAAACCATATTTGATTTATATTCATGAAAATTAATAAAAATAATATATTATAATATCCATATAATTGTCCTTCATATATTGCTGCATTAATTAGTTTTTATTTGTCTTCATTATTTCAATATTTCATTTGGTTTTTTGGTCTCATATTGCAATGGTTGCTTCGAGTTTGCTAGCAACTTATATGCAATTTAAATAACTTTACAGGGGTGTAGAAACATACCAGCAATACCAGCAAATACTATCGGATACTTTTCTAGTATATACCGACCCTGTTTTTTCTTGAACTGAGTACTGCCTTCCGTACAGAGCCTAGAAAACAGTTTTCGACCAAAAAAATTTCTTATCGGTTTCATACGAATATCAGCCCTGATTCTGTTCGCGAGGTGTTTTTCCGGAACTGAGTACTAGGCTTAAGGCATCGAAGAAGAATAGGCCCCCCAACAACAATACCTAATCAAAGCCATCCGTACCCGTTAGAATGCTAGAGGCTGTCGTAGTAAGCGCACTACTCACCTGACGGAGAGTTTCATATTTTTTTCCCAGATTATTGAGTTAACCGAGGCCAGGTTGAAAAGTACATCCTTAGTTCCGACGTTTTGACATGACCGTTCGTCCTTACGTGGAGGAGGGGTTCTGATTGCAGTGGACTCAAGCTTCACGTCGGAACATTTCACAGTCCAGGTATCACAAGACCTGGAATTCCTGTGAGTAAGGCAAATTCTTCCGGACTTTTCTAATTTTACTACTTGCTCGTATATTCCACCGTTATTGGATATCTTAATTTACGGACAGCACCTGTCTGTTCTAAAAACTATATTCCTCGTATTCCATAGTATAATTCTTCGTGATTTAAACTTTCCAGGTACTATTTTATCTTCGGTAAACGAGTGCCCATGTCATGACATGACTTAATTGACGGCTTGCTTGACCTGTCCTTATCTCAAGTTAACCATGTGAAAAATTCCCTTGGTCGATTGCTTGATCCGTGATGTGTCTCGGATACGTTGCTAGCCCGAGTCTTTCCGATCACTATTACCTAAAGATTTCTTCCATTCTACTTTAAAAGTATCAGTCGATATTGAAACGACTGTATTGGATAGGGCGGCAAGCTCTGAACGAGTCCAGTGCATTCGTAAATCAGAGTTTATGAAGCTTAATAAAATCATTAGGGCTTGTGATTTACTTGTGCACTGACGTAATGAAATACAAAAACATAAGCTATAATATACTTGACGCAGTTTTTATACCCGTACTTGAAGAGTTAGGGGTATATTAGATTAGTGGTGTGTAACGCAGAGAAGTAAACGGTTCCGACCCCATAACGTATATATATTCTTGATCAGCGTCAATAGCCGAGTCGATATAGCCATGTCCGTCTATCCGTCCGTCCATCTCAGCATGGCCTTATAAGGCGACGATCTACAACCAAAAAACTTATAAGAGCTCAACTCTTTTTATCATTCAAGGATACTTGAAGGCGGATATTATTTACACCGCTGAAAGGTATTTAGGTCTTGTTTTACAGTTTTACTTTTTTGATACATAAATGGATTTCAAAAACTAACGGCCGTTGCTAAATATTCGCAATTGCCAGTTACTCTCGACTAAAAAGTATTCAATGTGCACGAATCTGTAAACAACTATTTATCCTTAATATTTAAGCTTGTTTGAATTTTTATCAATTGTAGAATTTTTAATGAATTAAATGGCCTTTTTTATACTTTTATATGGATCTTTTTGGGATATTAAATTCAACTGTTTTCGTTACCTTTTTATTGTTTTGTTTTTTAGCTGATATGGATCGAATCTCCGACCAATCCTTTAATTAAAGTTGCGGATATAAAGGAAATAGCAACTATATGCCATGACATCAACGATGATTTAATTTTAGCAGTGGACAATACGTTTTTGACTTCTTATTTCCAAAGGCCTCTTGAATTGGGTGCTGATTTGGTTTGTTATTCACTTACCAAATACATGAATGGGCATACTGATGTGGTAATGGGTGGAATCACCATGAATTGTGATAAGCTTTATGGTAGCTTGAAGTTTTTGCAAAATGGTATGTCAACAAATTGTATAAAAATTGTTTGTAATACGTATAATATAATCTTTTTTTCAGCTGTTGGTATAGTTCCCTCCCCATTCGACTGTTACCAAGTGAATCGTAGTCTTAAAACTCTTTCACTCCGAATGAAGCAACATCAACACAATGCCATTAAAATAGCAAAATTTCTGGAAGGACATGAGTTTGTAGATAAAGTACTGCACCCTGCTTTACCTTCACACCCTCAGCACCACGTCGCGCTTAAACAGACCTATGGGTACAGCGGAGTATTTTCTTTTTATATAAAAGGAGAACTAAAGCACTCTACTGCATTTTTAAAAGCTCTAAAGCTGTTTACATTAGCTGAGAGTCTCGGAGGATATGAAAGCTTGGCCGAATTACCGTAAGTAGTACGAACAAAGTCCAAAGTATTGTAGCATAATTACCCTAAAAAGGTGAAGTACAAAACATACCTGTTATAACCGAAATTTTTCATTAGTCATCCGGTAGCTCCCATCCATCGTTTTTATACCCGTGCTCGAAAAGTTAAGGGGTATATTAAATTTCTGGTAAAAGTGGATGTATGTAACGTACAGAAGGAAACATTTCCGACCCCATAAAGTGTATTTATTCTTGATCAGCATCAGTAGCCGAGTCGATATAGCCATGTAGGTCTGTCCGTCCGTCTTGGTTGACCCCTAGTTCTCAGAGACTATGAGAGATACTAGGTGGGGTAAAAAGTAGCCTTCTTGACCGCCAAAATGCGCTGCCATCGCAACAAAATTATTGGTGCCTTATAGTCCATTCTTATTTAGGCAGGCATTTCAAATTTCAGCCAAAACCAGTAACTGGTTTTTTGTTGCCGACGAAATTTAAACGGTCACATAGGCGCATACGGCAACACCACCATGCATAAACACTACCATTAGGCAACTCTACAAAATGACGGATGTGGCAACGAAGAAAATAGGCAGAGAATTGAGGACACACAAGCGAACCAAGAACAAGAAAGTTTTTTAAAGCTCTCTCTCATTATTATTATTAAACTCACTTATTAAATTGGAATTTTCTATATAAATTTGTCTACCCTTTATTGCTTCGGAATACGAAACGCCTGTGCCTCAACATTCTTTAAACAACTTTAATTACTTTAATTAAAAAACTTTAATTACTCACAAACAACAAACATAATCGTGAACCACGCTTGGATTCAACAAATTTCGAAATACACAAAGACGCGCGCGTAAATATATGCCAACATATACACAAACAAGTGTATAAGCTTGTATGTGTTTGTTTTAGTAGATCGCGCCGAATACAAACAACGTGGGAATACACACAGCAAACCAAGTTAAAGTGCAAAAGTCAACAACATATGGGAAACATCGCGCACTGTTACGTTACATTCGCACGCATTTTTTGACGGAAATTGTCGGAAAAACACATGAAACTGTGTACAAAATTTAATACCTGTATTGAGATTTTATGTCCAAATAGATGTTTCTGTACGCTTTGTTATTTAAGAGTTATTAACGTCTCAAATTTACTGTTTCGTTACACAAATTTGGAAGTAGGTTTTCAGGTTGCTCAACACTTTTGAAAAAGTCTGCTCTTCTGGTTGACTATTTAAAACATGTAGTAAAACATTTTGTAGCTTAAGGATGGCTTAAGTAATAAAGTAAATTTAATTTATGCCAAAAACAATTTTTTTCATTTTTGACAAGCAAAAAGGTGCGCACTGTTACGTTACAATAAAGGACTGTTACGTCACACGTGCGAATTTCGTTTATTAAACTTAATGAAAATATATTTTTCAACTCAAAAACAAACAAAAATACAGATTATATCCTTGTTTGGAAGTATTAAAACTTGTGACCACTCCATTAACATCTTGAATTTGATGCGCTGACCTTATATCACGAATACTTTTAGCGTTTTTGAACATTTCAGGTGTGTTCAAAAAGCTGTCATTCATATTCATAACAATCTTTGCTAAAACTTATTATTTACGTTGTTCAGAAACAGGAAGTGCTTTGAGGGTTTTTTTTTCAATGCTTTACCAAGTGATTGTGTGCATTTAAAAGGTTGGCTGGCTTCACCCGCACGACTTTCAGGTTATTTTTGCACCGTTTTGCGTTCTTTCGATGAGCTTTTACTCGTTCAAGAATTTCTGCACGGCGTTTCTTCAGTTGCGAAAACGGCATTTTGTCTTCTACCGCGTTCAACTTTCCTCTGGGCCGTTTCCTCTGGGCCGTTTCCTCTGGGCCGCTGCTCGTTGCTTTTTAATTTTAATTCGAAATTTTCGCCTTTTAAATAAAATGTGTTCACTTGAGCCTTGCTCAACTTTATCTAAACATCAGAAGTAGTTTGAGGTTAAAATCAATGTAAAATAAAAATTTTTAATTATTGATGAAAAAGACTTTCACGTTACATATATAATTCGGCTTAGAACAAAGACGAAAAGGAATATATTGCTGATTTAATGTTTTATTTGAAAACTAGGCTATAAATGATTAGAGAAAAGCAAGTTTTTTTCTGTTAATGCAATCGATTTTACATAAAAATACTTTTAATAGTTTGTGACTGTTACGTTACACTAAAAAATTGCTGTGGAATTCTTTTTCATTAGAAAAGCAGTAAACCTTTTTTTTTCGTTTTTTATACCCGTACTCAACAAGAGTTAAGGGCTATACTGTATTTGTGGTAAAAGTGGATGTTTGTAACGCAGCAAAGGAAAATTTTCCGACCCCATAAAGTATATATATTCTTGATCAGTATCAATAGCCGAGTCGATAGAGCCATGGCACACTCTGCCCTGTGCAATGCGCGAACGCCCCTCGCGGAGGAGATGTAGAATTTAAATGGTAGATGTAGAATATTTGTTCTAGATGTATAATCTACATTTTAGATGTAGTTAACAGATGTAGCAAAAAAATGTAAAATATTTTAAAATTCTCACAAATTTATGTACTGACTTAGTACGGGGATAAAAGTAGAGTCGCGACTAGAAGCGACTCGCGTTCCTTCTCGTTTTTCTTCAAGTTACTTTAATATATTCTTACTGTACACAAATATGTTCTTGAGAAAGTACAACAATTTTGTTTGCAAATATTACATACCTTTTTATTACATGCCTTTTTCTCACTCACTTTAACTCAACCCGAGGCAACTACCCAAAAAGTGAAAATTCTCAAAACTGCCAATAGGTATAGTGTTGGTCATTGTGTTTTATGATACAACGTGACCAGTATAACAAAAAACTTATCAAGAAATCGCGAAATTTGAAAAAAAAAACAAAAAATGCGGCGTCTGCAAAAGGAACTGTATTTCAGAAGGCGTACAAAACT
Organism: Drosophila subsilvestris; assembly: GCA_035043285.1. Taxonomy (NCBI): domain Eukaryota; kingdom Metazoa; phylum Arthropoda; class Insecta; order Diptera; family Drosophilidae; genus Drosophila; species Drosophila subsilvestris. The sequence continues at coordinate 124,461 of JAWNNB010001621.1, forward strand.
GGGTGCAATGCGACAATTGCAAGACTTGGCACCATTTTGACTGTGTTGGTACTATTGCGTAGATGGAATGGACATGCTTCGCATGCAAGGCCCCAGCAAGTGATCAAGCTTCAACCAGCAACGGTGGCGGACGGCCCCAAGTTCCGGAAAACATCAGTCCCCGGGACATCACGCAAATTGAGCAAGTCAATTTGAATATATCAAAACCACCGTCAGAAATAAATCTGCACAAGCTGACCGACCAAGTACACACACATACTAGCTCAAATTTCTTGATGTTGGTAATGCTGGAAGAGAAAAAATACGTTGTGCTTGCACAGGAGCAGGGAACACAGGCTATTTCATTCGCATCAATTGGACCAAGTGCCTCCCAGTTAGCAGCAAGACAACTACTACCACAGGATCTGCCCTCCTTTAACGGCAATGCAGAGGACTGGCAAATCTTCATCAGCATGTACGCTTTTCAAACGCAAAAAACATGCTTCGGCTGCAGAGGTGTCTTAAAGGAAAAGACTATGAGTTGGTGCGTGATAAGCTGCTGCTGCCAGCATTAGTCCCGGAAGTGATCAATACCCTAAAAACCTTCTTTGGGCGACCGGTGCAAAGAAGGCGTAAAAAACTGGGTGCAATGCGACAATTGCAAGACTTGGCACCATTTTGACTGTGTTGGTACTATTGCGTAGATGGAATGGACATGCTTCGCATGCAAGGCCCCAGCAAGTGATCAAGCTTCAACCAGCAACGGTGGCGGACGGCCCCAAGTTCCGGAAAACATCAGTCCCCGGGACATCACGCAAGTTGAGCAAGTCAATTTGAATATATCAAAACCACCGTCAGAAATAAATCTGCACAAGCTGACCGACCAAGTACACACACATACTAGCTCAAATTTCTTGATGTTGGCAATGCTGGAAGAGAAAAAATACGTGGTGCTTGCACAGGAGCAGGGAACACAGGCTATTTCATTCGCATCAATTGGACCAAGTGCCTCCCAGTTAGCAGCAAGACAACTACTACCACAGGATCTGCCCACCTTTAACGGCAATGCAGAGGACTGGCAAATCTTCATCAGCATGTACGCTTTTCAAACGCAAAAAACATGCTTCGGCTGCAGAGGTGTCTTAAAGGAAAAGATTATAAGTTGGTGAGTGATAAGCTGCTGCTGCCAGCATTAGTCCCGGAAGTGATCAATACCCTAAAAACCTTCTTTGGGCGACCGGTGCAAAGCCTTGACCGGTTGATTGACAAAACTAGAAAAATCAACTTACAGAAAGACAAATTGGAATCCCTTATGGATTTTGCAATGGCAGTACGCAACGCGTGTGCAACTATGGAGGCCTGCAAATTAAACTCACACCTGGACAATCCATTACAGCTTGGCGAACTCGTCGATAAGTTGCCCACTTAACAAAAATTAAACTGGGCCATGCACCCTCGCAGTGACGTCATCCCAGTCATCAAATCATTCAGCGATTGGTTATAGAAGTTAGCCGAAGCAGCATTCACTATTATACCTGGACCAAGCTCAAGGGCCAGCATCGTCAACTGCCAATCTAAGCATCACCCACTTCTTCATAGATATGCACACAAGGCCGAACTCGTCAGTGCCCACCTTAAGGATAGCAACATAAAAGAACAATACTTTCGAATTTTGCCCGTTACACTACACGGAAACGGTAACTTTGACACCTACGCCTTTTTAGATGAAGGCTCATCCGTTACACTTATCGATGACAGCATTATGCGAATTCTTCAGGTTTCCTCGACTCCCGAACCACTTTGCATGCAATGGACCGGCGAAACCACTCGAGTGGAGAACACATCCGCTATAGCTCACAATAAAATATCAGAAACGGGACGCCACAAAATGCTATGGCTCAATAATGGACGTTCAGTAAAAAATCTTGCGCTACCAAAATAAAGCGTCGCTGTCAACAAACTATGCAACCAATATTCCCACCTACAAGGATTGCCAATAAAATCGAAATCAAACGCACAGCTAATGCTGCTAATTAGAAACCCGTCTCAATACCACGTATGGAGCTCTTGGCAGACGTAATGCGAGTGGGACTAGCAAAAAAAAACACTAGAACACTAGAGGACTTAGAATCGATACAAGCATATACTGGTCCGACTCTAAAACCGTTCTTCAATGGTGTCGCGGCAGGAACTAGCTGTAATGATCGATAGTATTCGCGTGTAGTATTTATCCAGAGATTAGGTGTTTGGGGTGACCTGCGGTCACCCTTAGCAAGCCAAGCCGAGCCATGTTCCCGCTTCAGATTTATTCCGATTGACGAGACCACAGAGAGTAGGAGGAAAGACTGCGGTAGAATAAAACGCATCACATATACTTTTACGCTACGAGAGCTGGTGTTCTTGTTTCGGTGTCGATATATCGAAGTGTTGAAGACAACTCCTACGCGTCATTTCTTTTATTGACACTCGCCTTGGCGGAGTCCCCGAGTTGGAAGAAGTGGGGCTACCGCAGCTACGACGACCACATCCGCATCAAGTGGCAGCGGCCAGAGACTCCTAAGGAGAGTGGGACACAAGGATGTAATCTGAGTGGTGCTGTACAGATTGGCCTATATTCCAATGCGCGTTTACGGAGACAACGGCAGCGTATCACTGTACTGTGCTGGAGAACAACCAAAGGCTAGTGAAGACTCTGAAGGGTGAAGCGCGAGAGTCGGTTAAATCGCTGCTCATACACCCGAGCAGTGTCGCAACTGTAATGGAGCAGTTGAGATTCAGATTTGGACGTCCGGAACAACTGATTCATAGCCAGCTGGAGAGCGTGCGAGATGTGCAAGAAATTCAGAAGCATAACCTAAGCAAGCTTGTGCCATTTGCTATACGAGTTAGCAATCTCGCAGCGTTCCTACGGTCAACCACGGACGGAGTCCAGCACTTGGGTAATCCTACCCTGTTGAAGTAGCTGATCTCCAAGTTGCCCTTGAGCAAAAGGTTGGACTTGGCCAGGCATGCTGCAGCAATCGGATCGTACCCAACGGTCGTGCACTTCAGCGATTGTCTGAATGATCTCGCCAATCTGGTGTGTACGATCACAGACGTCGGAAACCAAGATCCCAAACGACGGGTACTGCATGCTAGCACAAGTCCTACGGATCAGCAGCTGCACAACGACCGCACGAAGTGTTGCCCAATATGTGAAGGGCGAACAAGGATTGCAGGGATTTCATCCGTGCTCCTCCAAGGTAAGGTTCTGTAAAAGGGACAAGAAATGCAATGTCTACGGATGCCAGAGAAGGCATCACTACCTACTGCACGACGGATTGGATAATCGCAGACGGCCACTACAGTCATACAGTGGGCCACGGAGGGATACAAAGTGGCATCGCAAACGACCACTTCACACAGGCGGTGGTCAACGGAAGGATGACCCACAAACATCGCAGCCATCGGATCCGACCCGAGTAGATCCATAGACTAGAGGCAGGTGCCAAAGGACGGCACTTAAACGGCACACCGGAACCTAAGTTGTGTCGATTCGGATGGAGGTCATCTACTTTTCCGCATTCTGCCCGTGACTCTGTACGGGGAAAATAAGCAAGTGGACCTATGCCCTGTTCGACGAAGGCTCGTCAGTAACAACGAGCTCATGCGAAGCCAGATCTGAAGGGCAAGAGTCGACAGCTGAACATTCATTGGTTTGGTGGGAAGTCCTCAAGCGAGAACGTGAAGATGGTGAGCTTGCAGATTAGCGGAACTGGAAAGCCAAAACGCCATGGGCTAAGGAACGTGAACGCGGTCTCTTACTTGAATCTGCCGATGCAAAGCCTGCGTTGAGAAGATTTCAAAACGCCGAGGACCAGTGCACGTTTGCCGATGAAGCCATACTGCAACGCAGTGCCAAATATCCTGATTGGTTTGGATCATGCGCACTTGGGAATACCTATGCAAAATAGGAGCTTTGGAGCAGGAGGACCATATGCAGCTGCCACCAAGCTCGGATGGGTGGTGTTTGGTCCGGTGAAACGTCAAGTATGTTCACCAAACTCAAAATCGTGTCTCTTAGCATTCTAACAGGATAGTCTTCTGGAGAAGATGGTCAGCGACTTCTTCGAAATTGAGAACTGTTCTGCTATGGAAGCAGAACGATGCGAGTCTGCCAAACAGCTACAACATGGCACTCAAGAGACTATTCAACATCGAGAAAAAAATGCAGCGCAACGCGAACTTTGCGCAGGCATACAACGGAATCATGGATGACTACGTCAAGAAGGGCTACGCACGACGAATAGAACAGCAGGAAGTCACTTCAGTCAACAGTGACAGGGTCTGGTACCTGCCGCACTTCGGGGTCGAGAACCCGAACAATCCCGGGAAGATTCGTCTGGTGTTTGATGAGGCCGCCAAGGTCGGTAGCGTATCCCTAAATTCAGCTCTTCTTAAAGGCCCACAGCAGTACAAATCGCTCCCAGCCGTGCTCTTCCACTTTCGGGAAGGAGCAGTGGGAGTATGCGCACACATCAAGGAGATGTTTCATCAGGTGTTGACCCAGCCACAGGACAGATGTGCCCAGAGATTCCTGTGGAGGAATGGAGACGACCGGCGGAAGATTAGTCTCGAAACAAAATTTGGTTGCTCTAGCTCTTATAGACTCTGAGATCTAGGCGCTCATCAAGACAGACAGACAGACACACATGGCTCTATCGCCTCGGCTATTGATGCTGATCAAAAATATATATACTTTATGGGGTCGGAAACGTTTCTTTCTCTGCGTTACACACATTCACTTTTACCACAAATACAATATACCCTTTAACTCTTCGAGTACGGGTATACGGGTATATATTGCCTAGGATGTTACTTTTTACCCAAGCTAGTAAAGCAATCAAATATTGTTTCCAGACTCATATGATATCACACTGAATCAAATTTGTTTCAACATTTTTCCACCCTCTTCCCTCTTTGCAAAAGATGAAAATCTGTGGCATCCACAATTTGAATATAAAACGATAAAACGGAAAACGCAGTATCGTAGAGAAAAAAATATCTACCAGATTGCGGAATCTGGATCAGATCGGATTTTTATTATAGCCAGAATGAAGACATAACCTCACATATATGTACACTGACTGAGTACGGGTATACAAGTAGAGTCGCGGCAACAGAAGCGACTTACAACGTTCCCTCTCGTTGGTACTACTGCTGGTATCCGCGCTTCGGCTTGATTTCATTTTATTGTGTAATCATTGCACTTCGAAAAGAAAATAATTCTTAAGCTATTTTAATAAACGGAGTTTGGACAATTTGAAAGATATGAGATAATAAACTATCTTTATTCGATATTATTGAGAATTAGTATTCAGTTTTAGTCTTCTATACTTATTCCTAAATAATTTCAACAGTCAATATTATAGTATCTTCGCTGCGATATTTTGAATAATCCTTGTTAATTTTCTGTATATTATTTTTTTAGATCCATAATGACGCATGCTTCTGTTCCAATTGAAGACAGGGAATCCTTAGGAATCTCTGATGCCCTTATACGACTTTCTGTTGGTCTTGAGGATTCCGATGATTTGATAAATGACTTGAGTCTCGCCCTAGAAATTGCATCAAAAATCTAATTCGCAAAATAATACTACTTCGTACTTGTACAGTAGAACGTCATATTTGTTTGTTTTAGTTGTGTACAATTTTCGTACAAATATTGTTTTCGTTGCGGCATTTAAAACCCAAATTCAAAATTTTCTGTATAAACATTTATCAATAAAATTCTGAAATTAATTAATACTCAAAGAGTACAGGCAATATAATATAACGAGGGACACTACAATTCTTTAATCGCATTGGAGCGTAAAAAATATATAATAAATAAGTGCGCTTGCAAGCAGGGTCGTGCCAGGAAAATTTGCGCCCGGGGCGAAGTTGTAAAACGGCGCCCTCAAGCTCGCTTTATATTCAAAATTTTTTTTGGATGGAAATAAAAAAAAATTAGTTTCTTTTGTATAATTCTGTTAATTTCATCTTACTTCGCCTCTCCCTCTACATGAAATCCTTTTGGGTGATATTTGGTCTGGATCTGCCGGTAAATGTTTAATAAACGAGCCTATGCAAAGTGGGCGAAGTGGTCAATCTAGCTTCACTTAATTCAAAACTTCATGGCAGAATCTAAACAAACAACGTTTCATATAAATTAATTGTGAATTATCAATTAAGATGCTTGTAGCTATTTATTAAAAGATGCGCTTATGACGTTTTATTATATGTTTTAGTTTCAAATATCTCTACAAATGAACCTTTGGAAAAGTAAGGTTTAAAACTCGCATTGCATGGTTTGGTGGAGTGGAACTATTCAATCGATTGCGATGAAGTTTCAATTTCTTTTTATATACATTCTTAATGATATTGTGGGCCGTCAGCCATTAGGGTAATACAGGGGGACAAACGGATGTAGGGTTGTCTCGCCATAACTGTACCCTCGGTCTACGGGTAAGAGTGTTTCGTGCTAGGGCTAGGGCTGATCCGAAGCGGCCTTGCTCCTGGTTCTAGGATACCGTTAATCCCGAGCGAACCGTCACCCGCCGTAACTGTACACCCCGGTGGAAATACGACTGTGCCTGGTACGGTCAAGTACTTCTGGCTAATTGAAGTCGGGCGGAGAAAACTCTCAGTGTAATTACCCCAATCCACGGTGAAACAGGATATGCTATGGATGCGGGGCCGACAGGGAGCTCGGTGTGGAATATGCGAACTCTGGATTCCTGCCGACCTCCAGTTTAAACTAGGATTCTCGGCGCAAGCGGGCTATGACTCGGGTTACTATCCCCTTCCCGCCTTCTCGTGAGACCAACTATGCCAAAAAAATAAAAGAAACAAAAACTGCAAAGGAGCTCGGTATTCCTCTTAAAGAAATAACCATCCATTTATTACCGCACATGGGAAACCAGTGCCAAACAAGACGAGGAAGGAGACTAAGTCGGTCCACCGTCTGGAGACAGCAGGCGCTGCGAGGGTGGGCCCGAAAATAAAAATCGGCCCAACCCACGTCGGGGAGCCCAAAGGCAAACCAGTTACCGGAGTGGCTACCAATCTGATCGCTATCGCGGCTGGCAAGTGCTCAGAAATCGGGGAACCCCTGGCAACCCCGGCAAGTGGAGCTTCTGCCTCAAAATACCAGGAGAAAAGACCAGCGGACTTTATTCTGGCGGAAGACGATATAGGCTTTATATCGCCGACGGGAGGGATTGAGCAGAGGCAACAATAGCAGAGGCAGCCATAGCTGGTAAGGGCACAGCCAAAGCCCAAAATAAGCGGCAACGCTCCGCTGAGGGAATGCCTCGGGGCTCCGGAGAAGTGTGAGGGAAGGTATCCTCACCCACATGGACCCTAAGGGGTTAAAGAGCCATCCGCATTATCCGATGGACGGATAACGGCGAATTGGCTGAGGGCTCTCTCCCTCTCTTTGCAACGGCGGAGAGAACCAGGGAACGGGGGGGTGTTCGGCCATAGGAGAATGGAGGAGCACCGATGAGAGGCGGGATGCTGGGATCGGACCGGCAGTGGTCCAGCGCAGGACCATATATGGTCATGCGATCACACCACCAGTCCGGTCACGTTACGAAGGCAGTGGAAAGCATCAGAGGCGCCGATGGAAAATTACGGACGCCGCGTGGAGGAGAGTCCCGTTGTTGCTAGGCAGAGACGGCCGCGGTCAAGTGGCGGCGAGGCGATAAAAGGAGGGCTCGCCACAGCAGACGGGACAGTCAACCACGGAGGGTGATAGTGCGAACAGCTAGAAGAATAACCACGCGTGTATGAACCTTAAGCTAAGGAAGCCACCAAAAGCACACAGAGGATTACAGGCTCGACGGGAAGGTTCCTTGAAAGCTAACGTGTTGTGTGCGAGTTGTGTGTGTGGCGGGTTTGGGCTTAGTGCTAATAATCAGCATCACACCAATTCTTAGAGCCGACAGTGCCACGCTTGGGGATCCCTAGAGTTGCAGGTGATAGTGAAGAGGCCGCAGGACGCGTCGGCGCACCCAAGTGATAAACCAAAGACTAGCGTAAGATATCCGTAAGTCTATTCCTAAGATACAAATAAAGAACGAGTGTGCGAGGAAAAGGAGCCCAACCAAGTCTTTTAATTGTCAACCAGGCAACATACAAATTTGTTGCAACGAACCCGCCAGCCGATGAGTACGCCTAGCGCACATAAGGCGGACAAAAGGTTCGTTAAAACTGGCGTCCAACGAGGCCGCACCGAGTTCAAAAGGAAGGTATGGGAAAACGACAATGGATCCACGCGATGAGGAAGGATGAGCTGATCCAGTGTGGTCTGGCCTTTGGACTCCATTTGGAAGGCACGCTGTCCGATATACGCCGGGCGTTCAAAGACTGGTTGGAGGAGCACGAGGAGGAACCAGAATACGCCCATAGGATCGAGGAATGGGAGATGCGGGCAGGCAAAGCTGCGCCGACGTCCCAGACGGAGGATGAGTACGAGCGTTTGGCCATACCCGGCGGAGTGGGACCTTCGGGAGCATGGAAGCTGCCCGCTGAGACCGCGGAAAAGCTCATCGCTAGTTTGGCTGTGCCGACGAAGAGCCGATCCCCTAGCCGAGAGCGAGCAGAGAGCAAGGATACGACGGCCAAGCCAGCGCCGTCCAGTCAACGGGAAGCACGGAGCCCACACAAAACGAGGGAAGAGGACGGGAGGGAAGGTGAGAACACGAAAGCAGAAATGGGGAGAGCTTTTCAAGGATTATATGGTGGAGATGCAAAAGCTGGTCCGACCATTGAAGTGCCCCCCGGATGAGGAACTGGAGTTGATCAGGGACAACAGCATGCCGGGTCTAAGGATGTTCATCCGACCACACAGATGCACGGACCTGGAGACGCTGATGACCCTGGCGGACAAGTTTGAAGCGCTAGAGAGGGATAGGGTGGAATTCCAACGGGAGGAGCCCACAAGCCGGGCGAAGGCTAACAATCCCTTTTCAAAGGCGGCCGTCCCGGAGATATGTCGCCGGTGCAAGGATGAGACCGCGACCACCACCATCCCAGCTACGGATTACAAGGCGACGCCATCAACAGCGGACGAGCCGATAAATACCAACGTGGAAGGGGGGTTCGTGAAGAATCCCGCTCAGGCGTGTCGACGTTGTGGAAGTGACGCCCATTGGGCGTGTTCATTAGCTGCGAACTGGCGGAAAAGCTGCGGGGAGCCGGCAACGAGCGACAGACGAGGAGACGAGTGCGGCTGGCGGACGGCCATAGTCAGGAGGTGAATACCCAACTCGAGGTGGAGATGGCGTTTGGCGACAAATTGGTGTGGATGCCGTTGCTCGTGCTGCCGGGGGTGATCGACACGTTGGTCCTCGGCTGGGATTTCCTGACCGCCGTCGGAGCAGACCTGTGCGGGGCACAGGGTCGTGATCCATGCAAATGGCCGACGGGGCGGATGATCCGAAGAGCGACTATCCGTTGCAGTGGTGGATGCCATGGAGGCGCCCGCACCAAGCGAAGGGACGACGAGCGCGGCTCCAGAGGATGGGCAGAGAGAGACGGTGCCGGAGGGCGAGACGAGCGAAGAATTCCTGGCTAGGGAACTGTCCGAATTCAAGAAGATGTCGGGAACGTCGAACGTAGCGGTACATACGATCACAATGAAGGATGCACAGCCGATCAAACAGCGATACTACCCCAAGAATCCCAAGATGCAGGCTGAAATCGACCAAAAAGTGGACGAATTGATAGAAATGGGATGCATAGAGCCATCGCGGAGTCCCTACAGTTCACCCATTGTGATGGTTAAGAAGAAGACCGGGCAATGGAGACTAGGCGTCGATTTCCGACAAATTAACGCGAAATCTATTAAGGACGCCTACCCAATGCCACGGATAGACTTTATATTGGATCAGTTGAGAGAGGCTCGGTTCATCAGCAGCCTAGATTTAAAGACGGGTTCTGGCAGATCCCCCTGGAAGAGGCCAGTAGGCCGGTCACGGCCTTTACGGTGCCAGGAAAAGGGCTGTTCCAATGGAAAGTGATGCCGTTTCGGTTGCACTCCGCGTCGGCCACATTTCAGCGTGCGTTGGACCAGGTAATCGGACCCGAAATGATTCCGCACGCCTTTGCCTACCAAGACGATATAGTCGTAATTGGAAGAACCGAAGAGGAGCATCGACGGAACCTAGAAGAGGTGTTCCGACGTCTGAAGAAAGAAAATTTAAGATTGAATATCGAGGAATGCCAATTTTTCCGACAGGAGCTGCGGTACCTGGGACACCTAGTGACTGGGGAAGGCATCTGCACCGACCCCGAAAAAGAAGCAGCAATCGCAGAACTACAGCCCCCATCCAACGTCAAGGAACTACGCCAATATCTAGGGGTGGCATCCTGGTATCGGAGGTTCGTACCCGACTTTGCTACACTGGTGCAGACCCTGAGTGCACTGCTGAAGAAGAAGGTGAAGTGGGAATGGACCGAGGGACAGCAACTGGCGTTTGAGGCGGTGAAAGGTCGATTGGTGGCGGATCCAGTATTGGCGTGTCCAGACTTTGCCAGGAGGTTTGTGCTCCAAACAGACGCCAGTGATTATGGCCTAGGCGCTATCCTCACCCAGGAGACCGAGAGAGGAGAAAGGGTTATCTCGTACGCCAGTAGGACGCTCAATAGTGCCGAAAGGAACTATTCGGCCACAGAGAAGGAGTGTCTGGCTATCGTGTGGGCCATAAGGAAGCTGAAACCATACCTGGAGGGGTACCATTTTAAAGTGGTCACCGACCTTATGGCGTTAAAATGGCTCAACAGCATCGAAAGTCCAACGGGGAGAGTCGCCCGGTGGGCCCTGGAACTACAACAGTACGATTTCGAGATAGCGTACAGGACAGGGCAGCTCAATGTAGTAGCGGACGCACTCTCCCGACAGCCTATGACAGAGCGGTGTCTGCGCGTAGGAGAAGAACCAGCTAAAGTTATAGAAACCGAGACCCCGTGCGAGTGGATAGCGAGGGTGAGGGAACAAATCAAAAAGGAACCCGAGAAGTTTCCCGATTATGTGGAAGAGGCCGGGGGAGTGTATAGGCACATTCCCCACAGAGCTGGAGATGAAGAGGTCGCAGCGTGGAAAATGTGTGTCCCAAAAGGCCTCCGAAATAGGGTCATTAAAGAAAATCACGACACTCCGGAGGCGGGACACGCCGGCGGACGGAAAACAATGGCGCGGGTGGCAGGACGATACTACTGGCCCGGGATGCACAGGGATGTGAGAGCCTACGTGAGGAAGTGCGAGGTATGCCTGCGTTTTAGGCCGAGCCAACAACAGCAAGCAGGGAAGATGCTGACCCAGGTGCCCGAAGAAACATGGGCGACGGTATGCGTTGACTTTGTGGGACCACTGCCCATGTCTAAACACGGAAATTCAATGCTGTTGGTGCTGGTAGACCGATTTTCAAAATGGACGGAGTTGGTGCCTCTAAGGAAGGCTACGGCGGAGACACTCACAAAGGCGGTCCGTGAACGGATTGTGGCCAGGTTTGGAGTCCCGAAAGTAATGATCACGGACAACGGAGCCCAGTTCACGAGCCGGATTTTCAAAAAGTTTTTAGAGCAAATGGGAGTCAGACACCAGTTTACGGCATCGTACACGCCACAGGAGAATCCTACGGAACGTACGAACAGAACAGTGAAGACAATTATTGCCCAATTCACCGAGGGAGACCAGAGGTGCTGGGACGAGAAGTGGCCAGAGGTCATGTTGGCAGTGAACTCGGGTGTGTCAGACTCGACGGGATATTCGCCAGCTTTCATTGTCCAAGGCAGAGAACCACGATTACCAAAAGCACTATTTGACGAGGAGACAATGGGAACTGGACAGGGCACGCTCACCCCGGATGAGAACGCGAAAAAAATTAAAGAATTATTTCAGCTGGTAAGGCGTAATTTGGAAAGGGCCGCACAGGATCAGTCAAGGTTCTATAATCTAAGGAAAAGATCTTGGAAGCCAAAGATCGGAGAGGTAGTGTGGGCCAAACAACACCATTTGTCCAAGGCGGCTGAGGGATTTGCGGCAAAATTGGCACCAAAGTACGCAGGGCCATACACGATAGAGGATTTCGTGTCGCCCGTCATATGCAAACTGAAAAGTGACAGCGGCGATCTAAAGCCACAACCGACTTAGGAGCAGACAGTGGACAGAACCGAAGGAAAATAGAGCCGGCAGAACAAACGATACAAAAAAAAAAACGAGAAGGAACGTGAGTCGCTTCTAGTCGCGACTCTACTTTTATACCCGTACTCAGTCAGTATATAAATTTATGAGCTTATGATTGAAATTTTAAAAAAATTTTAAATTTTATATTTTACATTTTTTTGCTACATTTGTTAACTACATCTACATGTAAAATGTAGATAATACATCTAGAACAAATATTCTACATCTACCATTTAGATTCTACATCTCCTTCGCTAGAGGTTGCTCGCGCATTGCACAGGGCAGAGTGTGTGCGAGCGAGACAGAGAATGAATAGCGTAAGCAGCGCCAGAGGAGGTGGGGAAGCAACTGAAAATTAATTTCTTTATTCTGGCTATAATAATGATCCGATCTGGTTAAGATTCGGCAGATATGGTCATTCTCTACGATACTGCGTTTTTAGTTTTATCGTATCTTCAAAATTGTGGATGCCACAGATTTTCGTCCTTTGTGAAGGCGGAAGGGGGCGGGGCGAAATTTTGAAATACACTTGTAACAGTGTGATATCACATGAGTCTGGAAAAAAAATTTCGTTGCTCTAGCTTCTATAGTCTCTGAGAACGAGGCGCTCATCAAGACGGACAGACAGACAGACAGACAGAGACTCGGCTATTGATGCTGATCAAGAAATATATACTTTATGGGGTCGGAAAATTTTCCTTCTCTGCGTTACACACATCGACTTTTACCACAAATACAGTATACCCCTTAACTCTTTTTGAGTACGGGTATAAAAAAAGGATTGGAGAATCAAGGCCGCGACGGATTGCAGGATCAGGTAGTGCCGCATGCCTGTAAAGAATACGTATGAAAAGGTATGAGCCTCGGGTCCGAGCCGTTGTGCGGGGGTGATGTCCGAATTCCGAACATATCCGAGGACGGGAGAAGTTGGCCAGTGGCAGACCGACATTCGGCAGCCCGGACGAAAGGTCGGATGACCTGTTGTTCGCGGGCGAGAATGGCGGTCGACATCCGGGAATGAGTCCAGGTCGGGCTAGAAAGAGAGAGGTATGAGACAGGGGACCCCAGATATCTGGATACTTGTCGTGGACAAAGACGTATCCAAGCAGCCCGGTGACCAACATCATGCTGAAGGTCGGATGACTGCCAGAAAACAAAACACACAAGAGAAAGAAAATAAAATAAAAAGGGTACACTGATATCAGTTATAAGCATCCCGAAACGGCTACAGGTGGTTAACGCGGCGAAGAGATCGGATAAGCGGTACTCTGGAAAAAGAGAGCGGCAAGAGAGAGAGGAGCACGAGGCCTAGGCAAAACTCCGTTATGAGGAACGGTGGACACTGACCCAAGGCTATAAAAAGGAGAGCACGACCGTCACTCAGCTCTTTTACACACGTGCCACGAGAACAAAAAAAAAAGGTTAGGATGAAGTTATTAATGCTGAGATACCCTGCGAAGGGGATACTAGCAGGTGTGGGAGGACGCGAAGGCACTGGCCTTCCGGCTAAAGGCCAAACAGGAGGCTGACCAGGCGGCTAAGACGGCCGAAGAGGATAAGCAGCGGACGGTGGACAAATGCCACCGGGAGATGGTGGGCAAGCTGTTCGCAGCGGAGCAGGAGGAGAAGGCGCGACTCCAGGCCGAGGGAGAGAGGCGCGAGGCAAAAGAAGCGGTGGTGGCAGAAGAGGAGGCCGACGTTCCACCCGCCCCAAGGCCTGTACAGACGTCGCCCGAAGAGGAGTGACAGGACCGGTTGCGTCAGGCTGAAGAAGAAGAGGAGACTTTGTGGCAGCATACCCCGTCGACGCAGGAGCAGAAAGGTCCAGACGAACCCACGCCGGAAGACGTGGAAGAGGAGCTGTGGCAACGACGGCTGCCTCGTGAGGAGTCTGCATCATGGGAGCAGCAGCAACAACAGCCGAGACCGCAGGTCTCGTGGCAACAGCACCACCAGCAGTCCCAAGAACCGCAGGCCTCGTGGGAGCAGCAGCAACAACAGCAGGCAGGTCCACAGCAGCAACAACGGCAGACGGGACCGCAGGCATCAGGGCAGCAGCCACAAGATCAATGGCAGGGACCGCAAAACGGCATGATCGGGCCGTTTGTGACGCAAGAGGTCCGCACGGCGATCCGTGGAGGTATGGTGTGGCACCACCAGATATTACATATCACGTGGGCATCAGGACCAGCGCCGAGGGAGCCGGAGGCCCCGGAGGAGGCTCGAGTGTGGGAGGAGGCAGTACCACGAAGTAACAGCCGCGATCCCAGGGGGCGGTCGGCATGGGCGGAGGCAGCGGACCCAGGAGCAGCGGAGCCGGCGATGGCAGCGGAGCCCGCGGTGGCAGCGGAGCCCGCAGTGGCAGGGGAGCCAGTGGTAGCAGCGGATCCAGTGGTGGCAGTGGAGCCAGCGGTAGCAGCGGAGACCGCGGTGGCATCGGAGCCCGCGGTGGCAGCGGAGCCGGTGATGACACCTACCACAGCAAAACCGGCGATGGCGAACGATACAGTGGTGAGCTCTGCGGAGAAGGAAGGCGCGGCAGACGAGCCCACGGCAGCGGGCACGGTGGAAGGGGACTCACCTGAGCCGTGGGAACGGGGACCATGGCAGTGGCCCACGCTGGATGTCGGGCGGACCCATCACCGACCGGAACGCCAGGTGTCATGCCCAGAGGAACGGGAGGGGCAACGAGCCCCATCCAGCGACAAGCGTCGTTTCCGCAGGCAAAGGCGACCGAAGAAAGCCCGCGCTGGCGGCCAGTGAGGCGTGAGGAGTGGCCAGCAGCTATCGAGCGAGTCATGTCCCGCGTGAAGCTGGCGGGGCAAGCGCCTGGTGAACGACGGAGGAGTCCGGTACCGTCTGGCGGTGTCACGAGAACGCCAAGAGGTGTTCCGGGAAGCTGGAAACCAAAACAAATAAAATGTTAAAGCAGCAGCAACATGTAAGTGTAGTTATTTACCTGAGCGGGGCAGTAGCGGAGGCAGGGCGTGCAGTCGCAGAGGGTAGCGGCAGAGAAGGCCGACCTGTGGCCGAGATGAATGGGCGGCTGTTGGATGAGAAAATACCAAGGGGAGCCAACCTGGTGGAGGAGGTATGACCAAGATCAAGCAGGAACGCCGCGGGGTCGGGAAAAGGGGTCGGAGACACGTCAGCAATTATGAAAAGGGTATAATTATACTTACAAATGTCCATTCAGAGTCACACGATGCGGAAGTGGAGTACGCATGCGGCCCAGGGAGGGGTATCGAGTAGAAGAAAAAATGATCCCTGCAACATATCGACAGCGTCTAGGCAACCCTGGGTAAGCGGTGCGCGCGTGCGCGGTCCACCGATCTGGCAGCACCCAACCGGGTAAAGGCCAGCAGAGGGCGCCAGAGTGCGCCCGGTTCGAAGGGGCGCGCGGGCCGTTCGAAAATTGAACGGCCGAAGGAACGGAAAGCGTGGAAAGGAGTTTTCCGCTAGAGAAAGAAAGGGGGAAGTGTGAGGAAAGGTATCCTCACCCACATGGACCCTAAGGGGTTAAAGAGCCATCCGCTTTATCCGATGGACGGATAACGGCGAATTGGCTGAGGGCTCTCTCCCTCTCTTTGCAACGGAGGAGAGAACCTGGGAACGGGGGGTGTTCGGCCATAGGAGAATGGAGGAGCACCGATGAGAGGCGGGATGCTGGGATCAGACCGGCAGTGGTCCAGCGCAGGACCATATATGGTCATGCGATCACACCACCAGTCCGGTCCCGTTACGAAGGCAGTGGAAAGCATCAGAGGCGCCGATGGAAAATTACGGACGCCGCGTGGAGGAGAGTCCCGTTGTTGCTAGGCAGCGACGGCCGCGGTCAAGTGGCGGCGAGGCGATAAAAGGAGGGCTCGCCACAGCAGACGGGACAGTCAACCACGGAGGGTGATAGTGCGAACAGCTAGAAGAATAACCACGCGTGTATGAACCTTAAGCTAAGGAAGCCACCAAAAGCACACAGAGGATTACAGGCTCGACGGGAAGGTTCCTTGAAAGCTAACGTGTTGTGTGCGAGTTGTGTGTGTGGCGGGTTTGGGCTTAGTGCTAATAATCAGCATCACACCAATTCTTAGAGCCGACAGTGCCACGCTTGGGGATCCCTAGAGTTGCAGGTGATAGTGAAGAGGCCGCAGGACGCGTCGGCGCACCCAAGTGATAAACCAAAGACTAGCGTAAGATATCCGTAAGTCTATTCCTAAGATACAAATAAAGAACGAGTGTGCGAGGAAAAGGAGCCCAACCAAGTCTTTTAATTGTCAACCAGGCAACATACAAATTTGTTGCAACGAACCCGCCAGCCGATGAGTAAGCCTAGCGCACATAAGGCGGACAAAAGGTTCGTTACAGAAGGACAGCCGAGTTGGCGGCGTTCACACAACGCGTCTCCAAGCGCTAGCACGGACAAGCTCCAATGCGAATCCGTAATACTGATGCTGCATGATGGTTCCCGGATCCACCTGGCATCCATTTACAGCCCCCCGCAGCAGGACTGGTCAGGGGAAGATTTCGGCTGGGGATCGGAGTGGTTCTGTTCAGCGCCCGTACACGCAGAGGGACCAGATATTCTCGGACAGGATAGACGATTTCAACAGAAGAGCCTTGATTAACATGGGGTATAACTTGGAGCCACCAGCCTTAAATTATTACACGGTCGTTATACTGCCAAGAAATAGGCAACTTCATCCCCCCGTTAAACCAATTTCTGTGATTGATTTGACGCTGAGCAGGAGCTGTCGTGCTCGCTAGGTAAGCACGTACTGATGACGCAGACGATGACGTCATTACAATTGAACCGGCACCGAACCCACGCACTGTGCAAAACACAAGCAGAAACACAAACACGAGCAGCAACGGGAATTCTAACAGACACGCAACGCCAGCGCAAGCAGCAACAGCAACTTCAACGGCAGAAACGGCCCCGGATCCGGACTGCTCGTCGTTCCTTCACGGGCATCCAAAGGGGGTAAGGGGTGCCAGGCCCCACCTTGATTGCGTTGCATTGTCACTCAACGCCCGGAGGCTGCTGACATTTTCCTTTTTCCTCCTTTTTCCTTTCTGCTTTGGGGTTGCACACATTCCACTTCAGGCATCGCAGCTGATCGACTGGTATACCAGGGCTGGAGAGTGCAGGCCACTAACCAGCTGATCGAAAGAAGTTCTGTGAAGGGGCACTGGGTGCCAAAGCAGCCAGCCCTTGACAGCGTCCGCTGCGGAGAGACAGTGGCTCCCACAGCAGATAGTTTCTGTCAGCGACCTGCTTCAAGGGAAGTACATTTATTCGGCTTACGCTCCATCCAAACCGTATAACTTCCCACCCGCTAGTGGAATTCTGGAGGCCCCAAAAATCATTTCCCCCAACCTTGCTTTCCCGGTGGCAGACTTGGCCGACGAATCAAGTAGCATGACAAGCAAGGGAGCAATGGCTTTCCAAAAAGCCTCAAAGGTGGCGCGAACACCGCAACACCAATTAGCAGCCTCAGCGCCGCCCCTGAAGCAAAGCACGATGCGCAGCTTTTCCAGCGGGCAGCCACAGGACGATTTAAAGGACGCCAATATCCCAAAGAGGCCGAGGGACCCCCCTTCTCCATCGAGTAGCCTGAGGAAAACCCCCCTTAAGAGGAGCAGGACCAGCGCCCAAGACATAGATGAGATTGGAGCAATACTGATGATCTCCTACATCAAATGAACGAGAAGGGCCAGAGGTCTATTAACATGGCCATCAAGAAGATGATCAAGCGAATGAAGGAGCTGCAAATGGAAGTCAGGTCTCAGCTGAAGGCGCCAGCGGAGAAAAGGACAAAGCAAGGTGATTGCCAGTGCCACTGCCAACCTGCAGGCCCCCTACCCAGGCTGGGCAAATGTGATCCACACCCCACGAAGACCAGTGCGACTAAGGAGACGCAAACTGAGGAAAAGAGAGCTCGCGCCAAGCCCAGGCAAGGCCATCCTGACACCATCCGGCAAGAGGCGACCCAAAACCTGATAAGTAAGGAAGAAAGCGCTGACCCAACCCAGAAGTGGAGTGAGGTCAGAAGTAGGCGTGCCAAACATAAGAAGCCCGGCCAGACGCAGTGCTGGTCTAATGCACCGAGGAGGCATTATACGCCGACATTCTCAAACTGGTGAAGGCAGAACCCACTCTCCAGACCCTTAAAAAACAAGGTTCAGGGCATCCGGAAGACTGCCTCGGGAGAGCTGCTACTGAGGATGCAACAACCCTCCGACCCTGCCACCCAGGAGCTACAGGTGGCCATTCAAGAAGCGCTTGGCGGTAAGGCAGCAGTGAAGACCATCCAGGAGACGACTGCGCTTGAAGTCCCCGACATAGACGAGGTAACGACCAGCGAGGAGGTATCGGAGGTGTTGAGGGGTTCCCCAGAGGCAATAATATTTCGAGGACGCGTTAATATAGAATAATCTTTTATTAATAGCGTGGTTGTTCGTTTTTCTATTATAAGTGGTGTGTTCTTCTTAAATTGCTTTCGTTGTTCGTCCACACTTTTTCCGAATGCCGGCCCCGATCCCCTATCGATCGCTGGTCAGCGATAGCCTATCGATAGTTCAGTTTATATTTACTCGATAGCTCAATTATCGTGCTCTCATGCTATTAAGGATATTCTTAAAACTTAAACTTCTTAACAGCTCGGCCATTCTGACCTTTTGATCGTTTGATTTCACCTTTTTTGTAAATAACTCATTGGTTTTGTTCTGTGCCTTCTGAATCCTGTCACTTGATGCTCTCCGTACTGCATTCAGATTCCGAGCCAAATCCGCTTTATCCTCTGGATAATCAACTGAATCAACTTCGAGTCCTCTTTGATATACCCCGTACAACAATACTGAGGGAGCCTGTTTCGTTGTTGAATGCACTGAATTATTTACTGCGTACTCGACCTTACCTAACAACTTATACCAATCGGAATGCTGAATGGGATCTGAAATTTTTGCTTACATCGCCTTAATTATTCTATTTATTCGCTCGACCTGACCGTTCGCTTGCGTAGATGCCGTAGCTACCTTAACGTGTTCAATACTGTTCTCTACCAGGAAGGAGCTGAATTCCATCGACGTAAAGCAACTTTCTCTATCACTAATCACTCTTCTTGGTCTGCCCAAACTGGAGTTTACCTCCTTAATGCTTGTTGAATTCACGGAATAGAGCTTAACGTACTTTGTGAAAGCGTCCACTATGACTAATATGTGCTTTTTCTTTGAAAGAATGGCTGGCAATGGTACAAAATGGTCTATATGAATTGTGTCGAACGGAATCGGTTTTTTCTCAATATTATGCAGTGTACGATTATTCACGTGTCTAGGTACTGAATTCATAATACATTTTAGACAATTTTTAATAAAATTTTTAACAGTTTAGCCTTTTCACACTGGGCGCGTTACCTATCGATATCGATAGACGTAATGAAGCAGAAAAGGCGTTCACATTGGCAGACTTGCGTCTTGAGAACAGCAGATTTGTGTGCTTGCTGACAAGGAAACCAAATTTTAGAAAATGAACAGAATTATGCAGGACGACAAAAGAAAATGGTCGAATGAGAATTGATTCTCATATTTATTTATTATTTTCAGACATTTCTTTGTAGAGTTTGTGGGAGTTCTTCTTCAAACCATGAAAACCATCGAAGTTCTTCTCCAGCAGTGTCTTAATGGCCTCAGGGGGTCACAAATATGTCGTATGATAATAAACAATCAGTTTAAAGTTTTTATTTAATGATTTTATGTATATTTTTACCTTTTCGCACAACCTGAACATTTTTGCGCCAAAATTTGATTTTTTATCTACAATTTTTTGTTGTTATTAGTGGTGATAGTTGCGCTGATAGGCAGAAAAGCGCGAAAGCAATTGAATATTTCGAATAGACGCACATGCATCCGAAAGCGACGCAACTTTTTGCCACCACTAGAGCCCTTAACCTATGTACAAAAAACTGCGTCTCCGGCAAGACGCAAAGTAGCATGACGCAACCCCAGTCTGAACAGCCTATTAAACTCCATGCTCGGAAACCAATAGTGCCGCCTTATGTCTGCTATACACTTAAGAGCTCACATTTTTTTTTAATGTTCTGGACGTTGATATGTAATGACTGCACCATCAAGTGGCCCATGCGACACCAAGCCGAAGTCTGTTACGCGCGGAACCCAGGCTAGAATCGCAGCCCCTCCTCCCGCCCAACCGACCGGGGGGCGCTGCCGCATGACGCGCGACGCGTGTTACCGAACCGATCGCGAAACTGCAGGAAAGATAGAGGTAAGACTAATATTCGAGAAAAATTAGAGCTAAACACAACTAAAGAGCTAAACATGCAAAGATAGCTAAGAAATAGCACTAATTACGGGAAAGGTATGTTAATATTAGTGATTTAAGAAGAGGAAGGGAATTAGTGGTGGATATTATAAGGTAGAGAGAATTATAGTCCGAGCATAAGACCCTAAATAAAGTTTCTAGTAGATCTAACAGGAATCGTAAAGTTTATGCGGCTCAACAAGTCAGGGCTATCTACGTCACCCTTGATCAGGTTGTGCATAAAAATCACACCAAGCATTTTTCTACGACTAACTAAGGTTGGAAGGTTTATTAAAAGCAGTCTACGATGGTAAGATGGCAGTCTCACACCTGCATCCCAGTTGAGGCCACGCAGAGCAAAAAGTTTTTCTGGACTGATTCTATACGGTCCTGGTGTACTTTGTACTGGGGGCACCATACACAAGAGCCGTACTCTAAAATCGGACGAACAAGCGAGGTATAGAGAGTCTTCGTTATGTAGGGATCGTCAAACTCCTTTGACCACCTTTTTATAAAACCAAGCACGCCCATGGCCTTATTTACCATGGTGGAAATGTGTTCAGAAAACTTTAACTTGGGGTCTAGTTTAACACCAAGATCATGAACCAATGTAATTCTCTCAAGAGAACCACCGCAAAGGGTGTAAGGAGCCAACATGGGGCTGGACCGATGAAATGTCATAACTTTGCATTTCGAGGCATTTAGGTGTAACATATTTGCACAACACCATGACTGAAAGTTATTGAGATCGGATTGCAACATTTTAGGAATAGCGGATAACTTAGATATACCTCTATAATTATTAGCATCAGACTTGCTACCTTTCTTATGGAGAGGAATAATAAAAGATTCCTTTCAGATCGGGGGGAAGCATGCAGAATTAATGGATAGGGTGAAAAGTTTAAGCAGGGGTCCACACAGAGCTTCGGCACAGTACCTGAGTACACAGCCGGGAACTCAGCAATTGCCTAATCATTGTGTTCAGGGCAGCAGCGCTGTTAACAGGGCAGAGTTAACAGTCGGTTGACCGCCGTGCTAACAGCGGACTGTTAGCACGCTCGCACGCTTGTGCCCTTCGCTCTCGCGCTGGGCAGTCACGATCCAGCAGTCTCTCGACACCTACATCGACTTCATACACGGCTATCACCCCCGCGATACTCAACCACTCTACAAATATACAAAGATTTAAATTGACGCCCCCGACTACTTATTTACTGGGAATTTCGGGACCATCCAAAATCCACCCCACTTCAAACATTGGTCCTTCGAGCCGGATCTTCGCCTTCCCTATAAGGAGGAGTCCAATCAGCAAGCATTGGTGGATTACGTTCCGAAGATAAGTACGACTTGTTTTTGCCACAAATCGCCTCCATTCGCGGTTGTGTTCCGAAATTCCTCTGTCCGAGTTTCGTGATATATGTATATATATCCTTATATACAGTCACGAGATATATATGTATATATATCCTTATATACATATATCTTCATACAGTGCTATCCAGTGTCTGTGGTCCCTTCTATTTCGACACCGCCATATTATCGGCGATTCCGGCCGTTCTCCGTTCCTGCACCTCCAACTACCAGTGCTACGGTAGATCTTCAGTTCCTTGTGTCTGTCCATTACTCGCGGACAAATTAAAGAAAGTTTATTAACAAAAGCATTCCGAGCATATGTACATATGTACGCACAATCCAGGCCATGAGAGCGGCTTGCGTACATACACCCACAACAATATACATACAGTCACATATGCACATTCCTCCGCACATTCCGAGTGCAAGAACAACATACATACACACACATACACATATGCACATTCCTCCGCACATTCCGAGTGCAAGAAAACCAACATAAATACACAGGCATACACATATACACGCTCCAGCCATAATAAAAAAACCAATTAATTAAATAGTTATACATTTATTTCCATAGTTGGCTCCCAACTATATATATGTATATATGTACATATATGTGCATACAAAATACCACACACCGGATTAAAATACCGCATTACACCATTCCGCGCAAGTGCCCTATTTTAAATAAAATCCGCGATTAAGGGCAATTCATACCCTCTAGCCACTTTTCCCTGCCGCTACACCACTTCCAACATCCTCCAGTTGCCAAATAAAGTACTCGCGACCAAGGCACGGCGCATTATTAGTAATTATTTGGCAATTTAAACCGCCAAAGTGCAAACTGTGTTTCGGGCTTTCGTGGTTGTTTTTGTTCCGTGCATTAGTGGTGGCCCCATCCAAAAACTATCGGCATCATTTCCTTGCGTCCATCCGAAGAGGACAAATTAATTAATAAATTAATTGATCAGGTAGATCAATAATTAAATTCATAAATCCGAGTCTGACAATTTCCGAATTTTTTTCCACAAGCAAAAAAATAAATTTTGATAAAAAATCATTGTTTATTTGTGCGGTGTCCGTGTCACTTCCGTCCGCCTTCCATCCGCCGATAACCCGATTCTGCGCACGATTGCGTCAAGAGGTAACCGGAGGAGCAGCGCACTAACAATATTTATAAAATATTGCCACAACCAGTGTGACCGTTCCTCTCCTCAGCTCTGCTCAATATAAGATCACTCATTGTTTGGGATCTCTCACCTTCAGGTGATCTCAAGCAATCCGAGTCGATCGAATTATTGCATTCCAGCTCGAGGCCTTTTTTCTGCTGGCCGTCCATAATTGGGTTGTATTTCCGAACGAATCTTGGGTTCCGGACGGCAAGAAGCTTTTGCCTGTCACCTCTTCCAGTCACCTCTGTCGCTCGGTCCAAATTTGTCGCCGCCATTGGCCGACTGTCACACCTGACAGATCGCATCACCGCCGCCCCATCCGCCTCTCTGTCCGAGGTCCGCCGAGGCCAAATTCTCAGCATGTGGACGGACGTCGAGGCCGAGTACAAGGCCTGCTCCGCGGTGATGGCTGACGAGGAGCCAAAAATCCAAGCGGACATCCGCGAGAAGTACGGCGAGTGCTATGGGGTGTTTGAGCAGTGTCTCGCTGATCTCAATGCTCAGCTGGCCCAAACAGCAGTCCATCCGTCTGCACCGCAGACCTACCAGGGCGGCTGTCGACTGCCCCCCTGCGACATCGAGGTCTTCGCAGGAGATTACGTCAGCTGGCCTACTTTTCGAGACTTATTTACGGCAATTTACATCAATAATTCTAGGCTGTCTCCGGTAGAGAAGTTATACCATCTCACCGCGAAGACAAGTGGCGATCCGAAGGCCATAGTCGAGAAGTCCCCGCTCACAAACGATGGTTTCGTGTCGGCATGGTCGGCCCTCCGAAACCGTTACGAAAACAATCGGCTCCTGGTGACCAACCAGATAAATATTTTGCTCTTTTTGCCTCGCGTCGAGTCCGAGACCAGTCGAGCTTTGAAAGAGCTTCAAAGCACGATGCAAGGGGTCCTCACTGCCCTGGCTCACTCCAAAGTCTGCATCGACAACTGGGATAGTCTCCTCGTTACAATGTGTGCCTCCAAGTTGCCGAAGTTGACCCGGTCTTTGTGGGAAGCGTCCGTCACAGACAAAAAGGAGGTGCCTCCATGGACGGAAATCGACGCCTTCCTCACTCAGCGCTATTTGACGCTAGAGGCCATGGAGAGCGACCCGTCCACTTCCAAAGTCAGTCCGAGCCCATCATCGTCCAAAGGTAATCAGAATCCGCAACCCTCCAGAAGCCAGGCCAATCCGGTCCGTTTCCCAGGCAATCCTGTTCCAAGGACGTCCCACTCGTTCCGAAACGACGTCAATCCAAGCAAGAGCACGTGTGATCTCTGTTCCGAAGAGAATCATCCCATCCGACTATGTCCTCGCTTCCTGCACATGACCCTTGATGCTCGTTCCAGCTACATTAAGCAAAAGCAGATTTGTTTTAACTGCTTCGCAAAAGGCCATCAACTGCGAGACTGCCAAAGCACTCACAATTGTGTAGCACCACACGCTTCTCCATCGTGACAATCCAGTGTCCAGCGATTCCAATTCCACATCTGTATCCAATTCCACAGCTTGGCCAGACGTACGCCGACAAGTACCTTCCGCACAAAGTTCAAGTTCTTCCGAACCTACGAATAATGTTCAGACGTACTTTGCCTCCGGCACAAGTTCTGTCCTTCTAGGCACGGCAATTATTAGTATTTGTCACCTGGGGACACATTTCCGCGCCCGCGCTCTGATTGACTCGGGCTCCGAGGCAACGTTCATCACGAAACGACCTTTCAACACGATTCAATTGCCATTCCGACGTATCCAGACACAGGTGTCGAGCCTCAATGAGACAGTATCCGCTCAGTCCAATAAGCGCTGTCAGTTTTCCATTCGCTGTCCGACTAAACCAGGTGTACAATTAAACGCCGCAGCCTACGTTATTCCGGAATTGGCAAAGAATCTGCCGTTGCATCCAATCTCGAAAAGTGTATTGAAAGACTTGCCAAGCCTTACATTGGCGGATCCTAAGTTTTTCGAGAACTCACCAATCGATGTCCTGATTGGAGCCGATATTCTTCCATCCGTGATGTTAAGCGGCTTACAAACCAACATATGTGGTTCTCTCCTCGGTCAAGAAACCATCTTTGGTTGGGTGCTCACTGGTCCCGTGTCCAATACGGCGAGCCATCAAGTTGCATCCTTTTCGAGTAGAATTTCCAGAGTAGCTTCCAATCTCCCAACTGTGACCAAGCTCACTTCTAATGCTTATTCGACTTTGTCATTTCGCCCTAGCCTTCCACATCCAGACATGGCGTCTCGATCCAGTTTTGATCGCACCGTTGAGAAAAGACGTTCACGAGGCACTAAGTCCTACCAATGCCGAGTCTGCTCTGAAATGCATCCTCTACGGAAGTGCCGCCGCTTTCTCCGCCTGAATTCCGAAAGGAGGCTCCAAGCTGCCCTCCACTTCAGCTACTGCACGAATTGCCTGGCTCACCAGCACTCCGGCCAGGATTGCCGAAGCGGTGATCGGTGTAAGGTGTGTAACCGGAACCACCACACATTGCTGCACATGGACAATGTGCAACAACCACACTCTTCTCGACGTCCACCCGGACCACCTCCAGCGCCGTCTACAGCTCCTTCATCCCGTTTCGGAGACCGCCTCCGTCCACCCGGACTCGCTACTGATCCCAAACTTTATTGCAATCCTGCAAGGGGGGAGAATGTTCAGGGCAGAAGCGCTGTTAACAGGGCAGAGTTAACAGTCGGTTGACCGCCGTGCTAACAGCGGACTTCGCTCTCGCGCTGGGCAGTCACGATCCAGCAGTCTCTCGACACCTACATCGACTTCATACGCGGCTATCACCCCCGCGATACTCAACCACTCTACAAATATACAAAGATTTAAATTGACGCCCCCGACTACTTATTTACTGGGAATTTCGGGACCATCCAAAATCCACCCCACTTCAAACACATTGTTTGCCGTCGAATTAAGAAATGATAGCGAGGATGGATGTGCGGACGTTCTACGCTTACTATTTACGAAGCTGTAAAACTGTTTAGGGTCCTGTAGAAAGCGTATCCTGCATCGAGATAGGTAATTTTTATAGCATTGAGCATTAAGAACGGAGAAATTTGACCGAGCTAATACATAGCGAGAGAGAGAAGTCGGAGAACCAACTTCTTGAAATTTTTTATATAGTCTTGATTTTAAGTTTTTTAGACTGGATAACTCTTTGGTAAACCAAGGAGGCTTCCCAGATCTAACCGGACAAGAAAGTGGGACACAAGAATCAGAAAGTGTGTCGAGTACATTGTAAAATATGTTTGTGCCTTTCATAACGTCAGTGCACAAGTACAGAGCGGACCAGTCAAAATCCCTAATGAGGTTATTAAGCTTCAGACCGCCTACCCGTTCGATCCAAAACAGTAGGCCCAATTTCGACCGACACTTCGAATGTAGGATTGTAGGAGTCTTCAGGTATAGTGAGCGGAAGGGCTCGGGTTAGCAACGCTATGGTCGGATCTGAGACAAAGCACAAATCAAGCAATCGACCCAAGGAATTTTTCACATGGTTGACTTGAGACAGGGATAGGTCCAACAAGCCGTCGACAAAGTCATGTCGTGACATGGACACAAGGTTATTAGACTCGTTAACCGAAGACCAAACAGTACCTGGCAAATTGAAATCGCCAAGAACTATCATATGGTCTTTATCTGATAGCGAGGAAGAAACAGTTTTTAAAGCGGATAAGTGATGCTCGTATATTAAGGTATCCGAGGAAGGTGGAATATACGAGCAAGTAATGAAAATGGAAAAGCCTGGGAGAATCAGTTTTACGCACAGGAATTCCAGGTCTTGTTGAGCCTGGACTATGAAATGTTCCGACGTAAAGATTGAGTCCACTGCAATGAGGACCCCTCCTCCACGTCGAGACGAACGGTCATTTCTAAAGATTGTGTACCGACCTGCCAAAACTTCGGAACTAAGGATGTCCGGCTTTAGCCAGGTCTCGGTAAATACAATAACGTGGGACGAGAATGCGAGACTCTCAAGAAAAAGAGTGCTGAGCTTACTACGCAAGCCTCTAGCATTCCGGTAGGTAACTAAAAGAGAGGAAGTTAGTTTTTTGGATGGGTAGAAGTAGAAGTAGAGCGGGAAGATGAGGGTGGAGATAGAGATGGCGCACTGGTCTGAGCACTAGGAAGAGTTATGGGGGGCCTATTCTTCTTCTTAGCCTTGTATTCTTTCACCACCAAATGCTCCGGCCAAAATTTGGCAGAGCAAATGGTGGCGAAATGAGTCGAGGAGACGCTTATTTTGAAGGAAGCTATCTCCCTGGTATAAGAGAAATTAAACTTCTCCACCTTTAAGCCATCGGCTTTTATTTTGCTATGAATAAAAGCAGTTACATCGTTAGATGTAAGGTCAGGGGCAAGCCGTGATACAAAAATTTTCCGCTTTGGTGGGACTCCCACGAGCGTCTGGGACCTGGGACCTGAGACCTGTGATGGTCTGGGACCTGTGATGGCAATATCCGGTGGTCCGGGACGTCTATTAGCTGGTGGGGGCGAGACTGATGGGATAGTTATGGAGTTGGGCTCGGACTCGACAGACACGGACGCTACAGACATATCTACCTGCATACTCTCCGAAGTGATGCATTCGGGTCCCAAATCTGCTTCACCAGCAGCGATCGTTGCCCTTGGAGTGACAAACGTGATCAACTGCTGCACTGACGAAGTGGTCGGAGTTAGTATTTCGGATGCCGGCGGACGAGAGGCAGTCGGCAATTGCAAGTCCCGCGGAGTGGACTTCTTGCGCCTTCGGAGACTCAGCCAGCGGCTGCAAACTGCTGAACTGAGTGTCCATGGCCAAGAGCCGATCGTATTGCTGTTTAAAGCCATCAATCAGCTCTTTGAAGCCACTCCTCGTCTGCCTCATGAACGATCGCATGTCGTTTTCCACAGCACGGCATTCCTCACAACTATAGTGCAGGTCATTGCATGGATATTGGGCTGGTCATGGGTAATCTGCTTCTTGCAGGTTTTTTTGGCACAGACAACAGAAAAATCCATGTTGATGTCTTTTAATTTTTTTATCGAGAAAAAAATGTTCAAAACAAATAGTAATCAGACCAATGTGCACAGTAAATGCTTAGAGCTATGCTTAAAGCAAAAACGAAAAAAACTGAGATGAGAGAGGAGGGTTGCAGCAACAGCTTATAACTGAGAGCGCTACGAAACAGAAAGAGCGAGGTTATAGAAAGAGAGTGATAGAAGGTAATAACTACGACAAAGAGCGGCTTAATGTAATTAGAGGGCGTACCTACGAAAAGCAACAACACAAACACACGATTAACCGACGCACAAAAATAAATTAAATAAGTTGTGTTTTTACACAATTATAAGGCATGCACCCGCGGTTCAAGATTGCATTTAAATAAAAGATAGATAGGGAGTTAATTTGAAATTAATTTGAAAATAAAACACCGGCTGTTTAAGCAAAATAAAAGGAAAATGCGGAGCGCAATAACAAAACACGTCAGGTCACTACGAAAGAGAACGGAATAACAATGAATAACAATGTGGCATAGCTTCTCATGTACCGAGCGAATAACATTCTCTTCCATTTCCGATGGGACATAAAGCAAGATTATATCATCCTTAATTTTTCTGTATACTAATCCATTCTCCAGCGTAAAATTCATTACCGGTCCTGACTCTAACTCATCTCTTAATTTGGTTATTACTGAATCTCTACTTTGGGTTATATGTAGCTGAAGATTTATCTCAGCCTCGTTTAGCACTGCTATTATCTGATCTGCCTTACTTATATTTTGAATGTCTACGGAAGCTTCTAAACACCTGCTCAGCGCATCGACATGCGACATGAATTTCCCACTTCAGTGTACAATGACATATTCATAATTTTCGAACTCTAACACCCCTCTGAGGGCTAATGAGTTACAATCGGTAACAATTTTAAACGGAATACCCTCCAGATAATTTTCTTAATGAGTACACAATTGCTAACGTTTCCAGCTCGAAACTATGTTATCTCGACTCGGTTAAAGATGCGGACTTTGAAAAAAACGCAATTGGGTGGAATTTGCCATCGTCTTGTTTCTTAATAAGATACCACCGCAACCATGAATACTTGCATCGCAATGTAATTCGGTCTCTCTTTCTGGATTATATAATGATTAACTGGCTTTACTATTGTTGCAAACGCCGGAATAAACCGTCCAAAATATTAAAACAGTCCCGAGATCTTTTCGACTTCTGTCACATTCTTTGGAACTGGAAGGTGTTTAATTTCTACTGTATGCTATTCATTAGGCCGTATTCCCTCTTTGCTAACTCTGAACCCCAAAAAGTCGCAGAACTTACATTTCTTTAATTTTAGTTCCAGTCGGGACTCCGTCAGCCTTCTTAAAACTCGTCCTAATAAAATTAAATGCTCTTCAAATGTTGCCTTCCTTAATCAATGGCTGAAGTACAAAATCTGTAAACCGTCTAAAACAAGCTGGTTGTCTACCATTTGGTGTCACAAACGCCGTGTACTTAACGGAATCTTTGGCAACCCTAACCTGATGAAATCCACTTTTTAAGTCTAATATACTGAAAAAACGATTGCCCTCCAGTTTCTCTAGGCAGTCATCTATGCGTGCCAATGGATAACCATCCCTTTCAACAATTTTATTCAATTGTCTAAAATCTACACATAATCTTTTTTCTCCACTTTTCTTTTTCACTAGCATGGTTGCTGAAGAGTATGGTGACGTACTGGGTCTTATGTGGCACGCCTCTAACAATTCCTTAAGTAATGTTTCTAAAATCTTACGTTCGTGGTTTGAAACTCTACGAGGTGCTGAACTTATCGGAACGTCATACTTCAACTTAATTCTCAGTTCAAAATTATGCTCTACCGGACGTCCACGTAGTTTGCTTTAATAGTTTGTTTTACGGATTTAAGTTGATCAGTGCTTAAACTTTGGTTAATATCAAAGTCTTCGTCGCTTTGAACGTCAATGATGAATATAAATCTATCGTCTATAGTCGGAACACACAGAAGCCGAATGATCTGAAACTGAAGGCATAACCTGTCTTTTTATCCAAACATTTTCGGAAGCTGAAATATGCTTATGTTTGCAGAGATTACAACTTAAAATAGTCTTTTCAGATTTCACCGAACTGAATATGCAGTGCAGAATTTTTTCAGAAATTTCTAAATTATATTTATTTGCCTTTAGTTCAATGTTCGGCGTTTCGAAAAGTTCACAAAATTATAATTTCATGTTAAATATTCTTAAAAAATTTCTTCCACATAAAACAGGATATGGAATGTAGTTATCCGGAACAACGTAACATAATATTCTGTGCGTACTACCGCAAAATGACATAAAGATCCAAATCTTTCCAAAAGTACATAACCGAAAATTTCCTAATCCCTTGAAGTTCGTTTCTTTCAAACTGTTTTCCTTAAATTGATGTGGTAATGCGGAATGACGTATTAAACTAATTGCGCTGCCCGTATCGAAAAGATAAGTATAGTGATTATAAATCCTATTTGGAGTATTTGTAGAGTCGCAAGAGATTCTTACCGTATTTATTACTGTCACTTCGTTATCGTCTATCTCCTTGGCAGTCCCTTCCTGTCGAAATTAATCCGACAATGCCACCGCTGTATTCCCTGAAGGTGGTGGGGCCTTGCAGTTTTTGACAGCATGGCCCATGGAGCCTCAACTGAAACAGGAGCCCTTCATCCTCTTGGGCTCTGTACACTCCTTGGCGATGTGTCCAGTTCCCGAACAATTGAACAGTACCTCCACTGCTGGCCGGAGTGCTTTTGTCTTTCTTTGCCGATAGCGATGTGCTCCAACGTTTTTTACGCATCTCTTCGTAACGGTGTGACAGCTTAACAAGTTCGCCAATAGTCTTGGACGGAAAGAATATGGCAATGTCAGCGGAATCGTCTTTAGCCCGTCGAGCTCGTTGTGCAATTTCTTGCATTTGCAGCACATAACCTAGAACTGACATCTTTACTGGGCAATAAAACGTAGATTTGAGCGTGTTTATTACCTCTACTATTGAGGAAATCTGCCGAATGTGTTCAGGAAATCTTTCTTAAAGGCAGCGTACGACGTAGCCTTGTTTACTTTCCAAAACGCTTCTGCGTCCGTGTCCGCCTTCATTATGCGTCACACGCACCTGAGTTAAAACTCCTCCGTCCCTTTTCAGTTCAGCTTAAAATCTTCAATCCAAGCATGAGCGCTGTTTACTTTTCCTGCATATGGGTCCGCAATCTGCATAACCTCCTTGAAATTGGCTAATTGGTCCACGCTTCCCTTTCGCAGTTCTTCCAAGGATTGCTTCTGCTGGAGCAAACTTATCTCTGCTTCTATCATAAGGCGTTCGGCTTCCAGCCTCTTAGTTCGTCTGGCGAAATTTCTAGACCGTTTGATTTTACTTCCTTCTCTTCTCTTTCTTCACCTGGTAATTCCTCTAAGTCAGCGCCATTTGCCATTGTAAGTTGCCGAAGCTGTCTGAATGTTGCAGCCTGATCGAACTCAATGTTATTTTCGATCAGCCACACGGAAACCTCGTGTCGGTTCATATTTTCCAGAAGGTACGACGCCACGCCGCAATCTAACTGTACCGAATGTTCCAGAATTAGAAATATGTTCTGTATGTATTTGCTTATGGTGCGATGAACAGACGCCTAACGTATCTAGTGCTATTTCCCTTCTGCTACCGGAGCCGTATGTGCTGAATGTATGAAAATTCTCTAATTGTAATCCCACTTCTGAAGTTGTTGAAGGGGTTCTCCAGAGGCAATAATATTTCGAGAACGCGTTAATATAGAATAATCTTTTATTAATAGCGTGGATTTGCGTGAATATTTACGAACTGTTAATGAAGAATTGTGTGGGACCTATCGCGAAGCATGCGAACGATTGAATTTGTTTGATCTTAGACTTGAAGATGCAGCATTGTCCTCAAGTCCACATCAAATTCGGACACTTTTCGCAATTATTATAGCCACGTGCAGTCCAGCAAAGCAGAGGATTTTTTACATCGATTGCGCCATCAAACGGGTGATATAAACATGGACTATACTCCGGAAATGTACAGCGAGCATTGATCGCTATTGAAGACCTTTGCTTGATGATGGCAAGTAAAGCATTAGCTCAATTAGGTATGACAACGCCTAATTGTGAAATACACGACCTTTTCAACAAAGAACTGGAGCGTGAACAACAGTATGATCGTGCCAAGCTTAATGCGTTTGTGCAAAACAATAAGCCACACTTAAATATCAATCAAAGAACAGTTTACGACAAAATATTGCGAGCTATCGAAGAAAAAAATATGTTATTACATCAAAATTATCATTGTTAAATTTCGGTGAATTTTTAAACATTAAATTAGTAAGAAGCAAAGCGCGCGGTTCTGCTAGTTTTTTATTAAAAACTAGCAAACCCGGCGAACTCCGTTTCGCCACCAGATGGCTTCGTTTTATGTAACATTTCGTTTGGTGATTAAAAGATGAAGAACAATTTTTTGTTGTTTTATATTTGAAAAGGAAAATTTTTATTTCATTTCACAACAGTAATGAATTCATTTCGATTACAAAAATTAAGTATTATTTAGTTGAACTTCTCTAAGTAAATGAAAGTGAATCCAAAGTAAAAACACTAAGCGATTTGCTTTGCGACTTGTTAATTGTCATTGCGAACGCAAGGCGAACTGGAAATTGCAATCGTTTGAAGTCAAACGGAAAATTAGTCGGAATCATTGGTATTCGAGGAATACATACATTTTCACCTGCGTACTTTCCGTTAATAATGGTTGCCTCAATCAAATTCGGCATATGTCTTTTTACCGAAAGTCGAGTACCGTTTCAAAGTCGCGGTGGATTCAAATTACGCAATATCATAATAACTGTAGCAACTTTGAGTTGCAAGTTATGTGGTGGAAATCCTGGTAACTCCAGAGAGTTCAAAACCTCCGTTGCATAATTTACTACATCATCGGGATTTGTTATGGAATCAACGGATTTGTATGTCACCAAATCGCCAGCATTTTTTGATTGAATTGTGAAATTCAGTGCGTGTACATCATTATTCTTTGCGGCAAGAATTGCTCGTTGTCTTAACCAAGCATAATTCTGATAATGTTTTGGGGAAACATTTTCAATTAGAGCTAATTGAGAGTCTACAAATCGGCAAAAGTCGTTGGTAAGAGTAATTAATCCAGATGTCGCATCAACTGGGACTTTTCCACTTCCAACAGCTAACAATTGTTTGCAAAATTGTGCAGCACTTTGATCATTTTGAAGTTGAACTCTGATACGGTGTAACTTCTGATCGTGTGATGGTGTAGTGTGGTGTATATGTAGTTGTTACGTGTTGCAATTCATTGTGTTAGTGTGAGTGATTGGTTATGTGTGTTGTATCTTTTACCTTGCAAGTCGGCATGAAGCCGCCTTCTCGAATGATATTAGCTCCAAAGGAAGTCATGCGAAAGCACTTATTGTATTCAAGGATGTGTTAAAGAAAATGGCTGGAATCGGGATCACTTCCATCGAACAATGGTTTCAGTGGCTGTGGTCGTGTAAGTAATGGATCCAGTTTGACTCTTCCACTTGCGCAGCACAATCCATCCATTTCTCTTTTGAACTTTAACGCATTGCAATATCGGCATATAGTCGTCATTGGTCCAATATCTAAATTTTCATCATCACTGTAGTTCGCAGTGGGATCATATTGGAATGCCAAGCGTTTGTATGATGCCAACGATCTTCTTGTCCTCACGCGCTGTCCCAATCGGGAATTTTCTCTTATTATATTTTTGCAGAGATTACAACTTAAAATAGTCTTTTCAGATTTCACCGAACTGAATATGCAGTGCAGAATTTTTTCAGAAATTTCTAAATTATATTTATTTGCCTTTAGTTCAATGTTCGGCGTTTCGAAAAGTTCACAAAATTATAATTTCATGTTAAATATTCTTAAAAAATTTCTTCCACATAAAACAGGATATGGAATGTAGTTATCCGGAACAACGTAACATAATATTCTGTGCGTACTACCGCAAAATGACATAAAGATCCAAATCTTTCCAAAAGTACATAACCGAAAATTTCCTAATCCCTTGAAGTTCGTTTCTTTCAAACTGTTTTCCTTAAATTGATGTGGTAATGCGGAATGACGTATTAAACTAATTGCGCTGCCCGTATCGAAAAGATAAGTATAGTGATTATAAATCCTATTTGGAGTATTTGTAGAGTCGCAAGAGATTCTTACCGTATTTATTACTGTCACTTCGTTATCGTCTATCTCCTTGGCAGTCCCTTCCTGTCGAAATTAATCCGACAATGCCACCGCTGTATTCCCTGAAGGTGGTGGGGCCTTGCAGTTTTTGACAGCATGGCCCATGGAGCCTCAACTGAAACAGGAGCCCTTCATCCTCTTGGGCTCTGTACACTCCTTGGCGATGTGTCCAGTTCCCGAACAATTGTACAGTACCTCCACTGCTGGCCGGAGTGCTTTTGTCTTTCATTGCCGATAGCGATGTGCTCCAACGTTTTTTACGCATCTCTTCGTAACGGTGTGACAGCTTAACAAGTTCGCCAATAGTCTTGGACGGAAAGAATATGGCAATGTCAGCGGAATCGTATTTAGCCCGTCGAGCTCGTTGTGCAATTTCTTGCATTTGCAGCACATAACCTAGAACTGACATCTTTACTGGGCAATAAAACGTAGATTTGAGCGTGTTTATTACCTCTACTATTGAGGAAATCTGCCGAATGTGTTCAGGAAATCTTTCTTAAAGGCAGCGTACGACGTAGCCTTGTTTACTTTCCAAAACGCTTCTGCGTCCGTGTCCGCCTTCATTATGCGTCACACGCACCTGAGTTTAAACTCCTCCGTCCCTTTTCAGTTCAGCTTAAAATCTTCAATCCAAGCATGAGCGCTGTTTACTTTTCCTGCATATGGGTCCGCAATCTGCATAACGTCCTTGAAATTGGCTAATTGGTCCACGCTTCCCTTTCGCAGTTCTTCCAAGGATTGCTTCTGCTGGAGCAAACTTATCTCTGCTTCTATCATAAGGCGTTCGGCTTCCAGCTTCTTAGTTCGTCTGGCGAAATTTCTAGTCCGTTTGATTTTACTTCCTTCTCTTCTCTTTCTTCACCTGGTAATTCCTCTAAGTCAGCGCCATTTGCCATTGTAAGTTGCCGAAGCTGTCTGAATGTTGCAGCCTGATCGAACTCAATGTTATTTTCGATCAGCCACACGGAAACCTCGTGTCGGTTCATATTTTCCAGAAGGTACGACGCCACGCCGCAATCTAACTGTACCGAATGTTCCAGAATTAGAAATATGTTCTGTATTTATTTGCTTATGGTGCGATGAACAGACGCCTAACGTATCTAGTGCTATTTCCCTTCTGCTACCGGAGCCGTATGTGCTGAATGTATGAAAATTCTCTAATTGTAATCCCACTTATGAAGTTGTTGAAGGGGTTCTCCAGAGGCAATAATATTTCGAGAACGCGTTAATATAGAATAATCTTTTATTAATAGCGTGGATTTGCGTGAATATTTGCGAACTGTTAATGAAGAATTGTGTGGGACCTATCGCGAAGCATGCGAACGATTGAATTTGTTTGATCTTACACTTGAAGATGCAGCATTGTCCTCAAGTCCACATCAAATTCGGACACTTTTCGCAATTATTATAGCCACGTGCAGTCCAGCAAAGCAGAGGATTTTTTACATCGATTGCGCCATCAAACGGGTGATATAAACATGGACTATACTCCGGAAATGTACAGCTAGCATTGATCTCTATTGAAGACCTTTGCTTGATGATGGCAAGCAAAGCATTAGCTCAATTAGGTATGACAACGCCTAATTGTGAAATACACGACCTTTTCAACAAAGAACTGGAGCGTGAACAACAGTATGATCGTGCCAAGCTTAATGCGTTTGTGCAAAACAATAAGCCACACTTAAATATCAATCAAAGAACAGTTTACGACAAAATATTGCGAGCTATCGAAGAAAAAAATATGTTATTACATCAAAATTATCATTGTTAAATTTCGGTGAATTTTTAAACATTAAATTAGTAAGAAGCAAAGCGCGCGGTTCTGCTAGTTTTTTATTAAAAACTAGCAAGCCCGGCGAACTCCGTTTCGCCACCAGATGGCTTCGTTTTATGTAACATTTCGTTTGGTGATTAAAAGATGAAGAACAATTTTTTGTTGTTTTATATTTGAAAAGGAAAAATTTTATTTCATTTCACAACAGTAATGAATTCATTTCGATTACAAAAATGAAGTATTATTTAGTTGAACTTCTCTAAGTAAATGAAAGTGAATCCAAAGTAAAAACACTAAGCGATTTGCTTTGCGACTTGTTAATTGTCATTGCGAACGCAAGGCGAACTGGAAATTGCAATCGTTTGAAGTCAAACGGAAAATTAGTCGGAATCATTGGTATTCGAGGAATACATACATTTTCACCTGCGTACTTTCCGTTAATAATGGTTGCCTCAATCAAAGTCGAGTACCGTTTCAAAGTCGCGGTGGATTCAAATTACGCAATATCATAATAACTGTAGCAACTTTGAGTTGCAAGTTATGTGGTGGAAATCCTGGTAACTCCAGAGAGTTCAAAACCTCCGTTGCATAATTTACTACATCATCGGGATTTGTTATGGAATCAACGGATTTGTATGTCACCAAATCGCCAGCAATTTTTGATTGAATTGTGAAATTCAGTGCGTGTACATCATTATTCTTTGCGGCAAGAATTGCTCGTTGTCTTAACCAAGCATAATTCTGATAATGTTTTGGGGAAACATTTTCAATAAGAGCTAATTGAGAGTCTACAAATCGGCAAAAGTCGTTGGTAAGAGTAATTAATCCAGATGTCGCATCAACTGGGACTTTTCCACTTCCAACAGCTAACAATTGTTTGCAAAATTGTGCAGCACTTTGATCATTTTGAAGTTGAACTCTGATACGGTGTAACTTCTGATCGTGTGATGGTGTAGTGTGGTGTATATGTAGTTGTTACGTGTTGCAATTCATTGTGTTAGTGTGAGTGATTGGTTATGTGTGTTGTATCTTTTACCTTGCAAGTCGGCATGAAGCCGCCTTCTCGAATGATATTAGCTCCAAAGGAAGTCATGCGAAAGCACTTATTGTATTCAAGGATGTGTTAAAGAAAATGGCTGGAATCGGGATCACTTCCATCGAACAATGGTTTCAGTGGCTGTGGTCGTGTAAGTAATGGATCCAGTTTGACTCTTCCACTTGCGCAGCACAATCCATCTCTATCCATTTCTCTTTTGAACTTTAACGCATTGCAATATCGGCATATAGTCGTCATTGGTCCAATATCTAAATTTTCATCATCACTGTAGTTCGCAGTGGGATCATATTGGAATGCAAGCGTTTGTATGATGCCAACGATCTTCTTGTCCTCACGCGCTGTCCCAATCGGGAATTTTCTCTTATTATATTTTTGCAGAGATTACAACTTAAAATAGTCTTTTCAGATTTCACCGAACTGAATATGCAGTGCAGAATTTTTTCAGAAATTTCTAAATTATATTTATTTGCCTTTAGTTCAATGTTCGGCGTTTCGAAAAGTTCACAAAATTATAATTTCATGTTAAATATTCTTAAAAAATTTCTTCCACATAAAACAGGATATGGAATGTAGTTATCCGGAACAACGTAACATAATATTCTGTGCGTACTACCGCAAAATGACATAAAGATCCAAATCTTTCCAAAAGTACATAACCGAAAATTTCCTAATCCCTTGAAGTTCGTTTCTTTCAAACTGTTTTCCTTAAATTGATGTGGTAATGCGGAATGACGTATTAAACTAATTGCGCTGCCCGTATCGAAAAGATAAGTATAGTGATTATAAATCCTATTTGGAGTATTTGTAGAGTCGCAAGAGATTCTTACCGTATTTATTACTGTCACTTCGTTATCGTCTATCTCCTTGGCAGTCCCTTCCTGTCGAAATTAATCCGACAATGCCACCGCTGTATTCCCTGAAGGTGGTGGGGCCTTGCAGTTTTTGACAGCATGGCCCATGGAGCCTCAACTGAAACAGGAGCCCTTCATCCTCTTGGGCTCTGTACACTCCTTGGCGATGTGTCCAGTTCCCGAACAATTGTACAGTACCTCCACTGCTGGCCGGAGTGCTTTTGTCTTTCTTTGCCGATAGCGATGTGCTCCAACGTTTTTTACGCATCTCTTCGTAACGGTGTGACAGCTTAACAAGTTCGCCAATAGTCTTGGACGGAAAGAATATGGCAATGTCAGCGGAATCGTCTTTAGCCCGTCGAGCTCGTTGTGCAATTTCTTGCATTTGCAGCACATAACCTAGAACTGACATCTTTACTGGGCAATAAAACGTAGATTTGAGCGTGTTTATTACCTCTACTATTGAGGAAATCTGCCGAATGTGTTCAGGAAATCTTTCTTAAAGGCAGCGTACGACGTAGCCTTGTTTACTTTCCAAAACGCTTCTGCGTCCGTGTCCGCCTTCATTATGCGTCACACGCACCTGAGTTTAAACTCCTCCGTCCCTTTTCAGTTCAGCTTAAAATCTTCAATCCAAGCATGAGCGCTGTTTACTTTTCCTGCATATGGGTCCGCAATCTGCATAACGTCCTTGAAATTGGCTAATTGGTCCACGCTTCCCTTTCGCAGTTCTTCCAAGGATTGCTTCTGCTGGAGCAAACTTATCTCTGCTTCTATCATAAGGCGTTCGGCTTCCAGCTTCTTAGTTCGTCTGGCGAAATTTCTAGTCCGTTTGATTTTACTTCCTTCTCTTCTCTTTCTTCACCTGGTAATTCCTCTAAGTCAGCGCCATTTGCCATTGTAAGTTGCCGAAGCTGTCTGAATGTTGCAGCCTGATCGAACTCAATGTTATTTTCGATCAGCCACACGGAAACCTCGTGTCGGTTCATATTTTCCAGAAGGTACGACGCCACGCCGCAATCTAACTGTACCGAATGTTCCAGAATTAGAAATATGTTCTGTATGTATTTGCTTATGGTGCGATGAACAGACGCCTAACGTATCTAGTGCTATTTCCCTTCTGCTACCGGAGCCGTATGTGCTGAATGTATGAAAATTCTCTAATTGTAATCCCACTTATGAAGTTGTTGAAGGGGTTCTCCAGAGGCAATAATATTTCGAGAACGCGTTAATATAGAATAATCTTTTATTAATAGCGTGGATTTGCGTGAATATTTGCGAACTGTTAATGAAGAATTGTGTGGGACCTATCGCGAAGCATGCGAACGATTGAATTTGTTTGATCTTACACTTGAAGATGCAGCATTGTCCTCAAGTCCACATCAAATTCGGACACTTTTCGCAATTATTATAGCCACGTGCAGTCCAGCAAAGCAGAGGATTTTTTACATCGATTGCGCCATCAAACGGGTGATATAAACATGGACTATACTCCGGAAATGTACAGCTAGCATTGATCTCTATTGAAGACCTTTGCTTGATGATGGCAAGCAAAGCATTAGCTCAATTAGGTATGACAACGCCTAATTGTGAAATACACGACCTTTTCAACAAAGAACTGGAGCGTGAACAACAGTATGATCGTGCCAAGCTTAATGCGTTTGTGCAAAACAATAAGCCACACTTAAATATCAATCAAAGAACAGTTTACGACAAAATATTGCGAGCTATCGAAGAAAAAAATATGTTGTTACATCAAAATTATCATTGTTAAATTTCGGTGAATTTTTAAACATTAAATTAGTAAGAAGCAAAGCGCGCGGTTCTGCTAGTTTTTTATTAAAAACTAGCAAACCCGGCGAACTCCGTTTCGCCACCAGATGGCTTCGTTTTATGTAACATTTCGTTTGGTGATTAAAAGATGAAGAACAATTTTTTGTTGTTTTATATTTGAAAAGGAAAAATTTTATTTCATTTCACAACAGTAATGAATTCATTTCGATTACAAAAATGAAGTGTTATTTAGTTGAACTTCTCTAAGTAAATGAAAGTGAATCCAAAGTAAAAACACTAAGCGATTTGCTTTGCGACTTGTTAATTGTCATTGCGAACGCAAGGCGAACTGGAAATTGCAATCGTTTGAAGTCAAACGGAAAATTAGTCGGAATCATTGGTATTCGAGGAATACATACATTTTCACCTGCGTACTTTCCGTTAATAATGGTTGCCTCAATCAAATTCGGCATATGTCTTTTTACCGAAAGTCGAGTACCGTTTCAAAGTCGCGGTGGATTCAAATTACGCAATATCATAATAACTGTAGCAACTTTGAGTTGCAAGTTATGTGGTGGAAATCCTGGTAACTCCAGAGAGTTCAAAACCTCCGTTGCATAATTTACTACATCATCGGGATTTGTTATGGAATCAACGGATTTGTATGTCACCAAATCGCCAGCAATTTTTGATTGAATTGTGAAATTCAGTGCGTGTACATCATTATTCTTTGCGGCAAGAATTGCTCGTTGTCTTAACCAAGCATAATTCTGATAATGTTTTGGGGAAACATTTTCAATAAGAGCTAATTGAGAGTCTACAAATCGGCAAAAGTCGTTGGTAAGAGTAATTAATCCAGATGTCGCATCAACTGGGACTTTTCCACTTCCAACAGCTAACAATTGTTTGCAAAATTGTGCAGCACTTTGATCATTTTGAAGTTGAACTCTGAAACGGTGTAACTTCTGATCGTGTGATGGTGTAGTGTGGTGTATATGTAGTTGTTACGTGTTGCAATTCATTGTGTTAGTGTGAGTGATTGGTTATGTGTGTTGTATCTTTTACCTTGCAAGTTGGCATGAAGCCGCCTTCTCGAATGATATTAGCTCCAAAGGAAGTAATGCGAAAGCAGTTGTTCTATTCAAGGATGTGTTGAAGAAAATGGCTGGAATCGGGATCACTTCCATCGAACAATGGTTTCAGTGGCTGTGGTCGTGTAAGTAATGGATCCAATTTGACTCTTCCACTTGCGCAGCACAATCCATCCATTTCTCTTTTGAACTTTAACGCATTGCAATATCGGCATATAGTCGTCATTGGTCCAATATCTAAATTTTCATCATCACTGTAGTTCGCAGTGGGATCATATTGGAATGCCAAGCGTTTGTATGATGCCAACGATCTTCTTGTCCTCACGCGCTGTCCCAATCGGGAATTTTCTCCTATTATATTTTGTCTTTCTTCGCTTAAGTTCTGTGAATACACTTGTTGCTGGCTTGCATGTCTTGTGCGGCGGCCGATGTTTGCACGTCGTCCTTTAGGCATTTTGGACTGTGGACAGAGTGGTGAATTTAACCTCAAATGCACGATCCACATAATTTACACAGTTCAACTTTCCACCTTAAAGACAAATGCATTCTGTTGAAATTGAATAAAAATTTTCACAATACACGTGATTGATTTGATGGTTTCCAATTGAAATGTGAGGAAACGAATAACTTTTTTTTTAATTTCGTTTTCACAGTGAACACAATACCGGTTTGTCACATGAAATTAACTGAGCATAGCACAATGAGTAGCTGTCAAACAATGTATCACGCACAGGCGCCTACTTAAAATATTGGTTTGTAGTACATTCTATGTATCAGAGATGGCGCTGTATTGTAGTATATAGTAGATAATACAAATACATTTTCCCGCTTTTCTGTTGAAATTTTTC
Organism: Drosophila subsilvestris; assembly: GCA_035043285.1. NCBI lineage: Eukaryota > Metazoa > Arthropoda > Insecta > Diptera > Drosophilidae > Drosophila > Drosophila subsilvestris. The sequence continues at coordinate 166,155 of JAWNNB010001621.1, forward strand.
GTGAATTTTCTTTGCTATAAACCTCACGGAGCCCGAAACCTTTCCAACGAATGCAAAACCGTGGAAATCGGTTCGTGCGTTCTGGAGTTATAGCGTCAGGAAGGAAACCCGACTTATTTTTATATAGTAGAAGATGTGTTTGAACGACTATTTCATTTCATTTTGTGTCATTCTGAACCTTTTTGTGTGAAAAATTGTTTTCTGGCAAAAATTACAATTTGTTGCTTTTTAAAATGTGTGCGTTTTAAACCAACCAGTGTGGTTTTCAAAGTTAAATGTCGAGACGATCAAATTTGGGCCGGCGAACGCAAAATGCGTCACAAGTTGTGGCTTCGAGGAGCCGCGAAAGTAGCCAAGACATGGCAACGGAACAATGATGCTACAACAACTGCAAATGAACGTGGTCATATACAATCATGTACAATAGTGTCACCGATTACGCTTCTCATTGGCCGTTGTCAGGCATATCAATTTAAAGGTGAAGGAGATGGGATGTGCTGTGGAAGTGGTAAAGTGAAATTGCCTGAATTGGGGAGCCCACCACAACCATTGAGCACATTACTTAATGGATTGACACCTGAGTCTAATCATTTTTTGAAAAATATACGAAAGTAAAATTGGAGTTTTCAAATGACATATTTTGGCGCCACAAATATCATAAGAGACAACTTCATGCCAACGTTCAAGGTACTTAAATAGTTTTGTTTATGCAAATTGAACTTTTGTTCTTATTTTTATTTTATTAATATTCAAGGTCAAATATATCTTCGAGCTGGCTCTTTGTTACCTTTCGATCAATGCAGAGCACCAATTTTTGCAATTATATTTTATCGGGAACGCGGAAGACGAAGCTGAAGCAGTGTGCCATTACTATCAACACGCGGGGAAAAATATTTTCGACTTGCAAGATATGTTCCATGAGCACAACGAATTATTTTAGTTGTTCAAAACGTCGCTGGATCGAATCTGACGATCATAAAATTGTTATTCGAGCTGATAAAACACTGGTTAGCGAACATGCAAGGCGTTTTAATACACAAACAGTTGACCAAGTGGCAATAGTCATAGTCATAGTTGATGAGCAATTTAATAATCATGATATTGTGCTTCATCGTAAAAATAGTAGAATCCGAGACGCATCGCTGTTATGATGCACTACAATATCCCATATTGTTTTGGAGCGGAAAAGATGGCTATAATTTCAATATTAAAATGATAAATCCAGTAAACGGTAAATTGATGAATTAATTATGATTGATTTTTTTTCAATTGAAATTAAATTTAATTGAATTCAATTGTAGGTCGAGAAGGAACAAAGTGCTAAGTTAGTGCTATGAATTATTACGCAAGCAGGCTACAGATACGGAATAATCAAGACAACCACATATTGAAGTGTACAACACTTTTCCAACAGTATATTGTTGACATGTATGCAAAAATTGAATCGGAACGGTTGAATTTTCTTCGATTCAACCAAGGCAAATTAGGTTCCGAAGAGTATGTTTATTTGCTTGATGCGATTAACAACATTAACGTTACCATCATGCACAAAACGTTGGAACTATGATAATATTACCGTCATCGTATGTTGGAAGTCCACGTCATATGTTTGAGATACGCGCCTTCACATGTAATCCACAATGGGAAGAAATATCGGAATTGTTTGTTGGCCAAACATCAAAAGATCGCCATGATATTTTCGCACGTGTTTTTAGAGAAAAATTGAAATCACACATGGATTTAATTGTCCAACACAGTGCATTTTGGTCTGTTCAATTTTGGATGTATTCAGTTGAATGGCAGAAATGAGGTTTGCCTCATGCGCATATTTGGATTTGGCTGATTGAAAAAATAAGACCGAATCAAATTGACAATGTGATTTCGACCGACATTTCAGATCGGACAGTGGATCCTGAATTGTTTGAAGTGGTCACCAAAAATATGATTCACGGTCCATGTGGTGCGTTGAATTTGAATTCACTCTGTATGGTTGAAGGGAAATGCTCCAAACGTTTTCCAAAAAATTTGGACTCCGATACAGTGACGGGCAACGATGGATATCCCGAATATCGGCATCGATCAACTAAAGATAATGGCCATTCAGTAACTTTGAGAGCTCAAAATCAAGATTTGGAGATTGTTAATCGTTGGGTTGTGCCATATTCACCTTTATTATCTAAGATTTTTAAAGCGAACATAAACGTAGAGGTCCGCAATTTAGTTCAATCTATTAAATATGGCAGTTTTTAGAGAAGTAGCTAATGTTACCGATGAAATCAAATGGGCAGATACATCAATTCAATTGAAGCAGTGTGGTAGGTAGGCATCCAACTGTAGTTCATTTAGCTGTTCATCTTGAAAACGTTCAACGCGTTTTTTTCACACCCGGAAATGCAATGCGAAGAGCTGCGAAACCACCGGCAAAAACTCCAACTGAATTTTTTGCGTTGTGTCAAGCAGATGATTTTGCAAAAAAATTGCTATACGCCAAAGTACCCGAATATTATACGTGAAATAATTCGTCAAAAGTTTTTCAAAGGCGAAGACGCGGACGATGCGTTCATGGTCAGTAAGTATTGTTTCACTCAGATGCGATAGGACGAATATATACAGTTCATCCCAACAATCAAGAGTGTTATTAATAATAAATGTTCGTGGACCAACATCATTTGAATATTTGAGAACTGTTAATGAAGAATTGTGTGAGACCTATCGCGAAGCTTGCGAACGATTGAATTTGCTTGATCTTACACTTGAAGATGCAGCATTGTGCGTATTTGAAAACATCTAATTTGTGGCGCACTTTGAAAACACTTAGATTGACTACAAATGTACGTGTTTAATTGCAAAACGATGCTTCAGCAGATCTTTTTTCCAGACAACTGTTAGACGTTGGTAATGGCATACTTCCCGTCGACAATTCTGGCTTCATAGCGCTTCTAATTAATTTTTGCTCTTTTGTGTCATTGAAGGAATACTTGATTCAGAGCGTGTTTCCAAATATTGTACAAAATTATAGAAACCATGACTGGATGAGAGAAAGAGCAATTTTGGCCGGAACAAATAAAGATGTCAATGAGATCAAAGCATCTATTTTGAATTCCATCCCAGGAGAAATGGTTGCGTATAGGTCGATTGATACAATTAACAATCAAGATGAAGTAAATTATCCAGTAGAATTTCTAAATTCATTGGATTTACCTGTATTGCCGCCATACTATTTACAAGTAAAAGTTGGAGCAACCATAATTATGCTGCGGAATCTTAATCCACCAAGACTTTTCAATGGTACCAGACTTGCTGTGAAAAAAGTTATGACTAATTTACTTGAAGCAACTATTTTGACTGGGAAATTTTGTGGTGAACACGTTTTAGTTCTAGATTTCAAAGTAGACGGATTTGCCATGGAGTTACATTTCTCCACAAACTACTCTCTGGTGAGGTCGATTCCATTGCCCTCACAAGCCTTATTAGTATTGCTGTTCCGTCCCGCCCGACTAGGCATTACTTTCCTCTCCATCTACAACTCTGTCTCTCTAATTACTCTGACCATGAATCTTTTCGTAGCCTTTGCCGTAACTATAACACGTATTTTCATCTGTTTTCCTTTGACACTAGTACCTATAGCTCAAATCCTTGCTAATGAATAATTTAATTGTAAGTCACTCGTAGTTTTATTACAATATTGGTTTTACCCTGACCACAACTTGGCTGTGAGTTGGACCATAGCGGCCGCTTGGGCCAATAAATCAGTCCCACCGGGTCAGGGTAATAGCCATATTAAATGTTTTTCGTGTCATTAGTTTAACTGCACATTGTTGAACCTTAAAAATAAACAATAAACAATAAACGACTACAATTTCCGATTCGTCTTGCTTTTGCTATGACTATTAATAAATCACAAGAACAGTCGGTGAAAATTTGTGATTTAAATTTTGAGCATCCGGTATTTAAACATGATCAAGTGTATGTAGCGTGCTCACGAGTAGGCAAACCTTCGGCATTAATTATTCATTGTACCGACGGCAAAGCAAAGAATATTGCTTATCACAAAGCATTGCAATAAAAAAAATATGTTCTTACATTAAAATTATCATTGTTTAGTTCTTCTCCATCAGTGTCTTAATGGCCTCAGGGGGTCACAAAAATGTCGTATGATAATAAACAATCAGTTTAAAGTATTTTATTTAATGATTTTATGTATATTTTTACCTTTTCGCACAACCTGAACATTTTTGCGCCAAAATTTGATTTTTTATCTACAAGTTTTTGTTGTTATTAATGGTGATAGTTGCGCTGATAGGCCGAAAAGCGCGAAAGTAATCGAATATTTCGAATAGACGCACATGCATCCGAAAGCGACGCAACTTTTTGCCACCACTATAGCCCTTAACCTATGTACAAAAAACTGCGTCTCCGGCAAGACGCAAAGAAGCATGACGCAGCCCCAGTCTGAACAGCCTATTAGACTCCATGCTCGGAAACCAATAGTGCCGCCTTATGTCTGCTAAACACTTAAAAGCTCACAAGCTTATAAAGAATGTGGCATAGCTTTTCATGTACCGAGCGAATAACATTCTCTTCCATTTCCGATGGGACATAAAGCAAGATTATATCATCCTTAATTTTTCTGTATACTAATCCATCCTCCAGCGTAAAATTCTTTACCGGTCCTGACTCTAACGCATCTCTTAATTTGGTTATTACTGAATCTCTACTTTGGGTTATATGTAGCTGAAGATTTATCTCAGCCTCGTTTAGCACTGCTATTATCTGATCTGCCTTACTTATATTTTGAATGTCTACGGAAGCTTCTAAACACCTGCTCAGCGCATCGGCATGCGACATGAATTTCCCACTTCGGTGTACAATGACATATTCATGATTTTCGAACTCTAACACCCATCTGGCAATTCTGGCATTAATCCTAATAAAATTAAATGCTCTTTAAATGTTTTGGTGCCGATTGCAATATCATCCATATAGACAGCAATATTGCCTTCCTTAATCAATGGCTAAAGTACAAAATCTGTAAACCGTCTAAAACAAGCTGGTTGTCCACCATTTGGTGTCACAAACGCCGTGTGCTTGACGGAATCTTTGGCAACCCTAACCTGATGAAATCCACTTTTTAAGTCTAATATACTTGGTGATGAATAAAATACTTCGGTGTTCACGGAACACAATGCTTTATTTCCAAGTTTTGAGTGGACTGTATTTACTTAATTTTTGTTCTTTTTTATGCAGCTTTCATGTCCATCATGTTCTGCCGTAGTTGTAACACTTAACACTAAAAAATCTCAAAAATGCCACGCAGCGCGACAAAAGATACCAAGCAAAATGTCGTGTTCAAAAATACAAAGATATGGACGTCTTAAGCCTCACGGCGCGAACAAGTCCATCTGGTCCAGAATGAGCTTCCAATACACGGGCTAGACTCCAAGCTGCTGGTGGAAGACTAGAGTCTTTGACAAGTACCACATTGTCAACTCAGATGTTGCGTTCCTTGTCTGGACGTTGATATGCAATGACTGCACCATCAAGTGGCCCATGCGACACCAAGCCGAAGCCTGTTACGCGCGGAACCCAGGCTAGAATCGCAGCCCCTCCTCCCGCCCAACCGACCGGGGGACGCTGCCGCATGACGCGCGACGCGTTTTACCGAACCGATCCCGAACATGCAGGAAAGATAGAGGTTAGACTAATATTTGAGGAAAATTATAGTTAAACACAACTAAAGAGCTAAACATGCAAAGATAGCTAAGAAATAGCACTAATTACGGGAAAGGTATGTTAATATTAGTGATTTAAGAAGAGGAAGGGAATAAGTGGTGGATATTATAAGGTAGAGAAAATTATAGTCCGCGCATGGATGTGGAAGTTCCGTCTAACACGGCTTCCATCGTCATCCCAGAAAATGGCTTTTTGTTTTCGGATCCAGCTCCTCGGATTGAATCTCCTTTGCTACCTAAAAATCCCATCACCCCTTTAACTACTCTAACTGCTGTCGCTCCACTCAAACCTATTTTCGTCTCTCGACTCATGGCATCGGCTACGGAAGTTCTGGTTAGAGACTTTATCTATTCTAAACTTAATATCGACAATTCTTCTGGTCTGGTAGTTACTAAATTTAATTTTAAAGTCAAACGTAACATTTCCTCCTTCAAAATTCTTGTACCTGATAAGCATGTCAATAAAATTTGTCACATGTTTTCTAATCGCTCCCATAACCCTGAACCTCGAGTCGGTGTCCTCCCTACGCCATCATCGTCCGCTTCAACTTCAGTCCGTCCAACACCATCCCTGGCCGCATTACCATCAAAAAACTAAATACTCCCCTGAAGGAATTCACTGACCCTTACACTACTAAACTTCTTTATGTTTCTCTTGTCCGGCCAATTTTAGAATATGGTTCCTGCGTTTGGTCTCCTCAGTACCAAAAATATAAGAACATGCTCGAGTCCGTTTAAAAACAATTCCTCATCTTTGCACTTCGTGGACTTAATTGGGATCCTTCTAGACATCTTCCCTCTTATGAAAGCAGGCTGCGTCTCATCGATATCCATTCTCTCGAAAGTAGACGGATTTGCCATGGAGTTATTTTTCTCCACAAACTACTCTCTGGTGAGGTCGATTGCCCTCACAAGCCTTATTAGTATTGCTGTTCCGTCCCGCCCGACTGGGTATTACTTTCCTCTCCATCTACTCTGACCATGAATCTTTTCGTAGCCTGTGCCGTAACTATAATACTCATTTTCATCTGTTTTCCTTTGACACTAATACTATTAAGCTGAAATCCTTGTTAACGAATAATTTAATTTTAAGTTATTCTTAACTTTATACAATATCGGTTATACCCTGACCACAACTTGGCTGTGAGTTGGACCATAGCGGCCGCTTGGGCCAATAAATCAGTCCCATCGGGTCAGGGTAATAGCCATAGTCAATGTTTTTCGTATCAGAAGTTTAACTGCACATAGTTTGTGATGTCCTATTCCAGGCTGAGGTATGCATCAGTCTAGTCCAGGGTCCCAAATCACAAGACAATTTATGATTTGCTTAGGATCTTTATAGACGAGTCAGTAACTCTGCCAAATGCTGCAATAGAATGAATTACCAAGACACAACACTTTGATTTTTGAATGATTATTAGTATGGTTCTTTATTCTCTTTGCTTTGAGTCGTGTTAGATGTAATTGTTAGGTTTCCGCGGGGTTTAGGACTCGTTCATTCACGACGACTGACTGCCCAGATACTGTCTCTGGAGTTATGGCTGATGGACTGCCCCTTTCGCCATGCAAGGCAGTGCCTTATATGGGAAGTTGCAGCCATCGATCGATATCTTACATAAGTTCTTAATGTTACTAAGAGACATATATATTCTTGAATTCTAAGTAAATTGTTAGCCGGCGATTGGTCGGTAATGGTTACCTAACCATCAGCCCTCCAGACAGTGTCCAATCACCAGGTAAGGTGATCGCTGTGCACCGGTACCGTGGGAAAGGAATGTACTTTTCGGAATATTAATTTATTTAATATTATTTCGGGTACTTGTCTTTTGGCATGTGTTTAGTTTTGTTGTTGGTTGTTGATCTCGTCATTTGGGAGCTTTGGTTACTTAGGTTTTTGCTGCGGTGGGGGGTTGGTTATATAATTTCCGGCCTGTGTTGCGTCTTTGAATTCGTTGTTGTTGATATCTGCACCTGGGAGTAGCGTTGGCTGCGTCGTCTGCATGTGTCGGCTGGGTGTTGAACTCGTCATTTGAGAGCTTGGCTGCGTCGTCTGTTTGTGACGAACCATGGGATCCATGGTTCGTTACAAGTTGAACCTTTAAAAATAAACAATAAACAACAATAAGACCCTAAACGGTTCATGCTAGGAATAATTTGATCTACAAAGTGGAAGGAACAAAGAAATAAATTTTCTAGTAGATCTAACAGGAATCGTAAAGTTTATGCGGCTCAACAAGTCAGGGCTATCTACGTCACCCTTGATCAGGTTGTGCATAAAGATCACACCAAGCATTTTTCTACGACTAACTAAGGTTGGAAGGTTTATGAAAAGCAATCTACTAGGGTAAGATGGCAGTCTCACATCTGCATCCAAGTTGAGGCCACGCAGAGCAAAAGGTAAAAAGTTTTTCTGGACTGATTCTATACGGTCCTGGTGTACTTTGTACTGGGGGCACCACACACAAGAGCCGTACCTAAAATCGGACGAACAAGCGAGATATAGATAGTCTTCGTTATGTAGGGATCGTCAAACTCCTTTGACCACCTTTTTATAAAACCAAGCACGACCAAGGCCTTATTTACCATGGTGGAAATGTGTTCAGAAAACTTTAACTTGGGGTCTAGTTTAACACCAAGATCATGAACCAATGTAACTCTCTCAAGAGAACAACCGCAGAGGGTGTAAAGAGCCAACATGGGGCTGGATCGATGAAATGTCATAACTTTGCATTTCGAGGCATTTAGGTGTAACATATTTGCACAACACCATGACTGAAAGTTATTGAGATCGGATTGCAAGCGAGAGTGAAATGAAATGTCCTTGTACTGGACACAGAGTTTAACATCATCCGCATACATGAGTACTCGAGAATTTGTTGATACTGAAGACAGGTCATTAATAAAGAGTGTGAAAAGTAGGGGTCCTATATGGCTGCCCTGTGGTACTCCAGAAGTAACCTTAACAGGTAAAGAGAAGAAGTTTTTGAAGAGGACTCGTTGAGACCTAGAACAAAGGTAGCTAGAAATCCATCTCAAAAGATTAGGCGGAAACCCTAAAAGGTCAAGTTTTTGTGCTAGAAGGGAGTGGTTTACAGAGTCAAATGCTTTACTGAAATCAGTGTAGACAACATCCGTCTGAAAGTTACCTTGGAAGCCTTTAATGATAAATAAAATAAATAAATAAATAATAAATTTGTGGTTGTTGATCGTCGCTTTATAAATCCGTGCTGAGATGGAGATATAAGTGATTTGCAGAGATGTTGCAAGTGCGGTGTTCAACTTTTTTCAAACATTTTAGGAATAGCGGATAACTTAGATATACCTCTATATTTATTAGCATCAGACTTGCTACCTTTCTTATGGAGAGGAATAATAAAAGATTCCTTCCAGATCGGGGGAAGCATGAAGAATTAATGGATAGGGTGAATAGTTTAAGCAGGGGTCCACACAGAGCGTCGGCACAGTACCTGAGTACACAGCCGGGAACTCCGTCAGGACCTGGTGAAAACACCGGCTTAATTAGTCGAAGATCATGAAGCAGTGAACTTTCATTTAACGAGGGGCTGAACTTACTACGCAAGCCTCTAGCATTCTGATATGTAACTAAAAGTGAGGAAGTTAGTTTTTTGGATGGGTAGAAGTAGACCGGGAAGATGAGGATGGAGATAGAGATGGCGCACTGGTCTGAACACTTGGAAGAGTTATGGGGGCCCTATTCTTCTTCTTAGCCTTGTATTCTTTCACCACCAAATGCTCCGGCCAAAATTTGGCAGAGCAAATGGTGGCGAAATGAGTCGAGGAGACGCTTATTTTGAAGGAAGCTATCTCCCTGGCATAAGAGAAATTAAACTTCTCCACCTTTAAGCCATCGCCTTTTATTTTGCTTTGAATAAAAGCATCGTTACATCGTTAGATGTAAGGTCAGGGGCAAGTCGTGATACAAAAATTGTTCGCTTTGGTGGGACTCCCACCAGCGGTTTTGGAACCACAGGCCTGGGACCTGTGATGGCAATATCCGGTGGTCCGGGACGTCTATTAGCTGGTGGGGGCGAGACTGACGGGATAGTTATGGAGTTGGGTTCGGACACGACAGACACGGACGCAACAGACTTATCTACCTGCATAGGTAAAAAGGTAAAAAGTTTTTCTGGACTGATTCTATACGGTCCTGGTGTACTTTGTACTGGGGGCACCCCACACAAGAGCCGTACCTAAAATCGGACGAACAAGCGAGATATAGATAGTCTTCGTCTCCTTTGACCACCTTTTTATAAAACCAAGCACGACCAAGGCCTTATTTACCATGGTGGAAATGTGTTCAGAAAACTTTAACTTGGGGTCTAGTTTAACACCAAGATCATGAACCAATGTAATTCTCTCAAGAAAACAACCGCAGAGGGTGTAAGGAGCCAACATGGGGCTGGATCGATGAAATGTCATAACTTTGCATTTCGAGGCATTTAGGTGTAACATATTTGCACAACACCATGACTGAAAGTTATTGAGATCGGATTGCAAGCGAGAGTGAAATGAAATGTCCTTGTACTGGACACAGAGTTTAACATCATCCGCATACATGAGTACTCGAGAATTTGTTGATACTGAAGACAGGTCATTAATAAAGAGTGTGAAAAGTAGGGGTCCTAGATGGCTGCCCTGTGGTACTCAGAAGTAACCTTAACAGGTAAAGAGAAGAAGTTTTTGAAGAGGACTCGTTGAGACCTAGAACAAAGGTAGCTAGAAATCCATCTCAAAAGATTAGGCGGAAACCCTAAAAGGTCAAGTTTTTGTGCTAGAAGGGAGTGGTTTACAGAGTCGAATGCTTTACTGAAATCAGTGTAGACAACATCCGTCTGAAAGTTACCTTGGAAGCCTTTAATGATAAATAAAATAAATAAATAAATAATAAATTTGTGGTTGTTGATCGTCGCTTTATAAATCCGTGCTGAGATGGAGATATAAGTGATTTGCAGAGATGTTGCAAGTGCGGTGTTCAACTTTTTTCAAACATTTTAGGAATAGCGGATAACTTAGATATACCTCTATATTTATTAGCATCAGACTTGCTACCTTTCTTATGGAGAGGAATAATAAAAGATTCCTTCCAGATCGGGGGGAAGCATGAAGAATTAATGGATAGGGTGAATAGTTTAAGCAGGGGTCCACACAGAGCGTCGGCACAGTACCTGAGTACACAGCCGGGAACTCCGTCAGGACCTGGTGAAAACACCGGCTTAATTAGTCGAAGATCATGAAGCAGTGAACTTTCATTTAACGAGGGGCTGAACTTACTACGCAAGCCTCTAGCATTCTGATATGTAACTAAAAGTGAGGAAGTTAGTTTTTTGGATGGGTAGAAGTAGACCGGGAAGATGAGGATGGAGATAGAGATGGCGCACTGGTCTGAACACTTGGAAGAGTTATGGGGGGCCTATTCTTCTTCTTAGCCTTGTATTCTTTCACCACCAAATGCTCCGGCAAAAATTTGGCAGAGCAAATGGTGGCGAAATGAGTCGAGGAGACGCTTATTTTGAAGGAAGCTATCTCCCTGGCATAAGAGAAATTAAACTTCTCCACCTTTAAGCCATCGCCTTTTATTTTGCTTTGAATAAAAGCATCGTTACATCGTTAGATGTAAGGTCAGGGGCAAGTCGTGATACAAAAATTGTTCGCTTTGGTGGGACTCCCACCAGCGGTTTTGGAACCACAGGCCTGGGACCTGTGATGGCAATATCCGGTGGTCCGGGACGTCTATTAGCTGGTGGGGGCGAGACTGACGGGATAGTTATGGAGTTGGGTTCGGACACGACAGACACGGACGCAACAGACTTATCTACCTGCATACTCTCCGAAGTGATGCATTCGGGTCCCGAATCTGCTTCACCAGCAGCGATCGTCGCCCTTGGAGTGACAAACGTGATCAACTGCTGCACTGACGGAGTGGCAGTCGGCACTTGCAAGTCCCGCGGAGTGGACTTCTTGCGCCTCGGAGACTCCAGCCAGCAGCTGCAAACTGCTGAACTGAGTGTCCATGGCCAAGAGCCGATCGTATTGCTGTTTAAAGCCAACGATCATCTCTTTGAAGCCACTGCGTGTCTGCCTCATGAACGATCGCATGTCGTTCTCCACAGCACGGCATTCCTCACAACTATAGTGCAGGACATTGTTTTGGGAAATGGCATCTCCTACACGGCCCGTGATCCCTACACATTTTGCGTGCACTACGCTTTTGCAAAGCCAGCAAGGGATATTGGGCTGGTCATGGGTAATCTGCTTCTTGCAGGTTTTTTTGGCACAGACAACAGAAAAATCCATATTGATATCTTTTAATTTTTTTATCGAGAACAAAAAGTTCAAAACAAATAGTAATCAGACCAAAGTGCACAGTAAATGCTTAAAGCTATGCTTAAAGCAAAAACGGAAAAAACTGAGGTGAGAGAGGAGGGTTGCAGCAACAGCTTATAACTGAGAGCGCTACGAAACAGAAAGAGCGAGAGAGAAAGAACAGTTATTGGGATTTAGGTGATAGAAAGAGAGTGATAGAAGGTAATAACTACGACAAAGAGCGGCTAAATTTAATGAGAGGGCGTACTTACGAAAAGCAACAACACAAACAAACGATTAACCGACGCACAAAAATAAATTAAATAAGTTGTGTTTTTACACAATTATAAGGCATGCACCCGCGGTTAAAGATTGAATTTAAATAAAAGATAGTCAGATAGACGTCTGGTCACTACGAAAGAGAACGAACGATGTTGTTCCACTTGTGACGTTGCTGCAAGGATGTTAAATATTCTTGATGCCAGCGCTTCCAAAATCCTTGGTACATTGCTTGCAAGTGCTGCCAATAGTCCAAGCGATTGATTGACAAATGAGATAGATCGCCTTCCGGAATGGTTGTGAATGGGCGACCAAATAGAAAGTGGGCTGTAGACAAGTATGTGAGGTCTGTGTCTGGTGTATAGCATAACGGTCGCGAATTCACAACGGCACTAATCTGAACAATTCGAGTTTGCATTTGTTCGAAGGTTAACGTCGTTTTTCCAACAACGCGACGAAGGTGGCGTTTGACGGAACGCACGGATGACTCCCACTTTCCTCCCCAGTGTGGCGAATGTGGAGGTATAAAATTCCATTTGATTCCATCGTTGGCCAGCGATAGTGCTACGGTGTGTTGATTCTCCTGCGAAGATAAAAGTTGCTACATCTCATCTAGTGCCCTTTTGGCACCAACAAAATTTGTTCCGTCATCGCTGAAGATCGGGGAACATTTTTCTCTAAGGGACATGAATCGCCGAGGACATGCCAGGAAGGTGTCTGTGCTCAGGTCAGTGGCCAATTCCAGGTGTATGGCTGATGTTACAAGGCACAATTTTTTCGTGGATTGCGTCCTCTCCTTTCCTTTAGTATAAATGGTCCAGCGTAGTCACAGCCTGAGTGCTGGAAGGGCAGCGCTTCTGTGATACGAATGACTGGTAGATCGGCCATGAATTGGTGCACTGTGTCATTTCGTTGTCGAAAACATTTTATGCAGTTGTGGACCAGATTTCTTAAAAGATTACGCGCACCAAAATTCAATAATTTTGTCGCATAAAAACAAAGAGAATACAAAGAGAAACAAAGAATAACAAAGAAACGCCTGGGTGAAGGTTTAATGCATGTTCATGTTCCAAAATCATTAAGGTGATGCGGTGCGACTTTAAAAGCAATATAGGGTGTTTGACATCAGCTGGTAATTGAGAATTGTTCAACCGTCCACCAACGCGTAGAAGTTTATTCTTGCATATAATCGGTGAGAGCTTGAGCAGCTGAGAGTGGCTCCGAAGTGGCTTGTTCTCCAGCAGTAGATTTGGATCCTCCTTGAAACATTCCTGAGCCGTTTTTAGGCAAAGAATGCGAGCCGCCTGGATCTCCTCAAATGTCAGCACTTTGCTACTTGCCAACATGCCTGATTTAATGGCTCTGGTCCTTTGGATGAAGCGCAAGACGTAAGCCACAATGCGAACCAGTTTTTTCCAGGACGAGACGCGCTGCACCAGTGCTTCGAGCGGTGAAAACGAGTCATCTTCCTGAGTTGTCAATGCGGTGGTCTTCACTTCTTCTGTGCCATAGTTTTCTGAAAGGGAAGAACAGAATTTTGTAGAGCTCAACTTTACCGCGAGCTTTTCTGGCTCTTGCAGCCATGGAGGTCCCATCCACCACAGGTCGAAATTGAGCAGTTCTGCAGCGGACATGCCTCGAGTGGCGCAGTCAGCGGGATTTTCCTTTGTATTTACATGATGCCATGCATTGCGTGGTATAGCATAGAGTATTTCTGACGTTCTATTTGCAACAAATATTTTAAGCTTCGACGGTTGCTGTGAAAGCCAAGCCAGAACTATAGTTGAGTCACACCATGCATGTATGTCAATGTTCTTATGCTGTAGAGCAGCCTTGATAGATAAGATGAGTCGGCTCAACAGCAGAGCGCCACACAGTTCGAGGCGCGGTAGTGATTGCTGCTTCAGCGGAGCAACTCTGGTTTTTCCTGCGATGAGTGAAACAGATACGGTGCCATTTTCATGTACCAATCTGCTGTAGACGACTGCGGAGTATGATTTGATAGAAGCATCCGAAAATCCATGGAGTTCGATGTGATCTTCTTTGTTGTTAACAAATCGTTGCAGCTGAAGTTCCTGGAGTACATTTAGGTCGTTACGGCATTTCTTCCACCAATCAGCGATTTTTGGAGGAAGTTCCGTATCCCATCCGAGATCGAGTAGCCACAATTCTTGAAACAGAATTTTAAATTGCACCACCACAGGCGACAGAATACCCAGTGGATCAAAGATACGTGCCACGTCCGACAGCACTTGTCGTTTGGTGCTGTCCGGATTCGATGAAAGGAAAACGTTGTATCTTAAAGTATCATTTGCTGGATCCCAGTGAATGCCAAGAACCTTTGCTGTAGAATTGAGTCCCTTGCCTTGAGTATTGCTTGTAGTAGGAGTTCCGACAGAAATGCGTGATGAATTGGAGACCCATTTGCCAAGCTCCATGCCGGCACGTTCCATAAGCTGGATCAATTCATCTCGCTTGCAAATAAGCTCCTCCTCTGTGTATGCTCCCGTGAGTACGTCGTCCATGTAAAACTCCTCCTTTAAGATTGTTTAGAGTGGGGACGGCGTTGGCGGGGCAGCCGCTCTGTGGGCATTCCAGCCACTCTTCGAAGTTAGCATTCCAGCTACGCAAGCGGCTGCCCTCGCTCTCGCCCTCATACCTGAGAGCATTGTTCCCCCCGGCGACGCGCATCTCACCACGATCGCGCTCGCCCCCGCTACGCTCCCGCTCCCGCTCTCGCTCTCGCGGCCGACAGCCCTCGGCAGCTTGAGCGCATATATCCAATATTACTTACGCTCCTACATCCTAAGCGAGACGGTTCCGCACGCGCAAATTCACCCTGAATAAAACCACATTATATATATCGAAACTACTTGGACTACTCTTTCTTTCGACTTGGGATCCTGGAATTTGGGAAGCGACGCCCTTCTGCTGAAACATTGGTCCTTCGAGCCGGATTACTACTTCTGCCTTCCCCAATAAGGAGAAAAATTCCATCCAGCCTTCCAGCACGGCATCGCTTCATCACCTTCATCGCCCCAAGATAAGTACGATTTTCGTTTACCAGAACTCGCCTCCATTCGCGATTTTTGTTGTTCCGAAATTCCTCAAAGTCCGAGGTCCGCAATATAAGTACATATATATATTCTTATATATGTACTTATTTCCTTCTGTGCAATTCCGTTCTTTCGTGTCTTTTCCTCTTTCGACACCGCCATATTATCGGCGATTCCGGCCGTTCTCCGTTCGGTCAACTCCAACTACCAGTGCTACGGTAGTTCTTCAATTCCCTGTGTCCGTCCATAACTCGCGGAATAATTAATAAAAAAAAAACCCCCAATTTATTTAAAAGTGTATTCCGCGCATATGTATGTACGCACATTCCAGCCCATGAGAGCTTGCGTACATACACACACACCGACATCCATACACATATCTCCAAGTGCACGACGTACCCCAATACAACATATGTTGGCACACTCCGAGTGCAAGAACAACAATCCCACATACACATATATACATACCTAAAAACCATACACAATAAAATTATCCATCCATCTACATATCTACATGTGTTTTCCTAATTAAATATTTGTACATTTATTTGCATAGTTGGCTCCCAACTATATACATATATACGCACATACACAAAATACTAAATCCCGGATTTAAATACCGCATTCCAATATTACGCGCAAGACCCCTATTTAATTTAAAATCAGTGATTTTGTGAAATTCATGCTCTCCAGCCACCTTTCTTGATCGCCACACCAACTCAAAAATCCACAAGTGTCCAAATAAATTACTCGCGACCAAGGCACGGCGCATTTCCAGTAATTATTTGTCAATTTAATTCGCCAATTGGCAAAGTGTGGTTCGGTGTTTTTGTTGGTGTTTTTGTTCCGCACCTTAGAGGTGGCCCAAATCCAAAACTATCGTATCATAACTTCCGTCCATCCGAATAGGACAAATAAATACTTAAATTTATTAAAATAAAATTAAGTAAAAATAATCTATCCTCGTCCGAAAAAATTTCAAGATATTCCGCAAATAATATAAAAACATATTTTCTGATAAAAAAAAATATTTTTATTTTATTTTATTTTTTTTTTGTCCGTGTTACTTCCGTCTGCCTTCCATCCGCTAATAACCCAGTTCCGCTCACGATTGCGTCAAGGGGGTATTTCCAAAATATTGCCACCACCAGTGTGACCACTCCTCTCCTCAGCTCGGCCCAATATACGACCACTCAGTGTTTGTGATTTCGCAAACAATCCGAGTCGATCCAATTATTGTCTTCCCGCTAGCTCGAGGCCTCTTTGTCTGCCAATCCGTGTCTGGGGTTATCGTTCCGAACGAAGCTTTGTTTCCTGACGGTCTTCCGAGTCAATCCAACTCAGACCAGTCTTCGGTCCTTCACAGACTTCCAGAAGCAATTTTTTCTTGCGGGGAGAACATTAAACTATGCCAACAGGCCACAAGGACGGCGAACAATCATTGCCTGTGACCTCTTCCAACCGGCCAAGCACCTCTTCCGCCTCCGGAACTACTCCGACACACAAGCTGAAGTCACCCCTCACTCCGAGAGCAGCCAGTAGGAGCCCGGCAAGAACCAAATACGTTCTATTTCCATCTCCCGACACTCTTACGGTTCCAACTGTGACCAAACAAGACCCGACAGGCTCCTTCATCCGTAGCCCCGTCAGCTCTCGCCACTTCACCACAATGGCTCAATCCGCCACCTCTGTCGCTCGGACCAAATTGGTCGCCGCCATCGGCCGACTGTCTCACCTGGCAGAGCGCATCACCGCCGCCCCATCCGCCCCTCTGTCCGAGGTCCGCCGAGGCCAAATCCTCAGCATGTGGACGTACGTCGAGGCCGAGTATAAGGCCTGCTCCGCGGTGATGGCTGACGAGGATCCAGAAATCCAAGCGGACATCCGGGAAACATACGGCGAATGCTACGGGGTATTTGAGCAGTGTCTCAGTGACCTCAATGCCCAGCTGGCCCCTTCCACAGTTCTTCCTTCTGCACAGCCAGTCCAACAGGGCGGCTGTCGAATGCCTCCCGTCAATATAGAGGTCTTCTCAGGGGACTACGTCCGCTGGCCCACATCTATTCATCTATTCTATCCGGGATCTATTCACGGCCGTCGTAATTAACAATCCGAAATTGTCTCCGGTAGAGAAGTTATACTACCTCACCGAGAAGACCAGGGGCGATCCAAAGGCCATTGTGGAAAAATCCCCACTCACAAACGACGGTTTCGAGTCCGCATGGTTGGCTCTCCGCAGCCGATATGAGAATAATCGGCTTCTGGTGACCAATCAAATTAACATCCTCCTCTTCTTGCCCCGCGTAACTTCCGAATGCAGTCGTGCTTTGAAGGATCTTCAAAGCACTATGCAGGGAGTCCTAAATGCGCTAGCGGTCTCCAACGTTTGCACGGACAACTGGGACAGTCTGCTCGTTACAATCTGCGCTTTCAATCTGCCACCCGCCAAAGGCAGTCAGAATCCGCCATCCTGGCGAATCCAGTCTAATCCGTTCCATTCCCAAGGCAGTTCTGTTCCAAGGACGGCGCACTCGTTCCATAACAACGTGGATCCTACCAAGAGCACGTGTGATCTCTGTTCCAAGGAGAATCACCCAATCCGACTTTGTCCTCATTTCCTACAAATGACCGTTGATGCCCGCTCCAGCTGCATAAACAAAAGCAACTCTGCTTAAATTGCTTCGCAAAAGGCCATTTGCTTCGAGAATGCCAAAGCTCCCACAACTGCAACACTTGTAGAGGACGACACCACACGCTTCTCCATCGTGACAATCCCGTGTCCAGCGATTCCAATTCCACATCCGTATCCAGCTCCACAGCCTGGCCAGACGTCGATCGACCAGTATCTTCCGCAGAAAAGTCAAGTTCTTCCGAACTTCCGACTAACGTTCAGACGTATTTCGCCTCCGGCACAAGCTCCGTCCGTCTAGGCACGGCAATCATTAATATTTGCCACCTGGGGAAAAATTTCCGCGCCCGCGCCCTGATCGACTCGGGCTCCGAGGCAACGTTCATTACGCAACGCCTTTTCAACACGATTCAATTGCCATTCCAACGTTTTGAGACACAGGTCTCCAGCCTCAATCAGACTGTATCCGCTCAGTCCAATAAGCTCTGTCAGCTTTCCATTCGCTCTCCAAAGAGGCCGGGCTTACAATTAAACGCCGCAGCCTATGTTATCCCGGAATTGGCAAAGAATCTTCCGTCGCATCCGATCTCGACAAGTTTATTGAGAGACTTGCCAGGTCTTCCATTGGCGGATCCTAACTTCTTCGAGAGCTCACCAATCGATGTCCTGATTGGAGCCGATGTCCTACCATCCGTAATGTCAAGCGGCTTACAGCCCAACATATGTGGCTCTCTTCTTGGCCAAGAAACCATTTTTGGTTGGGTGCTCACTGGTCCCGTGTCCAATACGGCGAGCCATAAAGTTGCATCCTTTTCGAGTCAAATTTCCAGAGTAGCTTCCAATCTCCCAACTGTGACCAAGCGCACTTCTAATGCTTATTCGACTTTTTCATTTCGTCCTAGCCACCAACATCAAGACATGGCCACTCACACTTCTACACGTTCAACGGGAACCCGCAGATCGGATCGCACATGTTCACAAGGTAACAGTTCCTAACACTGCCGAGTGTGCCCAGGAGTCCATCCCTTACGGAATTGCCGCCAGTTTATCCGCTGGAGTGCCGAGAAGAGGCTCCAAGCCGTCCTCCTGCATAAATACTGCTCGAATTGCCTGGCTCACGAACACTCGGGAAAGGACTGCCGCAGTGGGGACTTATGCAAGGTTTGCAACCGCAACCACCACACACTGCTCCACCTGCCCGGGTCTCGGCGCCCCGCTGGCTCCTCTTCGGCACCGTCGCCTTCACCTCCGTCTTCCCGCGCCGAACGGCGGCCTCGTCTTCCGGTCAGCCGACCCGTTCTCGGGACTCCAGCCCCGACAGAAACCTCCTAGCTCCATCACCGGAGCATAAACGTCCTTCCGACGGCACGTGTGGTCCTAGGCCCGAAACCTAGGACCTAGGCCTTCTTTGCAATCCTGCAAGGGGGGGAGAATGTTTAGAGTGGGGACGGCGTTGGCGGGGCAGCCGCTCTGTGGGCATTCCAGCCACTCTTCGATGTTAGCATTCCAGCTACGCAAGCGGCTGCCCTCGCTCTCGCCCTCATACCTGAGAGCATTGTTCCTCCCGGCGACGCGCATCTCATCACGATCGCGCTCGCGCCCACGCGATGATGTTCTCCTGGCTGTCGAACATCTTTTGACCGGTGAACACGGTCCAAACATAATCGCTGCCCAAAAGAATATCCACTGGCGCTAACGATTGATAGTCAGAATCTGCGAGATCGAAGCCATCGAATGCCTTTAGTGCTGCAGCGTCAATATCGTTTCTAGCCAATGTAGAGGTGATTTTTCTGAGTACGGCAAACGTGCCAGGCCAAGTGCCTGTATGCACCGTTCCGAGATGTATGACAGTTCCGATCCACTGTCCAAAAGTACCCGACAGATGGTGTGCGATCCCTTAGCGTTTCGAACGAACACTAGAGCTAGGCAATGCGCTTTTCCGAAGCCCTTGTGGCTGTGTAGCAGTTGCTGATCCGTTGTACGATGGTTCCGCTCTTGGAGTGACTTGCGCACGTGTGATGTGACTGATGGTTACAGTTGCATCTTCGGGAGCGAAGAGGATGCGCTGCTCGTCATTTCTTGGCTGCGCCCTGGTTGCAGCCGCCTGCGATGTATAATTTTCTATGTGTAGTAGAGAGTGGTGACGCGTATGGCAAAATTGGCATGTGAATTTGGATTCACACTTTCGTGACACATGCCCAAGCTTGAGGCAGTTAAAGCACAAGGACCTAGCTTTCAAGAATGTGCGTCTCTGCTCGACTGATAAGTCACCAAACTTCGGACAAATGTGGATCTTGTGTTCCTTGGAGTTACATTTTACACAATCGCTTGGCTTTGTTTTGTTGTGGACCAACCTTGAAGTCTGTGTCAGTCTCACTTTTGCTTAGCTCAAATTCCTCGCACTGCCGGTCTAAAAACTTGAGGAAATCGTTTACAGTCGGCGATTCCAGTTCCCGACTTCCTTCAATCCATTTGCGTCGGGTTTCAGCGTCAATCTTAGCCAGAATAAAATGTATTATCCAGAAGTCCCTATTAGTTTGCCCTGCTGCATCTAAGCCACGTACAATCTCCGTACCTCCGTCTGTCACCTTACGTAGAATTGAAACATCTGCTCTAGATGTGGAGGTTGAAATGCGTTCATCAACAATACTGAAAAAACGATTGCCCTCCAGTTTCTCTAGGCAGTCATCTATGCGTACCAATGGATAACTATCCCTTTCAACAATTTTATTCAATTGTCTAAAATCTACACATATCTTTTTTTTCCACTATTCTTTTTCACTAGCACGGTTGCTGAAGACGTACTGGGTCTTATGTGGCCCGCTTCTGTTTCTAAAATCTTACGTTCGTGGTATGAAACTCTACGAGATGCTGAACTTATCGGAGCGGCATACTTCAACTTAATTCTCAGTTCAAAATTATGCTCTACCGGACGTCCACGTAGTTTGCTTTAATAGTTTGTTTTACGGATTTAAGTTGATCAGTGCTTAAACTTTGGTTAATATCAAAGTCTTCGTCGCTTTGAACGTCAATGATGAATATAAATCTATCGTCTATAGTCGGAACACACAGAAGCCGAATGATCTGAAACTGAAGGCATAACCTGTCTTTTTATCCAAACATTTTCGGAAGCTGAAATATGTTTATGTTTGCAGAGATTACAACTTAAAATAGTCTTTTCAGATTTAACCAAACTGAATGCAGTGCAGAATTTTTTCAGAAATTTCTAAATTATATTTATTTGCCTTTAGTTCAATGTTCGGCGTTTCGAAAGGTTCACAAAATTATAATTTCAGGTTAAATATTCTTAAAAAATCTCTTCCACATAAAACAGGATATGGAATGTAGTTATCCGGAACAACGTAACATAATATTCTGTGCGTACTACCGCAAAATGACATAAAGATCCAAATCTTTCCAAAAGTACATAACCGAAAATTTCCTAATCACTTGAAGTTCGTTTCTTTCAAACTGTTTTCCTTAAATTGATGTGGTAATGCGGAATGACGTATTAAACTAATTGCGCTGCCCGTATCGAAAAGATAAGTATAGTGATTATAAATCCTATTTGGAGTATTTGTAGAGTCGCAAGAGATTCTTACCGTATTTATTACTGTCACTTCGTTATCGACTATCTCCTTGGCAGTCCCTTCCTGTCGAAATTAATCCGACAATGCCACCGCTGTATTCCCTGAAGGTGGTGGGGCCTTGCAGTTTTTGACAGCATGGCACATGGAGCCTCAACTGAAACAGGAGCCCTTCATCCTCTTGGGCTCTGTACACTCCTTGGCGATGTGTCCAGTTCCCGAACAATTGTACAGTACCTCCACTGCTGGCCGGAGTGCTTTTGTCTTTCTTTGCCGATAGCGATGTGCTCCAACGTTTTTTACGCATCTCTTCGTAACGGTGTGACAGCTTAACAAGTTCGCCAATAGTCTTGGACGGAAAGAATATGGCAATTTCAGCGGAATCGTCTTTAGCCCGTCGAGCTCGTTGTGCAATTTCTTGCATTTGCAGCACATAACCTAGAACTGACATCTTTACCGGGCAATAAAACGTAGATTTGAGCGTGTTTATTACCTGTACTATTGAGGAAATCTGCCGAATGTGTTCAGGAAATCTTTCTTAAAGGCAGCGTACGACGTAGCCTTGTTTACTTTCCAAAACGCTTCTGCGTCCGTGTCCGCCTTCATTATGCGTCACACGCACCTGAGTTTAAACTCCTCCGTCCCTTTTCAGTTCAGCTTAAAATCTTCAATCCAAGCATGAGCGCTGTTTACTTTTCCTGCATATGGGTCCGCAATCTGCATAACCTCCTTGAAATTGGCTAATTGGTCCACGCTTCCCTTTCGCAGTTCTTCCAAGGATTGCTTCTGCTGGAGCAAACTTATCTCTGCTTCTATCATAAGGCGTTCGGCTTCCAGCCTCTTAGTTCGTCTGGCGAAATTTCTAGACCGTTTGATTTTACTTCCTTCTCTTCTCTTTCTTCACCTGGTAATTCCTCTAAGTCAGCGCCATTTGCCATTGTAAGTTGCCGAAGCTGTCTGAATGTTGCAGCCTGATCGAACTCAATGTTATTTTCGATCAGCCACACGGAAACCTCGTGTCGGTTCATATTTTCCAGAAGGTACGACGCCACGCCGCAATCTAACTGTACCGAATGTTCCAGAATTAGAAATATGTTCTGTATGTATTTGCTTATGGTGCGATGAACAGACGCCTAACGTATCTAGTGCTATTTCCCTTCTGCTACCGGAGCCGTATGTGCTGAATGTATGAAAATTCTCTAATTGTAATCCCACTTCTGAAGTTGTTGAAGGGGTTCTCCAGAGGCAATAATATTTCGAGAACGCGTTAATATAGAATAATCTTTTATTAATAGCGTGGATTTGCGTGAATATTTGCGAACTGTTAATGAAGAATTGTGTGGGACCTATCGCGAAGCATGCGAACGATTGAATTTGTTTGATCTTACACTTGAAGATGCAGCATTGTCCTCAAGTCCACATCAAATTCGGACACTTTTCGCAATTATTATAGCCACGTGCAGTCCAGCAAAGCAGAGGATTTTTTACATCGATTGCGCCATCAAACGGGTGATATAAACATGGACTGTACTCCGGAAATGTACAGCGAGCATTGATCGCTATTGAAGACTTTTGCTTGATGATGGCAAGCAAAGCATTAGCTCAATTAGGTATGACAACGCCTAATTGTGAAATACACGACCTTTTCAACAAAGAACTGTAGCGTGAACAACAGTATGATCGTGCCAAGCTTAATGCGTTTGTGCAAAACAATAAGCCACACTTAAATATCAATCAAAGAACAGTTTACGACAAAATATTGCGAGCTATCGAAGAAAAAAATATGTTGTTACATCAAAATTATCATTGTTTAATTTCGGTGAGTTTTTAAACAGTTTTAAACTCTCAGATCCGACAATAGCGTTGCTAACCCGAGCCCTTCCGCTCACTATACCTGAAGACTCCTACCATCCTACATTCGAAGTGTCGGTTGATATTGGGCCTACTGTATTGGATCGAACGGGTAGGCTGTCTGAACGTGTCTGTTGCTTTCGCAAAGCCGAGTTTACGAAGCTTAATAACCTCATTAGGGATTTTGATTGGTCCGCTCTGTACGTGTGCACTGACGTTATGAAAGGCACAAACATATTTTACATCTTCCACATAAAACAGGATATGGAATGTAGTTATCCGGAACAACGTAACATAATATTCTGTGCGTACTACCGCAAAATGACATAAAGATCCAAATCTTTCCAAAAGTACATAACCGAAAATTTCCTAATCACTTGAAGTTCGTTTCTTTCAAACTGTTTTCCTTAAATTGATGTGGTAATGCGGAATGACGTATTAAACTAATTGCGCTGCCCGTATCCCTCATTAGGGATTTTGATTGGTCCGCTCTGTACGTGTGCACTGACGTTATGAAAGGCACAAACATATTTTACAATGTACTCGATACACTTTTTGATTCTTGTGTCCCACTTTCTTGTCCGATTAGACCTGGGAAGCCTCCTTGGTTTACCAAAGAGTTATCCAGTCTAAAAAACTTAAAATCAAGACTATATAAAAAATTTCAAGAAGTTGGTTCTCCGACTTCTCTCTCTCGCTATGTATTAGCTCGGTCAAAGTTCTCCGTTCTTAATGCTCAATGCTATAAAAATTACCTATCTCGATGCAGGATACGCTTTTCACAGGACCCTAAACAGTTTTACAGCTTCGTAAATAGTAAGCGTAGAACGTCCGCACATCCATCCTCGCTATCATTTCTAAATATGACGGCAAACAATGATCAGGCAATCGCCGATCTTTTCGCCCAATTTTTCCAAACAACCTATTCCCATGACAGCTACTCTGGTCAGCCGTATCCATACAGTTTACCAAGGTCGAATGGCATTTTCAGCCCATTGTTAAATGAAAGTTCACTGCTTCATGATCTTCGACTAGTTAAGCCGGTGTTTTCACCAGGTCCTGACGGAGTTCCCGGCTGTGTACTCAGGTACTGTGCCGACGCTCTGTGTGGACCCCTGCTTAAACTATTCACCCTATCCATTAATTCTTCATGCTTCCCCCGATCTGGAAGGAATCTTTTATTATTCCTCTCCATAAGAAAGGTAGCAAGTCTGATGCTAATAATTATAGAGGTATATCTAAGTTATCCGCTATTCCTAAAATGTTTGAACAAATTTAAACTCCGCACATCTCTGCAAATCACTTATATCTCCACCTCAGCACGGGCATGTCGCATGGGCCACTTGATGGTGCAGTCATTGCATATCAACGTCCAGAAGGTATAAACGACCGTTGTCGCCGTTGTCAGGCATATCAATTTAAAGGTGAAGGAGATGGGATGTGCTGTGGGAATGGTAAAGTGAAATTGCCTGAATTGGGGAGCCCACCACGACCATTGAGCACATTACTTAATGGATTGACACCTGAGTCTAATCATTTTTTGAAAAATATACGAAAGTAAAATTCGAGTTTTCAAATGACATATTTTGGCGCCACAAATATCATAAGAGACAACTTCATGCCAACGTTCAAGGTACTTAAATAGTTTTGTTTATGCAAATTGAACTTTTCTTCTTATTTTTATTTTATTAAGATTCAAGGTCATATATATCTTCGAGCTGGCTCTTTGTTACGATCAATGCAGACCACCAATTTTTGCAATTATATTATATCGGGAACGCGGAAGACGAAGCTGAAGCAGTGTGCCATTACTACCAACACGCGGGGAAAAATATTTTCGACTTGCAAGATATGTTCCATGAGCACAACGAATTATTTTAGTTGTTCAAAACGTCGCTTGATCGAATCTGACGATCATAAAATTGTTATTCGAGCTGATAAAACACTGGTTAGCGAACATGCAAGGCGTTTTAATACACAAACAGTTGACCAAGTGGCAATAGTCATAGTCATAGTTGATGAGCAATTTAATAATCATGATATTGTGCTTCATCGTAAAAATAGTAGAATCCGAGACGCATCGCTGTTATGATGCACTACAATATCCCATATTGTTTTGGAGCGGAAAAGATGGCTATAATTTCAATATTAAAATGATAAATCCAGTAAACGGTAAATTGATGAATTAATTATGATTGATTTTTTTTCAATTGAAATTAAATTTAATTGAATTCAATTGTAGGTCGAGAAGGAACAAAGTGCTAAGTTAGTGCTATGAATTATTACGCAAGCAGGCACAGATACGGAATAATCAAGACAACCTCATATTGAAGTGTACAGCACTTTTTCAACAGTATATTGTTGACATGTATGCAAAAATTGAATCGGAACGGTTGAATTTTCTTCGATTCAACCAAGGCAAATTAGGTTCCGAAGAGTATGTTTATTTGCTTGATGCGATTAACAACATTAACGTTACCATCATGCACAAAACGTTGGAACTATGATAATATTACCGTCATCGTATGTTGGAAGTCCACGTCATATGTTTGAGTGAGTCGCGATCAAACACTCTCCGAGTCAAGACGTGCCTAAATTCTACGTGGAAGCTACGCTTAAACTATCAAAAACAGTTACTCGATTTGCGAAAAGAAAAGAAAACAAAACAAAAACATTGCGGTTGTTGCTGATAAGCACCAAAAAAGTGTTGTTGTCAACATGAGCGACGACGAAGACGACACATTGGTTTGGAGCTGGCAAAGAATTAAACCTAAGCCAACGGGAATCAAGAGACCAAACCAAGTTTCTCCGATTCTACTAAAGAAAAAACTTGCCCTGGACACTGCTCCCAGCACTAGCTCCAATCAATTTGCTATCTTAGCCGAACGCTCGCCAATTGAAAAAGGTAATGATGCAGACGAAAACGAAGCACTGGACATGATAACTGAAGACAACACTGATGAACCTGCCAAGCCGCCACCAATCTTCTTATCGGATGTTAGTGATATAAGTAGCATGCTAGCCTACCTCGAAACCAAAATTAAAAAATAAAATTTCCTTTATAAATCTCAACGAGACGGCCAAGTGAGAGTTATGGTTAAGTCTATTGATGAATACAGGTCCCTCGTTAAAACTCTTGCTAGTGATTTTGTCAAGTTTCATACATACCAGCTTAAACATGAGAGAGCATTTAGGGTCGTGATAAAGAATTTGCACTTCTCAACTGATATTAACGTAATTAAACGAGACGTTGAGTCCAAAGGTCATTCTGTTAGGAGCATAAATAACATTAAAAGCCGTGGAACCAAAGAGCCATTAAATCTGTTCTTCCTTGATATTGAGCCCAACAAAAGTAACAAAGATATATACAAAGTTAAGCACATTGGTAACGCATTTGTTAAAATAGAGCCCCCTCATAAAGCAAAAGACATTGTTCAGTGTCACCGTTGTCAGGAATTCGGGCACACAAAATCCTATTGTTCCAAAACTCATAGGTGCGTTAAATGCTCTCGTAAGCATGCCAGCAACCTATGTCCAAAAGATAAAGAACAACCAGCAAAATGTGCGAATTGCAACGAAGATCACGCTGCCAGCTACAAAGGGTGTAGAGTCTATAAGGAGCTCATATCAAAACAATTAGCTACTGGTCGCAAACAGATGCACAACAAAGACCATAATAAAAATGATTCTGCAAGATTTCAATCACCTATTCTGCCTGATAAGCCGACCCAACAATCAAAAGATTATCAATCATACGCTCAAGTTGCTGCAGGAAATAGTAATTCGAATACTTCTCTAGAAAGAATAGAACATCTTTTAGAAAAACAATTTGAACTCACCAATAACTTACTTAACATGATAATGTTACTGGTCAATAAATTATGCAAATAAGCCTAAACGTAGGAATATGGAATGCCAATGGGCTTTCCAACCATGTTAATGAGATATCTTTATTTTTAAAAACAAATGCAATCGACATCATGCTTGTTTCAGAAACACACTTCACCAGTAAATCTTTTTTTAGAGTAGTCGGATATGACACAATAAGAGCTGATCATCCGTCTGATAGAGTCCATGGAGGCGCAGCGATTCTTGTTAAGAAGGGTCTGAAATTTAAAATCATGGACAGTACCAGAGAAAATGCTATACAGGCTGCCACAATTGAGATTAAATGCATGCACGCAGATGTCTCAATCACAGCAATATATCTCCCACCCAGATTTACAATAAAAGAGCTCGACTTTAAGGACTTTTTTCAAGGACTGGGAACAAAGTTTATTGTTGGAGGCGACTTCAATGCCAAACACCCATGGTGGGGCTCCAGACTTACTAACCCAAAGGGTTCCGAATTATATAAATGCATACGAAATAATAATATAACAACTCTCTCAACTGGTAAGCCTACATACTGGCCTACAGATAGTCGAAAAACCCCAGACTTGATTGACTTCGTGGCATTCTCTGGTATCCCACAATCACACATGCGTTTAATGGAAAGTTTCGATCTTAACTCAGATCACTCTCCGATAATAGCGACCTATAGCACAATAGCTCATATGCTAGACAAGCCCTATAAAGTCATCTCTGCTTCCACAGACATTAACGCGTTTAAAAGCTACCTAGACGAAGCCATACGTCTAGATATTTCGTTAAAAACAGTAGAGGAAATAGACTATGCTGTGGAGATTTTCACAAATACAATTCACAAAGCGAGCTACATAAATACGAATAACACCCACAGAAACCAACAACCAAACCAATTGTACCTTTCTACCGAAATTCGAGAAAAAATTCAACTTAAAAGAGACCTGAGAAAACGCTGGCAAGAAACCCACTATCCTGCTGACAAAAGATCATACAACAAAGCTGCATCTGAGCTTAAACAACTGCTGTCAAACTTACGAAATGAATCTCTAGCTGCATATCTGAGAAATTTAGACCCTAATTCTTGCAACAAAGAATATAACCTGTGGAGAGCAACTAAATATCTAAAGAGACCAGCAAAAAGAAACATAACCATCCGCAAAAGCAATGGAACTTGGTGTAGATCTGATGATGAACAAGCTGAAGCATTTGCACAACACCTGCATGCTGTGTTCCAGCCCAACGATATTAACAATGCTATAACAGAGGCTGAAGTAGAAAACTTTCTTGGGTCACCCTGTCAAATGAGCTTGCCTATTAAAAGTATTCACTTTGACGAAGTCGTGACCGAAATTAAATGCTTAAACAATAAAAAGTCACCAGGCCCGGATAAGATAGACGGCATCACTCTTAAAACTCTACCACCAAAATGCATACGGTTTCTCACACTAGTATTTAACGCTATTCTCAGGCTAGACCACTTCCCAAGTCAATGGAAATGTGCAGAAATCATTATGATCCTTAAGCCAAACAAGACAGAAACTAAACTATCATCTTACCGTCCCATTAGTCTGTTGACAATATTCTCGAAAGTATTTGAAAAAATACTACTGAAGAGGATGTTGCCAATTTTGGACGAACTTGCCATCATTCCTGAATACCAATTCGGATTCAGAAGAGGCCACGGGACCACTGAGCAATGTCCCAGGGTTATCAATGAAATAGTATCCGCACTTGAGAACAAAAAATACTGTACTGCTACTTTTCTTGATGTTCAACAAGCGTTTGATCGTGTTTGGCATAACGGATTACTCTATAAGATAAAGAAATGGCTACCTGCTCCATACTATTTATTACTGAGATCCTATTTGTCTAAGAGATGCTTCTATGTGCAGCAGAGAAATGATACGTCAACACTACTTCTCATAAACGCAGGAGTTCCTCAAGGGAGTGTATTGGGACCAGTCCTTTACACTCTATATACGGCAGATATGCCAGTAACAAACAACTGCACCGTTGCAACATATGCTGACGATACAGCCATTCTAGCAACAAGCTCATCTAGAGATGAAGCATCTCATTTCTTGCAAAGTGAGCTCAGTCTGATTGAAGCCTGGTTTCTTCGCTGGAAAATTAAAATCAACTCCCTGAAGTCTGTCCAAATAACTTTCGCACTAAGACCAGGAAACTGCCCAAGTGTCACTCTTAACGGATCAGCAATTCCACAAGATACCTGTGTGAAGTATCTTGGCATGCACCTCGACCGCAGATTAACATGGAAACCCCACATAAAAGCGAAATGTCAACAACTCAGACTGAAAACACTGAAAATGTCCTGGTTGCTAAGTCGAAAATCAGCAGCCACTTTGGAAAACAAAGTTCTCCTCTACAAAGCCATTTTGAAGCCTGTTTGGACCTACGCAATCCAGCTCTGGGGAACAGCCAGCAATTCAAATATTGAAATACTCCAGCGCTATCAATAAAAACATGGCGACAAATTGTTAACGCTCCATTTTATGTTACCAATGCAAATATTAATAAGGATCTAAATATTCCAACAATAAAAGAAGAGATAAAGAAATATAGTAAGAAATATACAGACAGACTTCACAATCATGAAAATAATTTAGCCCTAGGTCTCGTAGACAATAGCCTAACAGTAAGAAGACTCAAAAGATTTCACATTCTTGATCTCCCTGATAGGTAAACCTAAGTAAACTCGAAGTTATATTTAATAGCATGTTTCACTGGAAATCTGCTATTCCTGTTATGTAAATATTAGTCATAAAATTTACCTATTGTCACAAGACAGATTGTAAATAAATAAATTTAAAAAAAAAAATATGTTTGACTACGCGCCTTCACATGTAATCCGCAATGGGAAGAAATATCGGAATTTTTTGTTGGCCAAACATCAAAAGATCGCCATGATATTTTCGCATGTGTTTTTAGAGAAAAATTGAAATCACACATGGATTTAATTGTCCAACACAGTGCATTTGGGTCTGTTCAATTTTGGATGTATTCAGTTGAATGGCAGAAATGAGGTTTGCCTCATGCGCATATTTGGATTTGGCTGATTGAAAAAATAAGACCGAATCAAATTGACAATGTGATTTCGACCGACATTTCAGATCGGACAGTGGATCCTGAATTGTTTGAAGTGGTCACCAAAAATATGATTCACGGTCCATGTGGTGCGTTGAATTTGAATTCACTCTGTATGGTTGAAGGGAAATGCTCCAAACGTTTTCCAAAAAATTTGGACTCCGATACAGTGACGGGCAACGATGGATATCCCGAATATCGGCATCGATCAACTAAAGATAATGGCCATTCAGTAACTTTGAGAGCTCAAAATCAAGATTTGGAGATTGTTAATCGTTGGGTTGTGCCATATTCACCTTTATTATCTAAGATTTTTAAAGCGAACATAAACTTAGAGGTCCGCAATTTAGTTCAATCTATTAAATATGGCAGTTTTTAGAGAAGTAGCTAATGTTACCGATGAAATCAAATGGGCAGATACATCAATTCAATTGAAGCAGTGTGGTAGGTAGGCATCCAACTGTAGTTCATTTAGCTGTTCATCTTGAAAACGTTCAACGCGTTTTTTTCACACCCGGAAATGCAATGCGAAGAGCTGCGCAACCACCGGCAAAAACTCCAACTGAAATTTTTTGCGTTGTGTCAAGCAGATGATTTTGCAAAAACATTGCTATACGCCGAAGTACCCGAATATTATACGTGAAATAATTCGTCAAAAGTTTTTCAAAGGCGAAGACGCGGACGATGCGTTCATGGTCAGTAAGTATTGTTTCACTCAGATGCGATAGGACGAATATATACAGTTCATCCCAACAATCAAGAGTGTTATTAATAATAAATGTTCGTGGACCAACATCATTTGAATATTTGAGAACTGTTAATGAAGAATTGTGTGGGACCTATTGCGAAGCTTGCGAACGATTGAATTTGCATGATCTTACACTTGAAGATGCAGCATTGTGCGTATTTGAAAACATCTAATTTGTGGCGCTCTTTGAAAACACTTAGATTGACTACAAATGTACGTGTTTAATTACAAAACGATGCTTCAGCAGATGTTTTTTCCAGACAACTGTTAGACGTTGGTAATGGCATACTTCCCGTCGACAATTCTGGCTTCATAGCGCTTCCAATTAATTTTTGCTCTTTTGTGTCATTGAAGGAATACTTGATTCAGAGCGTGTTTCCAAATATTGTACAAAATTATAGAAACCATGACTGGATGACAGAAAGAGCAATTTTGGCCGGAACAAATAAAGATGTCAATGAGATCAAAGCATCTATTTTGAATTCCATCCCAGGAGAAATGGTTGCGTATAGGTCGATTGATACAATTAACAATCAAGATGATGTAAATTATCCAGTAGAATTTCTAAATTCATTGGATTTACCTGTATTGCCGCCATAATCCACAAAGATTTTTCAATGGTACAAGACTTGCTATAAAAAAAGTTATGACTAATTTACTTGAAGCAACTATTTTGACTGGGAAATTTTGTGGTGAACACGTTTTAGTTCCTAGATTTCAAACGAATACAATTTCCGATTCGTCTTGCTTTTGCTATGACTATTAATAAATCACAAGAACAATCGGTGAAAATTTGTGATTTAAATTTTGAGCATCCAGTATTTAAACATGATCAACTGTATGTAGCGTGCTCACGAGTAGGCAAACCTTCGGCATTAATTATTCATTGTACCGACGGCAAAGCAAAGAATATTGCTTATCACAAAGAATTGCAATACAAAAAATATGGTATTATATAAAAATTATCATTGTTTAATTTCGGTGAATTCTTAAACATTAAATTAGTAAGAAGCAAAGCGCGCGGGTCTACTCGTTTTTTATAAAAATGTGAGTTTGAACGACTATCTGTAACATGTATGCAATTTTAGGTAGATGTTGGATCAAAATTTTCAAAAATATCGAATATGATTCAGATTCATATAAACATGGGAAAATCCATTTGAAGTGTTTACCTTAAACGTCGGCATAAAATTATCTCTAATAATTTTAGTAGCACCAAAAAAAGTAATTTAAAATGCCGAATTGTATTGTTGAACATGACTCAAAAAGTCCTTCGACGTTTGAGATGTCCCAAAAATAAAGGGTTCGGGTGGAGTTTCTAGTGCTGGAAATCTCACTTTTCCATTGGCACAAGACATGCCTGGTGTTTCACCTGGAAAGTTACCTGCATCACAATGTGGACATATTGCGTCCATCATTCCAATGTATCCGTACATACCATAATCAAACTGACTGTTGTAATTAAAGCAGCAGGCATCATTTCAGCCAAAACAGCACGACGTATTCGTGATCGCCGTACAAGATTCAGTACAGGTCAACAGATTTATTTTGTGCATCACGCTGCGATGCGTTAGCTTGTGCGCGTTCACCTGCAGTCTGTGATCGTCTTATTAATGCCGCATCATTTACACTTCGCGTTCGCTGACCTATATTTGCTCGTCTGGCTCGTGGCATTTTTCCTTCATATAAAAAAGGATAAATCAAATTAAAAACAAATTTCTACAAACAAGACTCCCCGTTTGTTTGAATGCACTCAACAATATGTTTAAAAATATAAAAATATATTAAAATTCTACATAAATCATAAGCTCGTTTGAGAAACGGAACTCTTTCCAGGAACGAAAATGGGGATGACGCCAGTCTAGTAGCTCTGATTGGTTTGGTCGTGCACAAATATTATGCGGTACGCGGCGAAAAAACAGCCTCAATATAATATTATTTATTCCACTGGTCGCAGTTAGCGATGCCAACCTTTGCCCAACTCCAGAAGTGAGCCGATCGAATATGCTAGGAGAGTCGTAACAGCGGCTGAGCGTAAGCTCTCTTATAATATGCTTATACTATTTTGCTGCTGATCCAACAAGATTCATTGCAGGTAGCAGAAGGGTAGGGTACAGCGATATGGACAATCGTCTTATAAGGATAAAGGGCGTCTCTCACACCTGGCTTAGAATTTTGCGCCAGCTTATGTTCTTCACACCAAATTTTGTTGCTCTAGCTCTTATAGTCTCTAGAAACTAGACCTCAAGCTACCCGTACAGACCGACATGGCTATATCAACTCGGCTATTGGTGCTGATCAAGAATATATACACTTTAAGGGGTCGGAAATGATTCCTTCTGGGTGTTACACAAATCCACATCTGCCACAAAACTAATATACCGCTAAACTCTTCGAGTACCGGGTATAGAAAATATAGGTGAATACCTATGAATTCGAAAATTTTTTTTCTAACTAACTTATTATTACCTTATCGCTTAATCGTTTGTTCGAGTCTTGCGTGAAGGCATTCATTCCATAAAATATTTTTATTTTATTTGAAACAATGTTGATTCAAATAAATTTATTTTATTTTGTTTGCATTTATGCAGACAGCCCGGTCAGAACCATTAAACTATATTCTACTCTTGCATGTTAACTGCTGGTACCCGTTTGTAGAAAAAAAATAACATAGGCACTTTTAAAGGACACTAAAGGATACACTCGTCTGTAATACTTCTTTTCCGATAAGCTTATTTTTTTTTATTGCAAAAGAAATGTTGGTTTATTGAATTCCTCATATATTTTAACTTATATTGTTAACTTGCATATGGAAAAATTATATATAAACTACAAATCTATGCATACATATTCGACAATATTACACCTTAACCAGTTAACACTAAAGATAATCCATGATTTACTGCAACAAAAGTATGGTTTAAAATTATAAAATTCCAGAAAGTGCTGTATCATGTTCAGTAGGATGTTCACTTTGACGTCTGAGCCTGGCTTGATTTAACGGAGCACCTAAAAAATATAAATTTTTAATTTAAAAATTAAAATTATTTGAAGAATGTAAAATTAAATATTAAATATTATTATATTATTAATTATAAGCCGTTTACTTCTTATTTCTGAGAGAAAATGTTTAGGAAACTGAATAAAATAAAAATACAATAAAATTGTAAACTATTTTATCTGTTTGCAATTTTTGTCTACACTTATCTTTTTTCTAACACTAACACCATCCATTCTATTTTGCTCCGAAAAAGATTGTGTCAGAGAGATAGAAAAATAAAGCAATTGAAGGGGTATTACAGCCACTGAAATTTTATTGCTTCATTCTGGCAAACTGGTAGATATTGTCATTTCCTATGATTTTGCATCTTCAAAATTGTGGAAAAATGTTGACTCAGCGTAATATCACAGGAGTCTAGATACGAAATGTCGTTGCTCTAGGTACATTACTTTTTGAGATCAGGATTCTTCTACAATAAATTTTCAGATTCGCTGGGAACTTAAAGTGGAGGCTGGCCGTTTGACCGAAGTAAGGGTATGGAGGAGTCGGCTGTATTGCTGTAGAAGTAATTACTCGGGAGAAATGATGACGCAGGAGGGTTGGTTTTGGATCTTTAGCTTGCTTATTTAATTCGGTGTTGGTTATGTTTCGTGTCTTTTGTGTGACTGTCTTGTGTAACTGTGCGACTGGCCTGATTGAGTTGTGTCTTATTGATTTATATTCTTTGCTGTTGTCTTTTAAGGGTCAGCTGGCTGCCCAAATGTTGTCTCATTGAATTCTGACAAATGGACTACCCTTTTTCTTCGGAGCTTGCGCTTTTTAAGCTCTCCGCGGGTGGTCCACATCGTACGTTGGATCCCAGAGTGAGCAAATTCTTTTGCTTATTTGGTAACAATGGTGTACTACTTATGTAAAAGGTGGGTCAGTGGATTGGGAATTGGATCTGTCGTATTTGCATCGCGGAAGGTGGTGGCTGAATGTGGGTCATTAGCTCACAAAATGGGTTGCTTATCCATGGTTCCCATGGTTCGTTACAAAGGCGCTCATCGGTACGGACGGGCAGACAGACATAGCCATATCGGCTCTTCTTTTGATGCTGATCAAGAATAATACAGCCATGCTGCGAGTAAGATTTTGAAATAAATTGTAC
Organism: Drosophila subsilvestris; assembly: GCA_035043285.1. Taxonomy (NCBI): domain Eukaryota; kingdom Metazoa; phylum Arthropoda; class Insecta; order Diptera; family Drosophilidae; genus Drosophila; species Drosophila subsilvestris. The sequence continues at coordinate 201,484 of JAWNNB010001621.1, forward strand.
GAATTGAAATTTGTGCGCTGCGGTTCTAGTAACTTTTTCATTTCGATATTTATCTTGATAAATTTTCGCAGTGAATATAATTTTGTTGTTGTGAGTGTCAACTCACTACACGACAAAATCGAACTTTACATGTTTCTTCGACTTTTCATAAGTTGTTAAAGTCCAAATTTTGAATGAAATCAAAATAACGCACAAAAATTATTTTTTTTGCATTTGAAAGCTTATTATTTCCAAGACGGTAGCTTTTCAGAATGGCAAAAACGCAGAGAAGGAAACGTATCCGACCCCATAAAGTATATATATTCTTGATCAGTATCAATATCAATAGCCGAGTCGATAGAGCCATCTCTGTCTGTCCGTCTTGTTTGATCGTAGTATCGTAGAGAATGACCATATCTACCAGATTGCCAATTCGGATCATTATTATAGCCAGAATGAAGAAATTAATTTTCAGTTGCTTCCCCCACCTTCTCCGGCGTTGCTGATGCTACTCATTCTTTTTCTCGCTCGCACACTCTCTGCCCTGTGCAGTGCGCGAGCGCCCTCTCGCGGAGGAGATGTATAATCTAAATGGTATATGTACAATATTTAAAATGTAAAATTTGTATTTAAATTTATATACTGACTGAGTACGGATATAAGAGTAGAGTCGTATAGGCGTCGTTTAAGTTTTTGTTTATTAGAATCTATGGAGAAACGGTGGAGCTGAAATTCGTTAACCAAACCTAAAAAAATGAACAAATTATCAAAAAATACCTTTTTGAAGGTTGCGAGCCCGGAATGCGATGAGTTACCAAAAATTCCATGCCCTTTTCGTTTTCTTTGTTCCCAATTGGCAGTTGGGCCCTCAACCTTTTTGTTCGACTTTTCCTAAGTTTTTAAAGTCAAAATTTCGTAAAAAATAGCGTACAAAAATCATAATTTTTGCATTTGAAAGCTTAATATTTACCAGACGGTAAGCTGAAATCACACACTGTTTGAGTTCAGTTGCTAGCTGTTTTAATTATCTTTTCAGAATAGCTAAGTTTTTTAAAATCAGACATAAGATACTCAAGTATTGTGAAAAAAAAAGCGCTACCTCTGAAAAAAGCTTAAAAAAAAATACCAGTTTTCGAAAATTCTTTAAAAAAAAGTTCTGCCAGAGAAAAATAACCATATTTCTTTAAAAAAGCTAAAGCCCGAAATCTATCAGAAAAAAGGTTTGGATCCTTGACAAAAAAAGTTCGATTTCGTCGAATAGTGTTACTTGGAACACACTGTAGTCTTCCGATTTCAAGGTCTAGAAGATAAGATAATATTTCATCATACTGCGTTTATGGTTTTCTTTTATCTTCTAAATTGTGGTTGCCACCAGATTTTCAGAAAAGTGGCGCAGCACAAAATGTTTGATGCAGTTCACTTATTAGATCCTTATTGGAGTATACCTTTTACTGAATCTTTTTAGAAAACACTAATGGTTTAACCAGCCGAAATTCGATTTCTTAAATTAATAGTTGTGTCCGGTTAGACTAGTTGTTAAGGTTACAGTACATACGTGTATTTAGATACATTTGGTTAGTACGAGAGGTTACCACTTTAATAACACTAGTGAACACGACATTTCCGCTGTTGCCCAAAATGATATTTTCTGACAGATTTTGGGATTTAATAGAAGAACTACCTCTGAAAAAATATCATGGAAAAATACCAAATTTAAAAATTCTTTTAAAAAACTAAACTTTAGAAAAAAATAAAATGTTTAAAAAAATTTAAATCTCGAAATCTATCAGTAAAGTCATTTTGTTCCACAGCGGAAATAAAAAGTTAAATTTTGTCGAGTAGTGTAATATGTATGTACATACTTAATATATTTTGAGATTGATTTAAGAAATAACTTACCGATGTAACTCAATAAAACCGGCAAGAAGATAAGCCCATGAGCTGCTCCAATTACAACAATTCCAAAATACATACGAAAATAGAAAACTTGAAATATTTGACTTTTAGCAAACGCCAGTACTAAAATGCCTGCAAACTTGGTAAGCGTTATACCCGAAAAAATGGAACTACCCATTTTCGTTAAACTATCAGAAGCTCGATTTATTTGAGTAATATCTTTGGAAAGAGAAAAGCTGTGCACTAAGTGCGAACAGAATTCTACTGATATTCCAACTGCCATAACCAGATTAACTAATGAAACAGCATTCAGAGAAATTTTCCAATAATACATTAAACCTCCTAAATCAATAACTATCATGGTTATTGTAATAATAACTACCAATGCGGAATGTATATCAAAACCCATTAATATGAATGTAACTATAAAAATAGAAAGAACAGAAATTCCCATGCTTTTTAATGTATCAGCCCACATGGTTAAATATTGTTCATAAAAAACATAAAATACTGAGTATGGAAAAACTTCGACATTCAGAGCTGATTCGATAGGTACACCAAAGGATATTAATCTACCTTGCAACATTTGTGTTATATTTTGTGATATCTTTCTAGCTGACTGTAATGCTAAAAAGTAGTCTTCTGAGCTTTTAAGTATGGTATGGTAAGCCATAAAATAGGAAGCATCAACTTTTAGCATTTTATGATCAAGGGAATATCTAATGGCTCCGCTATATGCAGCATGACCAGCTTTGGCACATGAGTCGTCTGGATTATCCTTTAAAAAAAAAGGCAAGTACTCTCCAAAGTCATGTTCGTCTGGCCGTTGCAGAGAATTTTTGCTAATTTCGCAAGGTGAGCACGAAGTATCTGAAATAGTAAATAAATTTATAAAGTTATTTTGGTTCTAATAAGAAATGTTTAATTTTATCTTTATTTGCTATAAACTTATCTATGCTATGAAAAATAAACCTGTGCGACAAATTGCAAACTTTTGAATTTAGTTTGCACGAGATGTAAAGTATCCTATAGATATACATGAGTAGTTAGTTCACATCCTCATACTTAGAATATGCCGCGCTGCTGAAGCCGAGTCAAATTATGAAAGTGCAAAAGTCGCCAAATCTCAGTTTCTGGATTAAAAATAAAGGGTTGGGTTTTTTAGTTTACAGGAAACAAAATAACTTCCTGGAGAAGTTAAGTTGTTGTATTTTGTTGTTTCTATTTTAATTTAATTTTTTTTTCTTCCGTTTGGTCAGAATTAAAGCGTTAAAAACGGATGATTTAAAAAATAATTTGTTTCTGACTAGGGTATAAAAAAACACATGCTCTTCCACTTAAGCGGTAAACGAGATTTTCGACATTTGTGGAGCAAACAAACTTCATTCAGTGTGATATCAAAGGAATCAGCGCACCAAATTTAGTTGCTTAAATTTCTCTGGACGTTGATATGCGATGACTGCACCATCAAGTGGCCCATGCGACACCAAGCCGAAGCCTGTTACGCGCGGAACCCAGGCTAGAAACGCAGCCCCTCCTTCCCGCTTAACCGACCGAGGGGCGCTTCCGCATGACGCGCGACACGTGTTAACGAACCGATCGCGAACATGCAGGAAAGGTAGGGGTTAGACTAATATTCGAGGAAAATTAGAGCTAAACACAACTAAAGAGCTAAACATGCAAATATAGCTAAGAAAAAGTACTAATTACGGGAAAGGCATGTTAATATTAGTGATTTAAGAAGAGGAAGGGAATTAGTGGTGGAAATTATAAGGTAGAGAGAATTATAGTCCGAGCATAAAACCCTAAACGGTTCATGCGAAGAATAATTTGATCTACAAAGCTCTTATAGTCTCTGAGAAATAGGCGACAAACCAGACAAATGAACAGACGGAGGGACAGACGGACGGACATAGACAGTAACGACTCGGCTATTGATGCTGATACAAAATATAAGCATATCTATATTTCATTTTACTTATTTATTCAAGATTAACAATTATCTGCCAATAAAAACATATATGTAAATTTAAAATACTTAAAATTAAAGTGTAAGAAAAAATAATTAACGAGAAGAAACGTGTGAGTCCCTTCTGTACGCGACTCTAGTTTTATACCCTTACTCAGTCAGTATAAAAATTTGTGAGAATTTTACATTTTTTTGCTACATCTGTTACATCTAGATCTACAATGTCGATTCCACATCTAAAATGTATATTCTACATTGTGTATGTAGTTCAGATTCTACATTTTCACCGCGACGGTCGCGCATTGCACGAGAGAAAGAGAATAAATAGCGTCAGCAGCGCTGAGAGGAGGTGGGGGAAGTAAATTAATTCATTTCTTTACTCTGGCTATATTAATGATCTGATCTGACTCAGATTCGGCAATCTGGTAGATATGGTCATTCTCTACAATACTGTGTGGCTGCCACAGATTTTTTGTCTTGTGTGGGGGTGGACGGGGGCGGGGCGAAATTTTGAAATACACTTGTAGCAGTGTGATATCACATGAGTCTCGAAAAAAATTTGGTTGCTTTATCTTTTATAGTCTCTGAGATCTAGGCGCTCATCAAGACGGACAGACGGACAGACAGACATGACTATACCGACTCGGCTATTGATGCTGATAAAAAAAATATATACTTTATGGGGTCGGATACATTTCCTTCTCTGTGTGACACACGTCCACTTTTACCACAAATACAATATACCCCTTAACTCTTTGAGTACGGGTATACAAATTAGAAGGCCAATAATTACATTAAACAGTTAGTCCGCTGGGTTCTGCTCCGAAAAATTATAATTAAGACATGGAATTCTGAAAGGATCGTGTTGAGCGTAATTCGACCTCCAGAAGGGTAAACGATAGGTACGGCTAGGTCTAAGGGGAACAGAAAAGTCAGTCTGGGCCAGAAGTAATTGGAGATAGGAGTAAATAGGAGATTGTGTACAAAAATTGCGCCATTACAAATTCTGCGTTGGCGCATTGAAGGTAGATCTAAGAGTTTTAGCCTGAATTGGTAAAATTCTACCAGTTCAAACTACGTAGGGAAAAAATAAAAAATTGTGTTTGGACAGATTCGATAATGGATTGTTTCTTGTATTGTGGACTCCACCATCCATCTGGGATGTTCCTAATAGCCCATTCCCACAGGCGACCATGCACCATCCATTTTGGTGGGAATTTTTGACAAATGTGAAACTAGGATTCATACTGGCACCATCCACCATCCATGAGAAACAGCTGATGCTTACAATTCCGTTCGGTGAAAATATCTTTTTACGTTTATAATTAAAATGAATAAAAATAATATTGCAATGGCAGTGATTGTGATTCAGCAGCAAAACATGTTGCTGAACATGATGATGATGAGAATAACTTTGACGAGGAGGAGATATTAGAATGGATATTTGTTTTGAAAACACTGAAGCGTGGTCATTTGTGATTGCTTCTACTAAGTCCAGTCAATGTTTTAAAAAAAAATATATATTCTATGTCTTTTTAGAAGCGGTTTTGGGACATTTTGGGAAAAAGATGTAGCCGCAAACAACGATGCGCTTTTAATAAATATATTATATCGCCATAGCATTGTATACTTTGGGCTGTTTTTCTGAGTACAGAATAGTCGGAAGGCTGTCAGCCAACAGTGTTTGCGATTTCCTGCATGAGTTTTGAAAAAAACTCATTATAAACGAATTTCCAGAGGACAGTCCACAAACTATCTCGCTTCCGAGTTTTTGTGCCTGAGACAATTTTGCAATATCAGATGTTTTGTTGTTATTTTCCATTTGCCTGTCTGTCATTGTTTAAATTTTCGTAGTGACTTCAGATTTATCGTTGTGAATGTCTATTATTTATGGTTGCATTTAAAAATTATCGAAAAAATACCGCACAGAAACGTGCGAATTAGGAACATCCCAGATGGATGGTGAGGTGAGGAGAGGAGAGGTGCACGAGACGACATCTACGCTCATACGACGGCAAGGGAAGAGAAAAGTGCAAGGGTTGGAGTGCAAACTTCAGAAACTTTCTTTCCAGTGTCTCGCGATACGTGAAATTTGCACGACCCCGTTGGGGTTCCAAACAACGGAAGCGTACTCGAGCCGCGAGCGTACAAGGAACGAGTACAGACATAGCCTCGTATATGGGGTTCCAAACAACGGAAGCGTACTCGAGCCGCGAGCGTACAAGGAACGAGTACAGACATAGCCTCGTATATGGGTCTCTGAACTGGGATGCATTGAGCTTAACAAAGTCGGACATAGCGTAGGCTTTTGGCCGAATAAAATTCAAATGCTCGTTAGAGAGAAGTTCTGAGTCGAACAAGACCCCTAGGTCAAGTATCTCCGTCTGTTTTAAAAGCCCTAGGTCAAGTATCTCCGTCTGTTTTAGAAGCCATCTATTGAATGACTATGAATATGAGGCCAGCACATTAAAGACACCCTTGCTAAAAGGGACAGAATAACATTTGCTAATTTTAAGAGGGAGCGAGATAAGTCTGCACGAACGAGCCACTCCATGCAGATCTCGCTGCAGCAGTATACTGTCCCCTACGGTTTTGACAGCACGAACAATTTTCAAATCATCAACAAAGAGCAGAAACTCAGAGTTTTTAATGCTGAGACATATGTCATTGATAAATAATAAAAACAGCAGGGGACCAAGTGCACTTCCCTGTGGAAGTCCGGAAGTAGCAATATATGGGTCAAAACCACATACTCCCGTCTCTCAAGATATGAACTAAGCCAGCCGAGCAGCCAGGAATGAATCCCTAGTTGATATAGCTTGGCTATCAGGGCACTGTGAGAAACTTTGTCAAAGGCCTTGGCAAAGTCAGTATACACAGCGTCAACTTGAGTGTGCAACTCAAAGGCACGAGGGCAACAATTACTAAAAGCGACAATATTAGTGGTCGTGAATCTACCCGCCATAAATTCGTGTTGATTTGGGCTGATACACGACTTCACGAGGAAAGTGATCTTTTGGCTAGGATTCGCTCAAAAAGCTTTGACACATTACTAAGTTTGGCAATTGCTCAATAACACTAGTCAACACGACATTTCCGCTGTGGCCCAAAATGACTTTTCATGATAGATTTTGGGATTTATATTTTTTTAAAGATATGGTTTTTTTTTTGGCTTAGTTTTTTTTTAAAGAGATAGTTCTTCTATTTTTATCATAACTTAAGTATCATATATGGGCTAGGCAGAAATTTGAAGTTGTCCAAAATCCAAATGTTTGTTTATGGAACAATAGGATACACATGGCAGAAGCTAGCCTACACGTACCTATTGCTTTCAATTATTCTTTAAAAAAAGGGTATTTTCCACGGTCAAAACAGTCATTACAGTATTTAGCGCTTGGCCAATCTTAAAATTTGTTCCATTTTCTATTATTTAAGGTACAAATAAAAATTGTAAGTTCTAATAAATATTAAAAAATTTGAACTAAAAATGGGTACACTGTGTGTAACGTCCGTAACGGAAAAAAGGGTTTTTTTAATTTAACAGAAAGAATTTTAACAATTTTTTTCCCAACAAGCTTTATAAACAAGAAACTCTGTACTCTGCACTTTAATCTAATGAAAAAAAAAATTGATTTATTACACATTATTTTGAAATATACTAATGGCAAAGTGTGTAACCTTTGTAACGGCATAAACACTCACAAATTTTATTTTAATATTATGAGGTAAAAGTATATGTTTATAATGGATTTTCACCTGCTGAATCTGAATCTAGAATTGAATTGCTCTAGAGTGCCGAGAATCGGAAAAACTTAACCTCAAAGGAACAAAAAGTGTGTTTAAATATCATGCGATCCCCAAAGATCTCCCCAAACATGTAATAGTAATAGTAATGAAATATTTTATGCATTTTTGGAATGTAATTAATTAATAATTGGAAGGTTACAAAGATTTGTAAATACATTAATATTTTCTATTTACAAATTTTGGCTTGATGGAAAAAGTGTAACGTCCGTAACGTAACGTCCGTAACATACAAAAATTAAGATTTTCACTACTTATCATTATTTTCTTTGCTGGATTAATATGGTCATATATTCACTTAATTTGTTGTATATAAACTTTTTTATTTATTATGCAAAATTTGCTAAAATACATATGTGCAAAAGCATGCAGCCTTAAAGTCGATTTCCATTTTTTGTAACGTCCATAACGGAAATTTAAGCAGGCATACTTTTTTTCAAAACCAGTTAGCCTAATGTTTTAAACTATGTTTAAAAGTACTCTCAAAGAACTGCGTTTGCCAAAAGTTTCATGAAAATATACCAATGTCAACGCCAGCTGTGTCAATTTTAACAAGCGAATTTGCGTACGAATGTAACGTCCGTAACGCAGGAATAGCCCATATATGGTTGCATGTAGTTTGCAGTTCTGAAAAGCAGATAAATGAAGCTATAAATCAGAACCAGAATCTTTGTAGCTGCAGCTTAACGTCTGGATATTAAGATATTAAGCTTTCAAATTCAAATTTGATAATTTTTTGCGGTACTTTTTCATGAAGTTTTGACTTAAGGGGTAACGCCACTGTAACTCAACTTTATTCGGCGTTTTTTTGAGTTTTTTTTTCATAGAAGGGACGGACAGAGATTAACAATTTTTGGATATGTTATTAATCATATATTTAACTAAAAAAAATTTTTTTTTATACAAAAATAATCCAAAATGGCGGCCCTAGACCCATTCTCCTGCGACGTGTTTCACTTAAAGCACTCTGCGGCACGCAGCATAACTGGTGAAAACTTCAATCTAAAATAAAAACGAGAAGGAACGTGAGTCGCTTCTAGTCGCGACTCTACTTTTATACCCGTACTCAGTCAGTATATAAATTTATGAGATTATGATTAAAATTAAAAAAAAAATTTTAATTTGACATTTTACATTTTTTTGCTACATCTGTTAACTACATCTACATCTAAAATGTAGTTTATACATCTAGAACAAATATTCTACATCTACCATGTAGATTATACATCTCCTACGCTAGGGGTTGCTCGCACATTGCAAAGGGCAGAGTGTGTGCAAGCGAGAAAGAGAATGAATAGCGTCAGCAGCACCAGAGGAGGTGGGGGAAGCAACTGAAAATTAATTTCTTTATTCTAGCTATAATAATGATCCGATCTGATTCAGATTCGGCAATCTGATAGATATGGTCATTCTCTACGATACTGCGTTTTTAGTTTTATCGTATCTTCAAAATTGTGGAAGTCACAGATTTTCGTCCTTTGTAGGGGCGGAAGGGGGCGGGGCGAAATTTTGAAATACACTTGTAACAGTGTGATATCACATGAGTCTGGAAACAAAATTTCGTTGCTCTAGCTTTTATAGTCTCTGAGATCCAGGCGCTCATCGGGACGGACAGACGGACGGACAGACAGACATGGCTCTATCGACTCGGCTTTTGATGCTGATCAAGAATATATATACTTTATGGGGTCGGAAAAATTTCCTTCTCTGCGTTACACACATCCACTTTTAGCACAAATACAGTATACCCCTTAACTCTTTTTGAGTACGGGTATAATAAAAAATCTACTTAATCTTAATGAGTATAGCTAGTGAAACACGTACGGAATTTTGAAAATGACAATTTTTGTGGAATTGACGGTGTTTTGAAAAAATTGTCTCTATTTTGTCCAAAAAAAAGGCAGTTATATGTTAATTAAAAATCTCCTAATTAAGTTATCGTAAATTCCGTACGTGTTTCACTGCGGAATAGTATTCTAAAGATGTAGTAAAAAATTCAAATGAAAATATTGAAAATTGTTTGAGTTATGCTGCGTGCCGATTTCGAAACCCGTGTTTCGAGAAAAACGCGTTCAAAGTTTTGACATGTGATATTGGTATGAAATAATGATAAATTCGGCCATTAAAAAATAGTTATCGTTAATCCGCAATCCCAGGACCATAAAGAGTCCCTTTCACGTCCAAATATTCGCCCTCCATGTCCTTCCTGGACGATTTCGTACTTGAGCGCGCCTCTTTGGCCGCATCAGTCAGGGATCGCTCTGCGTGCTGGATGCGTTTTGCATCCGATTCCTGGCCAAAGTTGTAGGCCTAGATACCAATATCAATGTCAAGAACCTTCATAATGTGAAGGAAACATGTTAAACCATCGTTGAAGGTGGATACAGCGATATAAGTCTATTTAGCACGTGTTAACAAGTCACAAACACGTAAACTAACGTATTTTCTTTCAAAAAATGCTTCTAAAGGATCAGAAATACTCACTAACTATATCTATTGATGCCTAAGTGAAGTTAGAAGCCCAAAATCTATGTTATCCAGAGCAGGTATCGGCTTGACCAGGTAGTCCTTCTGAAGCGGCCAGAGGCGCTCGGTACAAAAACTTGGAAATGTTGGGGAAAAAATATTGTTTCAGGGATAAAAGTTTTTCTATCGTATTCTAGAGGATTCAAAGTATTTTTTAAGCCAAAAAAAATGTACATTTTTACATAAATTTACAGTGGCGTTACCCCTTAAAGAACTCAGGAAAAAACGAAAAAAATTATTTCTTGGCATAATTTTTGGCTTTAGATAGATATTGTCAGGGTATTGTTGGGCCCGCAACCTTCAACAGAGTATTTTTTTGTCAGTTTTTTAATTTTTATATTTGGTTAAAGAACTTTATCTCCACCGTCTCTCCATAGATTTTAATGAAAAATACCTTAAACGACGCTTAATTAATGCGTCTATTGTAAACCAAAAATTCAAAGAATTTTTTTTCAACTTTTCCTGAGTTTTTAAAGTCAAAACTTTAAGAAAAAAGTACCGCAAAACATATAAAATTTTACGTTTTCGTTTTTTTTTACTTTTCCTGAAACGTTAAGCTGCAGCTTAATAGCTTCATTTATCAGCTTTTCAGAACTGCAAAGTTACATGCAACCAGATATAAGATATGTGAAAAATAGAAGAACTACCTCTGAAAAAAGGCATGAAAAAATACAAAATTTCAAAAATTCTTAAAAAAAACAACTAAACTTCACAAAAAAGACAATGTTGCTTACAAAATTTTAAATCTTGAAATCTATCAGTACGTGGTTGCTATTTAAGTTTCTGGCCCAACTATTAAAAACACAACATAGAAGTCTGAATTATTTTTTGAAATTTTGATCAACATTCTGTATGAATATTTAACCCTTTTTTGAAACATTTTAACCTAATTTCACAACGCTTTTGGCACTCAGAAAAAGTATCTCTAAAACAGGCCTTAATTCGGGTTTTTTTTCTTTAAAACATCCATACCGTCGATTATTGATTTTGTTTCGATTTTGTATTTTTACATCCATGATTCGCCACCTGTATAGATGTTAAACACAGCCTCTGAAGCACCACTATTGTATTTTTGTAAAATTTTCGGTTTTTAGATTTTGTGGGTTCCCACGCTATTACACCTTTTTTACAATCATGGAAAATTTTATTAATGGTCGTCATACTAATGCCCAAGGATACCTCAATCTCACAGTATGTGACATGACGATCTTGCTCAATCATTTCGCGCACAGCATCGATATTTTGTGGCACAAAAATTAATTTTAGACTACCTTCACGAAATTCGTCCTGCAACGAAGGACGTCCACGGTGGAATTCGCGATACCAGTCTTATATATTGGCAATACATGGTGCCTCCTCAATAAAAGTTTAACTAAGCTGATCTAAGAATTCTTGGCTTAAAAATCCACCTCGAATATGGTAGAAAAACATTACAAATATATTTTCATGTGTAAATTTCAATTTTTGGCCGAGTTGATGAAAAAGTTGTAGGTATGTTTAATTAATAAAAGTAAAAATTTTTTTTTGCAAATGACCGTTTGACATAAATAGCACCCCTCGTAAAGTCATTTTGAAAACCGCGGAAAAAAAAATTAAATTTTTTCGATAAGTCTAATTAAATATCACATTCTTAACACCTTTTTTAAAAATGGGCCACGATTACGGCAGCCTTCCACCTCTCACAGAAACAACCCGTGGTTGGGATACTGGGATACAGGTGTGAGACTACCATCTTACCCTAGTAGATTGCTTTTAATAAACATTCCAACCTTAGTTAGTCGTAGAAAAATGCTTGGTGTGATTTTTATGCACAACCTGATCAAGGGTGACGTAGATAGCCCTGGCTTGTTGAGTCGGATAAACTTTACGATTCCTATTACATCTACTAGAAACTTTTTTCCTTTGTTCCCTTCCACTTTGTAGATCAAATTATTCCTTGCATGAACCTCCATTTTGTGGGTTATATTTGCAGCACGAAGATGATAAAGCCCAATCAAAATAATCATCAATCCAACTAGATGCAGGTCGAGCAATATAGGTTGTGTTTGGCTATCTGCTCGCTAAATAAATTTGAGTTAAAACGCTATCGTCATTGCAAAACCGACCTGAACAAACTGAATTTTGAACCAAACTTTATGCATATGTTAAATTACCTTTAAGCCCAAAATACACTGGGGGACCAATGTTTAGGGTCTAATGCTCGGACTATAATTTTCTCTACCTTATAATATACACCACTAATTCCCTTCCTCTTCTTAAATCACTAATATTAACATACCTTTCCCGTAATTAGTACTATTTCTTAGCTATCTTTGCATGTTTAGCTCTTTAGTTGTGTTTAGTCCTCGAATTTTAGTCTAACCCCTATTTTTCCTGCATTTTCGCGATCGGTTCGGTAAAACGCGTCGCGCGTCATGCGGCAGCGCCCCCGGTCGGTTGGGCAGGAGGAGGTGCTGCGTTTCTAGGCTGAATTCCGCGCGTAACAGGCTTCGGCTTAGTGTCGCATCGGCCACTTGATGGTGCAGTCATTTTAGATGTAGATGTAGTTAAAAAATGTAGCAAAAAAATGTAAAATTAAAAAATTTTTTTAAAAAAGCTTGATTCAGTGTGATATCACATTAGTCTGGAAACAAAATTTGGTTGCTCTAGCTTTATAGTCTCTGAGAACGAGGCGTCAAACAAGACGGACAGACGGACGGACGGACGGACAGACAGTCATGGCTCTATCGACTCGGCTATTGATACTGATCAAGAATATATATACTTTATGGGGTCGGAAAATTTTCCTTCTCTGCGTTACACACATCAACTTTTACCACAAATACAGTATACCCCTTAACTCTTTTTGAGTACGGGTATAAAAAGTCGGTTGGATGTTAGATTGTGTAATCTTTATAGTCTTAACTTAACTAATTTATAGAGTATTGTGATTTGTATCATATGTTTGGAATACATAAAACGAAAAACCTCTCAGCATACTTGTAAGTAGGATATTATTTTTGCAATACTGAATTCAGGTACCACATTATTTTACGATTAAATTAAAATACGAAAATGTAATGTACAAGAAAATTAAAAGATAAGTCGATGTACAAAATGCACCTCGTATGTACATAATGTATATAGTCGTTTAATAACGTACCTTGATGAGGACAGAAGTCTCCATTTTGAGGGTTATATTTGCAGCACGAAGATGATAAAGCCCAATCAAAATAATCATCAATCCAACTAGATGCAGGTCGAGCAATATAGGTTGTGTTTGGCTGTCTGCTAGCTAAATAAATTTGAGTTAAAACGCTATCGTCATTGCAAAACCGACCTGAACAAACTGAATTTTGAACCAAACTTTTTGCATACGTTAAATTACCTTTAAGCACAAAATACACTGGGGGACCAATGTTAAGATGCTTATTCAATGATTTAAAATAATGTAAAACAAAGCTATCTTCAGGCATTGCCAGTTCCTGATCTAACCCAATATCAATCCTAGGTGCAATGGCAACACTTACACAAAGCCATGCAAAAATATAATCATTACAATAACTCTAACAATCTTTTTCATTAGAAATGGAACGTAGACACTTTTAAAAAATTTGTACAGAAGCCCTTCGCTGTTAATAATAATATCAGATTTTTTTCCTTTGACAAAACAACATATGTCTAGACGATTTTCTTCTTTTCGTTTAGTATCCAAAGTAAATAAACTTACAAAGCAAGTAATTTGTAATATGAAATCTATTATTAAGGCGACACCTGCATATAAAGCAAAAGCCTTTACAGCAGGCATATCAGATAGACCACCAAGAAAAAAACAAAAGCTTTCACTTAGAGAAGTTAGAAGCATACTTGGTCCAACACGACCCAATATTCGTCCTATTTGCTGTTCATGCAGTTCATTGGGTTTTCGGTGGTCTCTTTGATGAGTTTGAACAAGAATAAAAATGTTGTCAACTCCGACAGCTAATACTAAAAATGGTATTACTTCTACAATAATTAGGGTAGCAGGAATACCCGCATATCCAAATATGCCAACAGAAGAAACTACAGAAGCTAATACAATAATAACACCACCTAAACCTAGTGTAATTTTACTATCAATAAAAGTTCTATTAAATTCTTTAACATGGCCGAGCGATATGGCAATGTACAAAAACATTATTAAATATGAAACTAAAATTGTCAAAACATCTGATCGGGATTCTCTATTTAACTCGTCTTCTATTGACCTCTCTGTTGTAAAAGCTATATCCATGAAGTCACTTATGTTGGTTTTCTTATAGTTACTCATAAACTCAACAAAAAAAGTCTCCCACCGCAGCGCACTTTGTAAATCTGATCTTTTGTGATGATTTTTTACTAAAAACGTCAAAATTAAAGCGTTTGCTAGCTCGTATTGTGTGTTTCCGGAAAGTTGTTCTCCGGGTCCTAAAAATCCACCTAAAGCAATAGCAGGATCTACAGGTCCACCATAAGGAGCTAAGCATAAATATGGATTATTTGTGCATTGATATATTGCATCCAAGTAAGTAACCTGTAAGTAAAAAAGGAAATTCTATTAAATAAGGAAAAACTATTTCGTCGCAACAAATTTTTGTGGGATTTGGCTCGCTTTAAAGCTGTCTGTCAATTGCTGTTTTTTGGGGATAAAATTATTTCACTATTTGTCACTTGCTACGATGTCAAAGACTTGGTCTTGCAAAGTGGTGGCATACGCGGACGCCGTTGTCATAATCTTTTCGGGAAAATTCCCGATTTAATGACCGCAAAGCTCGCGCGACTGTCGGAATGGACAAAGTCACGTGGATTGGGAGTTAATCCCTCAAAAACGGAACTTGTGTTGTTCACAACCAAATACAAAGTCCCGCCTCTCAACCCCCCAATTTTAAACGGATGCAGGCTCTACTTCAGCGACAATGCCAGTTACTTAGGGTTGGTAATTGACAAGAAGCTTAGCTGGAACCTGAACATCAAAGATAGAGTGAAGAAGGCTACGATAGCCCTCTACACTTTAAAAAAGGCCATTGGTTTAAAATATACCCCCCCAAGAATGGATATACCTAGCAATAGTTAGACCAATACTACTCTACGGAGTCGCAGTGTGGTGGCCTGCCCTATCGAAAAGGACCATCACGAAACAACTGGGCTTGGTGCAGCGCACTGCAGCCCTATGCATCAGTGGAGCTCTGCGCACCACACCAAACGGATGCGCTAAATGCTATCCTATGCCTGCAGAGCCTTGACCTTGCTGGTAAGGAGCAGACTCTGACCAATGGGTGTCACAGCACCCCGGTCACGCATCCATTATAAATGGAAACAATATCGTCCCCGGACTACTGCGTTCCGAGGGAGAAATAATTATCCCTCACAGAGGGATGGCTCAAAGCCATCAGCGAACAGCTTAACATAACACACTCTTTCAGGCTCCCAGATCCCTGCAGTGTCTTCCAAGCGAAAGACCTGCAAGCTCAAAATAAAAGAGCATTTTAAGCTACTAATAAACGACAGATGGCAAACAGTGCCACCTATGTCGCATAACTCGGCAAACATGGCCTAACATTACTATGAAGCACACCGATGAGCTTTGCAAACTCAGCAGGAAAAGGTGCAGCTCAGTCATACGCTCCCTTACGGGACATTGGCTAATAGGCACCCATGCAAACAGGCTGGGTGCCCCCCATAACGACTTCTGCCGTAGCTGTAGAGATGAGGACGAGGAGGAGACGGTGGAACACCTGTTCTGCTCTAGTCCGGCTCTCAGTAGAAGGAGACTTTACTGATGTTTCAGATATGTCTACAATGAGTCCCAGAAGGATCGCAAACTTCATAAGGGCATCCGGATGGAACAATGCATAACATAGTGCCTCACAAGGGAAGAGGGAATGCAGTATCACAACGGGCCGAAACCGGCCTAAGTGTGTTAGGTTAAGCCATAGCCTTATGGTCACGCCACTATAATCCGTAGGGAAGAATGTGGAACGGCCAGGTGGAGTGACTACTGTGTTTCAGAGTTCTCATGGAAAAGAAACTTTCAAGAAAACATACCGGACAGGGAGAAAATGGTCAAAAACGTCCGAAGGGATAGGAGCTGGAATCTTCTCTGAGGATCTAGCAACCAGCATATTCCTAGGACTGCCGGACTTGTGCAGTGTATCCCCGGCGAAGATTTTTGCAGTATGGCAAGCGGCAAAGTTGGTATACACCGTGGAGATACCTCCGAGGAACAAAGCAATCTGCGTTGACAGTCAAGCTGCCATCAAAGCCCTGTTATCCTGCAAAACCACAAGCAGAATCGTACGTAATACGGTGGAAGCACTAAACCAGATCAGCGCGAGTTACCATTTCTACTTCCCCAAGATGGCACACCTACTGCTGACTGTCCACTGTAACCAATGACCACTGCACTGGACATGACACCGAAGCCGAGGAGAGACGGAATAAAGAATGAAGAAGCAGGATGGAGAACAAGGAATCAAGAAGCAGGAAGGCGAGACAAGAAAGAAGAGACAAGGAGAGAGAGAAAGAGGGGGATGACATATAGCAGAATTGATTTAAAAAAAGAGAAAGACAGATTAAATTAGTTTACTCTTGACATTTAAACGATACTGACGTATTGTTTTATTATTGGCAATAGCAAATAACAAATAGCAGTCAGCGACATACGGAGGCCACTACGGGACATCATCTCGTGCTCTTTATAGAGGTATCTACAAAGTGAAAGGAACAAAGGAACAAAGTTTCTAGTAGATCTAATAGGAGTCGTAACGTTTATGCGGCTCAACAAGTCAGGGCTATCTATTTATTCCCGTACGAATATGGTTTTAATTTCATTTTTAAAAACAACGAATAATTTTTTCGTAATGTAATAACAATTTGACAGAGCCATCAATGCACAACAGGAAGAAAAATTTGCACCAAACTTTCGCTGAATTGTTTGAATTGATCGCCGCAAAATTCACTTCCATATTTTCTCTTGCGAATGGCTTTTTTTTTGCAAAAAATTACTAAAACGAATAGTTGCCAAAAATCAACATTAGCACCAGTTATAGGGCTAGTCAAAACGTGTATCAGGTAAAAAAAGGTAAAAACTATTAAAAATCCGAACTGTTTTAAGCTATCTACCATTTGCAATGCGACTTCATAGAAATGCCCATATACACAAAAATTAAAAAAAAAACAGGATATAATTTTTTTGAGTCCTAATCTAATTTAAAAATGTAATTTTTGAACTAATTTTGCATTTGAAAGTTTAATATTTCCAAGACCGTAAGCTGAAATCACAAAATGCTGCAGTCCAATTTATAGCTGCATTTATTAGCTTTTTAGAAATGCAAAGATGATTAGAACCAGATGTAAGATACTTAAGTAATATGAAAAACAAGCTGCCTCTGTCCCAAAAAAAGGGTAGATTTTGTAGAGTAATGTTATACACGCAGAAATAAAACGGATTACCTAGTATTTTAGATTCCGTAATAATGTACTTACATTGAACCCATTATCTTCCTCGTGTTCTTCAAGTCGACTTAAATCATCCTGAAAATATCCCCAAATAGATTGAACAATGCAATTCGAGGCATTAATATCACTTTTGTCATCAGCTAATGGAGCATAGCATATATCCTGTAGAAATGTTCCATTTGCATTTATGTTTTTTATCTCTTCTTGCAGATTATAAACAACTGTAAGGAAATCTTTATGAAACACTGGGCCAAATATAATAGGTCCGTTTGATGTGTTGTGTATTATGTTTGGGAGGTTCACAGCTTTGATTATAATCTAAAAAAAAAAATAATAATGCAGTCAGTAGGGTATTGAATTATTAACATTTTTAATTAAAGCAAATATTGCAATAAAATTGAAGTTTGGTTGAAGGGAAAGTTCATCCCAATGATATTTGATGATTGTATAAAAGGTGTGATATCACATGAGTATGGAAACAAAATTTGGTTGCTCTTTCTCTTATAGTCTCTGAAACCTAGGAGCTCATCGAGGCAGACGGACAGACAGACATGGCCATTTTGACTCGGCTTTTGGTGCAGATCAATAATATATATATCCTATATCCTATAGCTACCATAGAAAATATTGCTCCAAATTTGAAACGCTTTGTTATTTTTATCAGCGTTTGAAAATGCTACGCTACTACGTAGTATTTCATTTTGTTCTCGCTCCCGCTCTCACTTTGAACAGAGCCGTAGCCGAACAACGAAAAAGTATTCGTTCTGCTCTGCTTGTAGTTTTTTCGCGTCATATGCTACAGCAATAGCAAGAGTAGAAATTGAAATGATGTGCTCTGCGTAGCCGGAGCGGTAGCTAAAAACTGAGAGCGAGATGAGAGCAGAGCAAATTAAATTTTTTCATTTGCTACGGCTCTCATGTGTTTTTGTTTTTGCTAACATTCTGCGCTCTTTATATTATTCATGTGTAGGTTAATAAATGAAATGAAAAACATATTTTCTACTCTTGCTTTTGCTGTAGCATATGACGGGAAAAAACTACAAGCAGAGCAGAGCGAATACTTTTTTGTTGTTCGGCTACGGCTCTGCTACGGTTTCGAATAAGCAAATATTGATGCGTGCTCATGTTTGCCTCTATGAGAAGCGATAGAACCTCATCGATGCTAGCTTTGATACACCTTGAATTTGTTTGAAAGTTGCACGATCGTAAAACATAAGCTGCAGATTCATCGGTTTTTGAAAGCTCAGCAATTATTCTTCGCTTAGTTTTTTTTTATGACTCACTAAAGTCTTCTTTCGGACGTCCCCGTTCAGCACTTTTGACCATTTCTTGAGACTTACTAGCAGTGCGTTTGATTATAATTGTTTTCTTTTCGTTAAGCCAATTAGATTTGAATTTAAGAACTTATGCCTTTTTGCAATTATATTGAATTCAAAATGCATACATTTTTTTTGTAAATGTATCCAATACATTTCCTTAGCTCGCTCATCTCGTGCATGTAGCCAATATTTTCAATATTGCTTTGCACATCATCGATCGCCTTCCGTAATTTTTCTGCATTGGTGCCGATTTCTTCACAAAAACAATTAAATATGTACAAGCGAGTGAATTTAAATTAATAAAAAAATGACGCAATACAAAGTAAAATTTTAACCTAATAAGAACACAAAATCCGAAAGACGAACACAAAGACACAACACAACTACAATGCAAAACAGCTGTTTTGAAAAGCACATTTGACCTTCAAGAAAAAAAACGAGGAGGAACGTGTTAGTCGCTTTTGGACGCGACTCTACTTTTATACCCGTACTCAGTCAGTATTTAACTTTGTGAGAATTTTGAACATCTACATCTAAAATGTCGATTATACATCTAGAACAAATATTATACATCTCCTCCGCTAGGGGTTGCTCGCTCTTTACACATGGCAGAGTGTGTGCGAGCGAGAAAAAGAATGAATAGCGTCAGCAGCGCCAGAGGAGGTCGGGGAAGCAACTGAAAATTAATTTCTTTATTCTGGCTGTAATAATGATCCGATCTGATTCAGATTCGGCAATCTGATAGATATGGTCATTCTCTACGATACTGCGTTCTTAGTTTTTTTCGTATCTTCAAAATTGTGGCTGCCACAGATTTTCGTTCTTTGTGGGGCGTAAGGGGGCGTGGCGAAATTTTGAAGTACACTTGTAACAGTGTGATATCACATGAGTCTGGAAACAAAATTTCGTTGCTCTAGCTTTTATAGTCTCTGAGATCTAGGCGCCCATCAGGATGGACAAACGGACAGACGTACGGACAGACAGACATGGCTCTATCGACTCGACTATTGATACTGATCAAGAATATATATACTTTATGGGGTCGGAAAATTCTCCTTCTCTGTGTTACACACATCCACTTTTACCACAAATACAGTAGACCCCTTAACTCTTTTTGAGTACGGGTATAAAAAATAAGCGTTTTGTTGGTATTGCTCCGAGCTGTGAGCAGCTAAACGTTCTCTACGATACTGCGTTCTTAGTTTTTAGTTGCGTAAAAAATAACGCACAAAAATCATAATTTTGGCATTTGAAAACTTTCCCAGACGGTAAAATAAACCACAAAGTGCTTGGGTTTAATTTTTAGCTGCATCAATAAGCTTTTTAGTATGGCAAAGATCTTTACAACTAGATGTAAAATAATTCAGTTATGTGAAGAAAAGAAGCGCTACCTCTGAAAAGAGCCAAACCAAAAAATACCAGTTTTCAAAAAATTTTCAAAAAAAGTTCTGACATAGAAATTATGTTTTCAAATGAAGTTTATTTCATGAAAATATCTTATTTGGGTCAGACTGTTTGGGTCTCCAAGATGACCCAAATCCAAAAAAAGTTGTTCGCTCGCGAAGCAAATGGTCGCCTGTTTTTTTGGTATTAATGGTCATGTATCTACAGTGCCATTAGAAAAACTTGAAACAGTTAATTCTGATTGGTATACATCCATTTTTTTGCCACAAGTTTTCGGTGAAATTCGAAAAAGAACAAAAAAAGAGGAATTATCCTTCACCATGACAATGCGAGCTCTCACTCATCGGCACAGACAAAGACATTTTTGACCGACCAAAATGTCGAATTGATGGGCCATCCGCCGTACACTCCTGACTTGGCACCTAATGACTTCTTCTTGTTCCCTAGCATCAAGAAAAAAGGAGAAGGAACGTGAGTCGCTTCTAGTACCCGTACTCAGTCAGTATATAAATTTGTGAGCTTATAATTGAAATTTAAATATAAATTTTAAAATTTTACATTTTTTTAATTTTTTGCTACATCTGTTAACCACATCTACATCTAAAATGTAGATTATACATCTAGAACAAATATTATACATCTCCTCCGCTAGGGGTTGCTCGCTCTTTACACATGGCAGAGTGTGTGCGAGCGAGAAAAAGAATGAATAGCGTCAGCAGCGCCAGAGGAGGTTGGGGAAGCAACTGAAAATTAATTTCTTTATTCTGGCTGTAATAATGATCCGATCTGATTCAGATTCGGCAATCTGATAGATATGGTAATTCTCTACGATACTGCGTTCTTAGTTTTTTTCGTATCTTCAAAATTGTGGCTGCCACAGATTTTCGTTCTTTGTGGGGCGTAAGGGGGCGTGGCGAAATTTTGAAGTACACTTGTAACAGTGTGATATCACATGAGTCTGGAAACAAAATTTCGTTGCTCTATCTCCTCTAGTCTCTGAAAACAGACAAGACGGACAGACAGACATGGTTCTATCGACTCGGCTATTGATGCTGATCAACTTTATGGGTCGGAAAATTTTCCTTCTCTGCGTTACACATATCTACTTTTACCACAAATACAATATACTCTTCGAGTACGGGTATAATAAAGGACACAGGATTTAATTTTTTCGACTTTTCCTGAGTTTGTAAATTCAAAACTAAAAAAATACCGCAAAAAATCATAATTCTTGCATTTGAAAGCTTAATATTTACCAAAAGGTAAGCTGAAATCACAAAGTGTTTGAGTTAATTATAGCTGCATCAATCAGCTTTTTGGAAAAGTTCATTACAACATAATGTAAGGTACTTAAGTTATATAAAAAACGCTATCTCTGAAAAATCTAAAAAAAAATACCAGATTTCAAGAATTTTTAAAAAAAATTTCTGCCATCAAAAACCATAATTCTTTACACAAATGAAAAGCTCCCAATCTTTCAGAAAAAGTCGATTTGGTTCGAATGGGAAAAAAATTAAGTTTTGTCGAGTAGTGAATCACTGCGTTCAACAGAACTAACTAACTAAGAAATCCATTACTGATCTCTGATCAATTGTACTGAAAATGCGACCAATGATGTGATCTCTTCTGATCTTCGTTTAAAGGGCATACAAATATTAGTGCAAAAACAAAAACAAAATTACTTACTTGTTCTATCCTAAAGAATGGTTCGAATTTGTTGTCAAAAAAGTCCCTTTCAATTCTAGATTTGGAATTTGGAGAAGCCCAAAGTTTAACTGGATCTGTTGTTATTTGTATAAACGTTACACCATATCCCAGGATTGAAACTAGAAAAGCACCAGCAAGCAAGGTGGTCCAAGGATAGCTTGCAAAAAACGTCCCCCATTTGGTAAACAGGTTCTCCAGGAAATGTTCTGTTTTATCGCCTAAATTTTCAAAAAATGACGTATTCTGTCGAAAATTTGTACCATCAGAGACTTCATTGCCATCGACTGTGAGGTTTTCATCTAAAAAGATAAAAGAAAAACAAATTTTACAGTTGCGGTAAAATATGAATGTGTTTTCAATTGTATGCTTCCATTGGTAAATATCCATTAAATATGATTGATATAACATATCTCAACAATTCTCTCGGAGAATTTTAGGGATATATTTTTGTAAAGTCAAGTTAAAGTTGAAAAACAGTCAACAAATAGGTCAATTCATTAATCATTTCATACATTTCATCCATTAGACATTGAGATCTCAAAATAAATCGGAAAACAGTTATTATATAAAAAACTAGGGGAAGCCTCCTACTACTCGCTTCGCTCGTTCGCCAACCCCCAAGTATTCTAATGTTATTTATTTTTCTTTATTACAAATTTTTGTTTGTTTTCAATTTCATTCTGCCAAAATTGCTCTTTCTGCCAGCTATTTATGATTTTAGTACTGTGTTTTTACATCTGGGAATACTCTTTCAATTAAATCATTTTGCATAAATCAATTGGCAATTTTATACAGCCAGTATTTAAATTGACAGGTACTTTTCCATCGCCTATATCTAATTATTGTTTTGCAAATTTTTCAGCTAATTGATCTTCTACCATTTGTACACGCATGTTTGTTTGTAGCTGAAATTGTTCAACATTATGCCACAGTTCCGGTGATTTCAAGCAATCATTTATCTCATCTGCGTACGTTGAACGTGGAATGACAGGAGGTGTTTGTCTAAAATCCGCTGAAAGGAATAACAGACTCCCTCCGAATAAATTGTCAGTGTTCTGTTCAACGCCTCTAGAGAATTTTTATGTGTCATAGTACATTCATCTGAGATGATAACTTTGCATTGTTTTAGTGCTGTTTCCGATGATGAATTTTTTTATCTTGCATACTGCCTCTGGGTTTTTTTTTTATATTTAAGGGCAGTTAAGTGCTATTCTGCCTCCATCCAATAAAGTTGCTTCAATGCCAGATGATGCAACTTAATCTTATTTCTGCAAGAATTAACAAAATGAGAACTGTTTTTCAAGTCCCTCCTAGTGCATCCAAAAAAATCCACATTTTCCCGTCGAAACTGCCAGTATAATGCGTTCATAAATATTTTTTTTCATGATCAGTGATGGGAAATTGCGAGCAACAATCGCTTCAGCTTCTGCAGTATTATACTGAAGTTCAGGATTCATCTGAATATCGATTTGGCTAACTCATATCGAAATGACTTATTGGTAAATTTGCAATTAAAATACAAAGATCCTCAATAGCAATCAGTTTTTCATTCTACATTGCGCCGCTAAATGTAATCGTTAGTTCATTCCAATTGTTAGTACGATTTTGATACAATATATCATCTGTCATTGAATCTTTCTGCTTATCCCACAAAGTGTTTGCTCGTCCCGGAAAACATGAGTCAACACTATAGCGAATAGTAGACGAATTTGTGTTGCTGTACAGCCCAATGCTGCTTCAGCAAACATATCGTCCCAGGGATTATCATCTTCAATAGAATATGGTATCTTCAGAAATGTTAAGATTATTGGATATTCCCAACGATCCATCGGAAATAGATGCATGTTTTATAGTAAACCAAAAATAAGAACAATACAAAAAATTTTGTTTTCCTTTTTTTTGTAAATTCTGTTTAAGTTAAAAATTAAACGTGTAATAATTTTGTATAGTATAATAGGACATTCAAAATTTTGTTATCGATCCGAAAAACTTGGAATTTATCATTTTGCATAGGAAAATATGCACTGGTAACAAAGTTAAACTTTGGCTATTTATTGTAAAGCTTCTAGATATTGTAGCACCATGTACTTTTGCAAACTAAATTCTGAAAGTTTTTTCTTTTAAACGCAGTTTATTTCATGAAGATATCTTGATTCTTTCGGAAGTTATTAATTTAGCAAGCTGAAATAGCCAAAGGCCCCACTGTGCAACGTTTGTGATTTTTGAAATTTTTTAGAAAACGCTTTGTACATTTTCCATATTTCATGCAAGGTGATAAGCCATTCAGATCACCGCATGGGCCATGAATAATTTTTTGGTAACTATATCGAACAGTAGCTGATCAGTAATTTCCGCTGAAATTACACTACCTATGTCCTCAGGGCGTATTATGTCAACTAACCAAATTGAAATATGTGCATGAGGTAATCCTCGTTTCAACTGAATACATCCACCATTTTGTTTGACCGAATACATGTAATTGTTTTATGAAACTCATTAAAGACTTCAAGTTTTGTTTAAATACTGTGATATCATGGCATTGAGTTTTGGCATGTTAATAGTAAATAAGTTATCTCCTGTCACTTTGGATTACATTACATTACAACGTTTAGTTATAAATAAACATGTTCGTCCGCACTCTCGTACGAAATTCATAGCATCCTGAATGTATTCCTGCATATGACGTGGACTGCCCACATATGATGATTGTAGAATTATATAGTTACCAACTTAACTGGCTTCGCCATTTTTGATAGCGTCTCTCAAGTGAATATATTCTTCTGCACGCAGTTTCTTTTGATTATGTCATATGAATTTCAGTCGTTCACTAACTATCTTTGCGTACATGTCGAAAATATATTGCTAGAACAGTTCACGACATCGTCAAATAATGTTATTCTCACTTCATCGAATCATCATACAATACGGATAAAAAACCATTGCACTGACTTTCTTTTTTGTATCGACTGGATCTCGTTGTTTAATATTAATACAGTATCCACCTTGTCCCTTCCAGTAAATTACACAAGGGAACAAGGTTCTGTTGATTAAGAACTGAATGTTGTTTTTAAGGTAATAAGGGGCGCTGAATCCAGCTCTGTACTTTTGGGTACAGACATGAAAGCTACTCTGGTCAGCCGTAATCGAATATTACCGAATCCATACAGTTTACCAAGGTCGAACGGCATTTTCAGCCCCTTGTTAAATGTAAGCTCACTGCTTCATGATATTCGACTAGTTAAGCCGGTGTTTTCACCAGGTCCGGACGAAGTTCCCGGCTGTGTACTCAGGTACTGTGCCGACGCTCTGTGTGGACCCCTGCTTAAACTATTCACCCCATCCATTAATTCTTCATGCTTTCCCCCGATCTCAAAGGAATCTTTTATTATTCCTGTCTATAAGAAAGGTATCAAGTTTGATGCAAATAATTATGGAGGTATATCTAAGTTATCCGCTAATCCTAAAATGTTTGAACAAATTTAAACTCCGCACATCTCTGCAAATCACTTATATCTCCACCTCAGCACGGCTTTTTTATAAGGCGACGATCAACAACCACAAATTTATTAGAGTTTACCTCTTTTATCATTAAAGGCTTCCAAGGTAACTTTCAGACGGATGTTATCTACACTGATTTCAGTAGAGCATTTGACTCTGTAAACCACTCCCTTCTAGCACAAAAACTTGACCTTTTAGGTTTTCCGACTAATCTTTGATGGATTTCTAGCTATTCTAGGACTCTACGAGTCCTCTTCAAAAACTCCTTCTCTTCACCTGTTAAGGTTACTTCTGGAGTACCACAGGGCAGTCATCTAAGCCCCCTACTTTTCACACTCTTTCAGTATTAACAAATTCTCGAGTACTCATGTATGCGGATGATGTTAAACTCTGTGTCCAGTACAAGGACATTTCATTTCACTCTCGCTTGCAATCCGATCTCAATCACTTTCAGTCATGGTGTTGTGCAAATATGTTACATCGATCGAGATCTGAGAGGTCTGAGATCTGGGAGCGTATTTAAACCAGTTGCAAAGCGCGCTGGTGGCTCAGTAGAAAGTCAAACAGCAAGACGAGCGGTGCAGTTTGTTGTGTGTGTGTAGCAGCGTCAAAATTTCTTTTATTTCCTTTCCTTTCTCAATGCGCAAGTTGCAAAAGTTTTGTGTCAATGCCAAAAATTACTAGAACGGATTCCAAACAAAAATTGTTCAAACAATCAAGGTAAAAACACATTGATTGAATATCATTTAGGGATAATATTTGATTCACATTTCTCGTCAACAGATTAGGCAAGTGTCTATCGTCCCGAAAAGGATCTCGAACGGGCAACTCGGCCAACAACAAGGAACTCAAAGTGCTCACCCTGCTGCAGTCTGTGCCGTGAATTAGGAACCAACTCCCCAATTATTTCAAAGCGCACATTTGGCAGGAAAATACAAAGACAAAAAAAACAAAACAAAAATGGTCTATACCGAACGTACCGACAAGTGCACCACCAGCACCAAGGACAACCAGCACTCCAGCAAGGGACAGTCACAGTCGCAGTCGCAGTCCCAATCACAGGGTAGCAGCAAGCCCATCCACAGCTAGGGCGCCTGGAGCAGTCAGGCCTGGAGCTCGGACAAATGGAAGTACAACAATATGGTCGAGAACGAACGCGAGAAGTTCAATGGAATGCATTTCTCCTAAACAGGGAGAGTGTCCCTAGTTGGCTTAGTTGTAAAACACTTTTAATGGACTGCTAAGAATTGCTATGTGATACAAGAAAAATAAATTCGAAATTCCAATTGGATGGCAAAATTAAAAAAAAGAAGAAATGTTGCGCAACAAAAGAATAAAAGTTTATTTAATTCAGGGAAGCCTTTCCCACACACACAACTGGCAACCTTCCATCTATCAATAGCCCATGCCACACCACAGTTGACTTTGCCACTTGACTTATGACCATCGCATATATTAGTGTCTATAACATTTGCATGAATTGCGGCTATTAGCGTGATTGAGGCAACTTCTGGCAGGGGAGCAACTACCACATCACCCTCTATAGAGCCAGTAAGGGAGTGCACTTAATACGCATTAGCTACGCTTATTTGACAGCCTCAATATGCGCCCTCGTTCTCGTCCTTGCCCAACCGAAGAAGGGACTTTTGCAATATTGATGATGTCTCGCTCTGCGGACGCGTGTCCTGCGCTGGGAACAAGTGTATCTCTGAGTGCAGGACCACAACGCAGAACGTTGTGCGGAGTGCGAAATTTTTATAATTTTTCAATTGTATTGTTTGGCAGGGCCAAAAGTAAGTTTTAGGTTGATGCTGCAGTCGTTCTTTGCCTTGACACACGACTGAGCAAGGACACGTGGCGGCGATGGCTGACTGGCTGGCTGGCTGGCTGACTGTCCTGGCTATTAGGAAAAACGATTTCCTTGACGGTGCTAATAGAATTCCTTCTTTCCTGTCGAATCTCTTCCATCACTTGGTCCAGCCATCCATCCAACCATGTCCCTTTGCTGTGAATGTTGTGGCGTTTCGGGCATCCTGGAGCTGTCAATGTGCGATATGTTACATGTAAATATGTGTAAATATGTTACACAAAGATCTGACCCTTTGCGGTGGTTGTCTTGAGAGAACTAAATTGGTTGATGATCTTGGTGTTAAACTAGAACCAAAGTTTAAGTTTCCTGAACACATTTTCACCATGGTAAATAAGGCCATGGGCGTACTTGGTTTTATAAAAAGGTGGTCAAAGGAGTTTGACGATTCCTATATAACGAAGACTCTCTATATCTCGCTTGTTCGTCCGATTTTAGAGTACGGCTCCTGTGTATGGTGCCCCCAGTACAAAGTACACCATGACCGTATAGAATCAGTACAGACAAACTTTTTGTTCTGCGTGGCCTCAACTGAGATGGAGGTGTGAGACTGCCATCTTACCCTCATAGATTGATTTTAATATACCTTCCAACCTTAGTTAGTCGTAGAAAAATGCTTGGTTTGATTTTTATCTGATCGAGGGTGACGTAGATAGCCCTGACTTGTTGAGCCGCATAAACTTTACGATTGCTATTAGATCTACTAGAAACTTTTTCCCTTTGTTCCTTCCACTTTGAAGATCAAATTTTTCTTTGCATGAGCCTTTTAGGGTCTTATGCTCGGACTATAATTCTCTCTTCCTTATAATATCCATCACTAATTCAATTCCTCTTCTTAAATCACTAATATTAACATATTAACTATTTTTCCATGTTTAACTCTTTAGTTGTGTTTAGCTCTAATCTTTCCAATCTTTCCTGAATGTTCGCGATCGATTCGGTAACACGCGTCGCGCGTCATGCGGTAGCGCACCCCGGTCGGTTGGGCGGGAGGAGGAGCTGCGTTTCTAGCCTGGGTTCCGCGCGTAACAGACTTCGGCTTGGTGTCGCATGGGCCACTTGATGGTGCAGTGATTGCATATCAACGTCCAAATACATGGTTTCTTTTCAGACATGAACTTTTTAGATGCATCTATTCTTAACAAAATAAGCTACTGACAAATAAATTTTTTTAAAGAATGCCAACAGTACGAGGTTTTTAGTAAATGTACCCCACCTTATATATCACAATGTTTTTTACTTGGTATGTAATTCCAATTTTGCTACATATAAAATTCCAAAATGTCAAAACAAGCATTGGGTTCACCAGGACAACTTGATCCGCGATCAGGGATTAGTGTTGGGTCGTCATGAACGAACGAACAAAAATAACTATTCACTGAAATTAACGAACTGAATAAGTTCATCTTAATCGTTCTTTTTCGTTCGTTCTTTTTTGTTCGTTCTTATTCGTTCGTTCTTTTTCGTTCGTTTTTTTTTGTTCGTTCGTTCATTTTTGTTCGTTTTCTTCGATTCGGTATGGCAGCTCTGTTTTTTTTGTGTTTTTCTCATTTTGTTTTGGATAGTTCCAGTCCACAAATTTTAGTACATTTTTTACACATACGCTTACAAAAAGAAATAGAAATACTTTACTATGGCGACGCACAGTGGTCGATTCAGCCAATCTGGCGGGCAATAAATGAAAAATTTAAATGTTGAATCTTGTTAATTTCTTTAACTTTTTGCAAATTAAACATCCCATTGATATTTATTGCAATCATTATATATTTTTCACATCGATATTCAAGCCGCTGTAAGCGGTTAAATCGCAGGAAAAATTTCTGTCGATACCGAAGTACATTTTACCGCCTTTTTATGGCTTTTGGTAAAGCTGAGTAAAAATTAATGTTTTGAGAGTTTTATTTAAAAAACTGTTTATATTGGTCATAGATGGCATGTTTTCAATAAAAAATATATGTGTGTGTCCTGTGCTTATATGCGTTATTGGTAAATCGTTGTAGAACTACACATTTCTTTTAATGTGCCATTATTAACATACCCGAGACTTGCATGGAATAGATCTTTTGACATCCGTCCGTATCCGCCTTTAATTTTTTTTTATTTGTGAAACCAGTCTTTTTTAAATCTTCTGTGTTAAAATAAATTGCGACTACCTGCTACACGTTCATTTATTTGATTTTGTAGGACAAATGGCAGTGTCGAAAAACGCGCTTTTTGCCATATGCCGCATGGAAACTGTGGCAGGAAAAAAGTTAAAGCGATTTGAATCCATGTTTTTACTCAATTAATTGATAAAAACAAACTCACCGAAAAAGATTGTTAGCGAATAAAAAAAATATTTAGTAAAATTACCTATAAATTTGCCAATAAGTGAAGTGTAACGCAGAAAACTTTAATACTCAAAAAAACACAACAAATTTTGTAATATTGACCTCGACCTATTTTTTTTCTGAAAATAAATAGTGTTTAAAAACATTATAAAATATGTTGAACTACAAAAAATTAATATTTTTTAAAATTAATTTTTAAAAACTTTTATATTAAAAAATATAAACTAAAAATATTTATCAATACTCCGCTGATTTATATTCCAAAATACAAAATTATTCAAAAAAATATTATTCTTATATTTTTTGAGCTATTAATTATTGCCTGCCAGATTGGCAGAATCGACCACTGTGCGACGTCGCCAATGCAGTCGGCTCAGAACATATCGATATTGGCTTCGAAGATTTGCGACTGGCAACAAAAAACAGACACGTAAAATTCAAATATTTTTTCGTTAAACTGAAGTATTGAGCTAATTTCATGATTTTGTATTCATTCGGCTCTGTTTATTTCTTTTGCTTTGCGATTTAGTCCGTATTCTAGTTTATACGTCAGCTATCGATAAAAGCCAAAAGCAATCCATCATACACGAGACCAATTCTGATCCATGAACTCTTGCATTAAAAACACAAAATCATGTGCGTTTACCAACCCTTTTAAAGAAATCAATCACTGATCGCTGATCAAGTTGTCCTGGTGAACGCGCCCATTGATTGTTGGGCCAGCAACGTGATGTGAGTTTCGGAGGGTTGGTCAACCAATTTTACATCCACCGTCTCTCCATAGATTTAAATGAGCAATACCTTAAACGTTTACCAACCCTTTTAAAGAAATCAATCACTGATCGCTGATCAAGTTGTCCTGGTGAACGCGCCCATTGATTGTTGGGCCAGCAACGTGATGTGAGTTTCGGAGGGTTGGTCAACCAATTTTACATCCACCGTCTCTCCATAGATTTAAATGAGCAATACCTTAAACGACGCCAAATAAATGCACCTAAACACAAAAAATGAAAGACCCAGAACATATATTTTTTTTTCGAATTTTCCTGAGTTGCGTAAAAAATAACGCACAAAAATCATAATTTTGGCATTTGAAAACTTTCCCAGACGGTAAAATAAACCACAAAGTGCTTGGGTTTAATTTTTAGCTGCATCAATAAGCTTTTTAGTATGGCAAAGATCTTTACAACCAGATGTAAAATAATTCAGTTATGTGAAGAAAAGAAGCGCTACCTCTGAAAAGAGCCAAACCAAAAAATACCAGTTTTCAAAAAATTTTCAAAAAAAGTTCTGACATAGAAATTAAGTTTTCAAATGAAGTTTATTTCATGAAAATATCTTATTTGGGTCAGACTGTTTGGGTCTCCAAGATGACCCAAATCCAAAAAAAGTTGTTCGCTCGCGAAGCAAATGGTCGCCTGTTTTTTTGGTATTAATGGTCATGTATCTACAGTGCCATTAGAAAAACATGAAACAGTTAATTCTGATTGGTATACATCCATTTTTTTGCCACAAGTTTTCGGTGAAATTCGAAAAATGAACAAAAAAAGAGGAATTATCCTTCACCATGACAATGCGAGCTCTCACTCATCGGCACAGACAAAGACATTTTTGACCGACCAAAATGTCGAATTGATGGGCCATCCGCCGTACACTCCTGACTTGGCACCTAATGAGTCGCTTCTAGTCGCGACTCTATTTTTATACCCGTACTCAGTCAGTATATAAATTTGTGAGCTTATAATTGAAATTTAAATATAAATTTTAAAATTTTACATTTTTTTAATTTTTTGCTACATCTGTTAACCACATCTACATCTAAAATGTAGATTATACATCTAGAACAAATATTATACATCTCCTCCGCTAGGGGTTGCTCGCTCTTTACACATGGCAGAGTGTGTGCGAGCGAGAAAAAGAATGAATAGCGTCAGCAGCGCCAGAGGAGGTTGGGGAAGCAACTGAAAATTAATTTCTTTATTCTGGCTGTAATAATGATCCGATCTGATTCAGATTCGGCAATCTGATAGATATGGTCATTCTCTACGATACTGCGTTCTTAGTTTTTTTCGTATCTTCAAAATTGTGGCTGCCACAGATTTTCGTTCTTTGTGGGGCGTAAGGGGGCGTGGCGAAATTTTGAAGTACACTTGTAACAGTGTGATATCACATGAGTCTGGAAACAAAATTTCGTTGCTCTAGCTTTTATAGTCTCTGAGATCTAGGCGCCCATCAGGATGGACAAACGGACAGACGTACGGACAGACAGACATGGCTCTATCGACTCGACTATTGATACTGATCAAGAATATATATACTTTATGGGGTCGGAAAATTATCCTTCTCTGTGTTACACACATCCACTTTTACCACAAATACAGTATACCCCTTAACTCTTTTTGAGTACGGGTATAAAAAATAAGCGTTTTGTTGGTATTGCTCCAAGCTGTGAGCAGCTAAACGTTATGCAGAGTAACAAATACATGCAATCGGTAACTTTTCAACCGCGACTGAGCCAGAGGCGGTGGTAAAATTTGTTGTCGAAAAACTGAAGGTGAACAGAGGCCGGACCCTGACTTGACGACAGTGGATCTCCGCGCTATCGTACCGTTGCGTACGTCCACGCCCACTCAGGAAGGGCCAGGTATCTCCAATTCGAAAAACCCCCAGTGAGCGGCGCCTCTAGGTTCATGATCGTCACTTTTCATCGAAAAATGTTACCTGCAATTGTTTGCCTATTTGCTGTGAGCAACCGCCCGTTGGATCATACTTGGCATTCCCCGTCGACACAACAACTACAACATCTGTATATTTCGCGCAACGATTTTTGCGGCATTCGCTCGTGTGCTGCTGGGTTGGGTGGCGATGCTCTTGCTGGCTTCTTTTTTTAGCTAAAATTTCGAGCCATACGCAGTTTGGCATGATTCTGATGTCTTAGACTCTATCCCTTCGGTGGTCAATATTGACTTACTTGATGTATCGGAGGTGGACATATTGGAGGCGATTGCTGATTTTGACAACTCGAATAAAACCGACAGTGATGGCATTTCTGCCTTTCTGCTTCGTAACTGTGCTGTTGCTTTTTATGAACCCTGTGAGAACCTATCTCAGGCTGGGGTATGCTTACAGTCTGTCCAGAGTCCAAGGAATTTGTAGATTTGGAACTTTTTGGGACTTGGGACTGGCCTTGTGTGACCGAAAGAGTGGTAGGGATATGTGAACCGTTGGTTTCCCGAAGAAATGACTCAGCCAATCGGAGGGTGAGTCAATGTGGGTTATTAGTTTTGGGAGTTGGGAGCGAGCATTTTTATGCTGGCTTGACTTATTGTGCTATAATGCCATGATATTTTCTATGCAGGTCAACTGACGCTGGCGATTATGAAATATCGTATGAGGTGAGAAGACCGCGAATTGGCCTACTTGCCTCATTGCGAAACAACGCAATGGGTGAGGTGTTTAAATTTTTCTGTTTGTAATTGCTGTTGTATTAAACTTTCGATTGGGCGACGCGTGATACGGGAAGTGCAACGAGGATCTTTTAACTTTTCTTGGCAGGGGATTATTCTAGATATATAGTGTTTCTTATATTAGGGCATAGATAGTATAACCTAAGGAAATGTAGCAATCCATGGTTCCCATGGTTCGTTACAACCCCTTAAAATTATCTTCAAAAATTCTTTGGTAACGGGTCAGTTTATTGGAAAGTGGAAAGTTTCCACTATTACTCCTGTTTTTAAAAGAGGTCCTAAGAATTTTATCTCTTATTGTAGACCAATTGTCAAACTCAGCAATGTCTTAAAACTTCTTGAGCGAATCATTGCCAAAAAGATCTCTTTCCTCATGAAGTCGTACATTAGCACAAATCAGCATGGTTTTATGCCAGGTAGATCAACGACCACTAATTTGGTAGCCTTTAGTAATTTTCGCACAGATGCCTTTGAAGTGCACTCTCAGGTGGATGTGGTGTTCACTGACTTTGCTAAGGTCTTTGACAAAGTCTTCCACTGTGCCTTAGTAGC
Organism: Drosophila subsilvestris; assembly: GCA_035043285.1. NCBI lineage: Eukaryota > Metazoa > Arthropoda > Insecta > Diptera > Drosophilidae > Drosophila > Drosophila subsilvestris. The sequence goes on from JAWNNB010001621.1 coordinate 235,257, forward strand.
CAAGCTGCATCAGTTGGGGATTCATTCGAGTCTGCTTAGTTGTTTCATGTCATATCTTGAGCAGCGAGAGTATGTTGTATTGGTGAATGGAAAGCAGTCGGTCCCATACCTGTCTACTTCCGGCCTTCCACAGGGAAGTGCTCTTGAACCGTTGTTGTTTTCTATTTTCATCAATGACATATGTCTCAGCATTCAAACTTCTGAGCATTGTCTTTATGCTGGTGATCTGAAAATCTACCGTTTTGTCAAAACTTTAGGCGACAGTATCCGTCTTCAGCGTGACCTGGATGCAGTCGTTCGTTGGTGCACACTTAATTCGCGGCCTCTTAACATTAACAAATGTTACTTTGTGTCCTTTAGTAAGTGTGTATTCAATGTTCAGGCCTCATATTCAATAGATGGCCTTGCGCTCTTGAAGAAGATGGAGACGCTTGACCTAGGAATCTTGTTCGATTCAAAAATTTTTTTTATCGACCATTTGAAAATCATTTTGCCAAAAGCCTATGCTATGCTCGGCTTTGTTACGCGTAATTCATCCCAGTTTAGGGACCCATATACGAGGCTAGGTTAGGTTATGTTGAGGCGGCTGTCGGGATCGCTAGGAACCCGACACACTTAGGCCGGTTTCGGCCGGTTGTGATACCGCATATATCATGCCCTCTGTCAGCAATTGCCCCATCCGGATAGGGCTATGAAGTTTGCGATTCTTCTGGGACTCATTGTAGACATGCCTGAAATGTCATTTAAGAAAGGTGAGCCCAAGTATTGAAGTCTCCTTCTACTGAGAGCCGGACAGGAGCAGAACAGGAGATGGTGAATTGTTGTACCAGTTCTAGCCAGCTCGTCTGCTATACAGTTCAATGTCCCGGTGGCCCGGAACCCATATTAGGCTAAGTACTAACTGATGAGTCATCTCGTAAAGAGATTTGTGACAGTTTGCCACGGTAGCCGAGCTTGATGTTATCGCATTCAGCGATTTGATCGCAGCTTGGCTATCACTGTAAATATTTAGGTGAGTTGCCGTAGGGGCACTTTCCTAAAGGCAACTCAATGCTTCCCTGATTGCTATGACTTCCGCCTGAAAGAGTGTCTTATGTTAAGCTGTTTGGAGAAGATCCCTCTTCCGAGCTTGTTGTCCAGCTTTGAGCCATCAGTAAAGATTTGAATGGCTCCATCTGGACCAGGTGGTCCCTCGAGCCAGTTGTCTCTGTGAGAGATAATTATTTTAAAAGGGGTATCTGTGTACTCTCTCGGAACGCAGTAGTCCGTTTTGGTTGGGACGATATTGTTTCCATTTAGAATAGATGCGTGACCGGTGTGCTGTGACACCCATTGGTCTCTAAGATTGCTGCCATTTCTGCCTGCTCCTGTTGTTGTGCGCCTGACAGCCACTGAGGATTTATGGTTGTTCTCAGCTGTAGCCCGACTAGTCTCTCAAAGGGTTTGAGAAGAAAGGACGATATATATATTGGTCTAAAGTCTTTTGGGGTTGTATGTGAGGCTTTCCCTGCTTTGGGAATAAAGACTATTTTAGCCTTGAGCCAAGCCTGGGGGTTTTTGCCCACTACCAGTATCTTCCTAAAGATAATTTGCAGCCAGTTGATGACCATGTCCCCGGGTTTTTGTAATTGAGCCGGAATGACCTGGACCAGGCGATTTGAAGGATTTAAAGCTGTTTACCGCCCAGCTAATGTTCCGTCTTGTGAGGATGTGCGCCATCGAGGCTACCGGGCCTTCACTTAGGAGGTCTGCCGGCTCGATGGTTGTGCACCCAGTAAAATGGGTATCGAGTAGGATATGTAGGGAGTCCTCACTTGGGTTAGTTCACGTACAATCCATTTTCTTGATGTATCCCACCGAGGGGGTTGTTGTTAAGAGGATCTTACGTAGCCTTGTCAATATCTTTGTTCATTTCTTGTGCGCTCGCGCCTTGAGTATGCTTCAGTGGCTTGGAACCCCACTGGGGTCATTCAAATTGCGCGTATCGAGAGATTGCAAAGGAAGTTTTTGAAGTTTGCACTACAGCCTTTGCGATTTTCCATGCCGCTGCCGTCCTATGAGTGGAGATGTCGCCTCGTGCATCTCTCATCTCTCGAGGATTGAAGGACCATTGCGGCTCAGTTATTTGTCTACCATCTATTAGTGGGTAACATCAATTGCCCTAACCTGCTTACTAAGATTGGCTTCAACACGACTGCCAGGAGCCTTAGGGACCATGAACTCTTTGTTGTTGATCTTAACCGGACCAACTACGAAAATGCTAGGCCAGAATAATGCACTGCCTGCTGGGATGCGATTTGACTTTTGACTTGGGAAAGGAGCCGTCAGACGGTTTCTTTCTGATTTTTTCTTGTTTTATGGTTAATTTGTTTCTTTGTTTATTGTTTATTTTTTAAGATAGAATTAAGTTAGTTTAGCCAGTTAAGGTTTATCTGTTGGCGAATAAATAAATAAAATAGAAATTGCAGCGCGGAACTTTATCTGGACCTGCAGAGAGAGATATCAATCGATGACAAACCTTCAAAAACTTTTCTTTCTTTGAAGAAAGTAAGAACAACGTTGTTTTCATGATGTAGATGGTATGGATAAGGGGTGGATGGGTCGTAGGTATGCGATGAGTACGTCGCTTCAAAGAAGGTGGTAAACAAAATTTGCAATACCTTCTGCTGAAGATTCAGTTTTATCCAGTAAATGAAGAAAAGGAAGACACGTTTCTTGCTTATGTTTTAAGTTGACGAACGAAAAAAATTTTTTGGGATCATTTCGGAAATTTCTACTACATTGGGAAAGATATTGGTTGTAACATTGACTATTGCGAACAGAAGAATATTGAGCAAAGACAGATATAGAACCAGTTTTCTGGTATTTTTTTAACAGGACAGATACTTGGAGAACCAGGGAGATTTTAAGGATACATATATGGGGACTTCTGGAACATAATCAAGATTCCGACTAGATTTTACTTTTTATTGGATCTATGGGTAAAACCATTTAAAATATAATATACTTACCAATTATCGAATCTTCAGTAAATACATATGACCCCATTACGAAAATAAAGACTCCCACAAAATAAACAGATGACATAATTACGATGTAGGCATCAAATCCTGCTATTTTAAATTGCTCAGGAAATTCGGTTTTTGGTGGGGCTTTCGGGCAAGACAGTTCACAGTCACTGCACGAGCAAGCAGGTAATAAGCTCTAGAATGATTATAAGGGGTGGGTATTATATTATTAGCAGGGACTGTAATCATTATAAGTTTTATACAAAAAATTATAGAATAATGATTAATTTTAATTTTTATTGACTCACTCACAACATAATGATTGATTTTGAGTTATACTTTGTAGCTCAGAAAATAATCTTTATTCTTTGAGTTTTATTTTTTGCTCAAAAATAAAACTCAAGTCGTAATTTCGGCTTTTCCTTAGGGAATGCTGATGTTTTTGTTGAACTCACTTGCCGAGTTTGGCTAGCCACCTCTTTTACATATGTACATATAAAAGCACTAAGCAAGTAGTTGCATAGTGCTTATACTGATACTGCTTGTTCAGGGCAGCAGCGCTGTTAACATTGCAAAGTTACAAGGTAACATAGCCAGACAAACTAAAACTAAAATATATATCTAAATTAAATATGTTATTAGTTATTTTTTTCTTTCAATACAAATTTTGTTCTCAAATATTTTTTTTTGTTTGTTTATCAAAAAGTTGGTGGTTGGGGTTTGTCTTTTCGTATTGAGTAAGAATAAATATAATATATTTATTCCCTAAGGAAAAGCCGAAATTACAACTTGAGTTTTATTTTTGAGCAAAAAATAAAACTCAAAGAATAATGATTACTTTCTGAGCTATAAAGTATAACTCAAAATTAATCATTATGTCGCGAGTGAGTCAATAACACTTGAAAATTTTCAAATCATGGTGGAAATGCATAGATTATCATTTAAGATAAATATTGGTATATATCTCGCTGTCTTAAAGTTTCTTTAACTAAATGATTTTTTTGCTAATAAAAAAACAAATATTCATTACTTGCAGTCCCTGATTATTAGTATTATAGCTTATTACGATTTTGGAAACGATTTTAATATGAATGGAGGAAACCCTACGTAAGCAGCACTTAAAATACATGACACGAAGGCTGTATTTTAAGTCCTAATATGGTCTCTCTTTACGATACAGCGTTTTTAGTTTTATAGTATCTTTAAAATTGTGGATGCCACAGATTTTCGTTCTTTGTGAAGGCGGAGGGGGCGTGGCACAATTTGGAAAGAAACTTGATTCAGTGTGATATCACATGAGTCTGGAAACGAAATTTGGTTGCTCTAGCTTTTATAGTCTCTGAGAACGAGGCGTCAAACAAGACGGACAGACGGACTGACGGACGGACGGACGGACAGACAGACATGGCTAGGTCAAGGTGATGGTTAACGTTGCGTACAATCATATCAATAGGAATTGTTATTATTGCAAAGAACATGAAAAGGTTCGTGCTGGGCGAAGTTAGATCTGCAGAAGGTAAACGGATAGGCCGGAAAGTCCGAGGTGGTCTGAAGGAACTGTTAAATCTATCTGTCCCAACAGAGTTTGGGAGTCCACAAGCCCGAGAATGAGCTTGTGAATAAGACGCCATTGCAAATTCTGCGAAGGTGTGAGAAGGGTAGGTCGAGTAGTTTTAGCCTATACCGGTATGGAGGTAACCGTCTGCCAGAGTCCCAGTTCAGATTCCTAAGGGCAAAAATTAAACGAGAAGGAACGTGAGTCGCTTCTAGTCGCGACTCTACTTTTATACCCGTACTCAGTCAGTATATAAATGAATAAGATTATGATTAAAATAAAAAAAAAAATTTTTAATTTTACATTTTACATTTTTTGCTACATTTGTTAACTACATCTACATCTAAAATGTAGATTATACATGTAGAAAAGATGTTCTACATCTACCATTTAGATTCTGCATCTCCTCCGTTAGGGGTTGCTCGCGCATTGCACAGGGCAGAGTGTGTGCGAGTGAGAAAGATAATAAACACCGTCAGCAACGCCAGAGGAGGTGGGGGAAGCAACTGAAAATTCTTCATTCTGGCTATAATAATGATCCAATCTCTACTAGATTTGGCAATCTGGTAGATATGGTCATTCTTTACGAAACTGCGTGAATGCCACAGATTTTCGTTCTTTGTGAGGGCGGAAGGGGACGGTGCGAAATTTTGAAATACATTTGTAGCAGTGTGATATCACATGAGTCTCGAAACAAAATTTGGTTTCTCTAACTCTTATAGTCTCTGAGATCTAGGCGCTCATCAAGACAGACAGACGGACAGACGGACGGACAGACATGGCTCTATCGACTCGGCTATTGATACTGATCAAGAATATATATGCTTTATGGGGTCGGAAAATGTTCCTTCTCTGCGTTACACACATCCACTTTTAGCACAAATACAGTATACCCCTTAACTCTTTTTGAGTACGGGTATAAAAAATTGTTTATGAACGGATTAAATTTGAAATTGTTGCTCTTTGTATTGAGGGCTCCATACACAAGAACAGTACTCCAATATTGGGCGTACCAATGAGACGTACAATGATTTTTTTATATACGGATCGTCAAACTCTTTTGACCAAATGAACGCTACAACTCCCTTAGCTTTGTTCACCGTTACAGCAATGTGGCTGTTAAAGCATAGCTTAGGATCAAACAGGTCATTTGATGCGAAAATTCCACCCAGAGTATGATGTCCTAGAGAGTAGGAGACCAAATGTGGAGCACGGCGGTGAAACGTCATTAGTTTGCACTTAGAATGGTTCAAAAACAGTAGATTAGACGAACACCACTATTTTAATTCATCAAGGTCAAGTTGAAGGCAAGTGTGGGAATACCAATCGGAATACGAAAAAAAAATGTTGACGTCATCAGCATACATTAATGTAACTGAGTGCAAAATAACTTGAGGTAGGTCATGAACAGCAGCGGACCTAAATGACTTCTTTGAGGAACACCTGAGGTTACATTCACGACATTTGACAAAACATTAAAAAACACAACACGCTGTGTGCGGTTCAACAGATACGACGAAATCCAATTTACGAGATTTGGAGGAAGAACTAACAGAGAGAGTTTATGGGTCAGCAAAGTATGATTAACAGAATCAAAAGCTTTGCTGAAATCTGTAAAAATTACATCAGTTTGCAAGCAACTTTGAAAACCTCGCGAGGCCTCGGTTGATTAAAGACGAGAGCTCTATAAGGTTAGTCGATGTCTAAAAAAAACATGTTGCGACGGGGATATTAAACTACGACATGCGTGTTGCAATTGACGAGTAACAAGTTGCTCGAGCAGCTTTAGATTAGAAGAGGAATTAGGTAGGATTCGTTCTAAAACACGGGGAGGCAATAACGTTCAAGAGAAAAATTAAACAGGAAGGTCAAAGGTTGGCATAGGGCTCGAGCGCATTACTTTAAAATACAGCTCGGAACTTTATTAGGAACTGCAGAGAAACAGATTTCAATCGATGACAATCCTTCAAAATTGCGCTTTCTTCGAATATGGGAAGAACTACCTTATTAACATGAGGAAGATGGTATGGATAAGGGGGGTGGATGCGTCGTAGGTATGCGATGAATACGTCGATTGAAAGAAGTAGGCAAATAATTTTGCAATACCTTGACCTGAAGTTTCTGTTTTATCCAGTAAATGCAGAGAATGAGGGAACCGTTAGACTAACGTTTTGAGTTGACGAACGAAACGAATTTTTAGGGATTTGTACTACATTGGGAAATTGGTTATAACATTGACTATTGAAATTTAGAGCGAACAGAGACTAGCATTGAGCAAAGTCAGATAAAGAACCAGTTCTCTGGGAGTTTTTTTTTTTTTAGGTAGGACAGATACTTGGAGAACCAGGGCGGTTTGGAGAATACATGAACGGTAACTTCAGGAACATAGGTGTTGAGGGCAGAGTTTAACGAGTCGTAAAACGAGTTGACTGTTCCGTTAATATCTGATAACGACTGAAAAACCTATCAATGTGCGAAAGATGCAAACTTAAATCGGTGAAATTCGTTTTACGAAAATACTTTATTCGATTTGTTAAAGGTATAATGGAATTAATATTCGAAAACTCGACAACTATGGACAAAGTTGGTTTGTGCGGATCATCAGGAAAAGACATCGGACTACCTCTGACAACCGTTGCTCGAGAAGCATTGCTGACGAAAGTGAGATCTAACAGTCTACTTCTACTGTTTTTGACGGAATTAATTTGGGCAAGGGAGACATCAATTATCCCATCATGTCGACTACCAGGTGCAGCATGTTTGATTCATCCTGCTGCCAAGAAAGAAATGGTATGTTGAAGTCGCCCATTACTATAATCTGATCAGCACAACCTAAAGCAGAAACCACAGAAGAAATTGCAGAAAGATGGTTCTGTTCTCCATTTTTTTCCTTCAAATCGCGTTTTAAAATTACAGCCATTAATCGTTTTTCTCACTTTTTTCCATCAATCAAAGTTCAAAATGTCACAACTTTACTCCTCAATCGGCGACAATAGCGACATACAAACAAATTTGAAAATCGCTGAGTGAGGACTAAAGTTATGACTCTTTAAACTTAAAATTTTTGGAAGAAAGTCAAAAATACTTTGAAACCCTTAACTTAAAAACGCGAACTGAAAAAAAACGAGAAGGAACGTGAGTCGCTTTTAGTCGCGACTCTACTTTTATACCCGTACTCAGTCAGTATATAAACTTGTGAGCTTATAATTGAAATTTAAAAAAAAATTTTAAATTTTACATTTTACATTTTTTTGCTACATTTGCTAACTACATCTACATGTAAAATGTAGATAATACATCTAGAACAAATATTCTACATCTACCATTTAGATTTTACATCTCCTCCGCTAGGGGTTGCTCGCGCTTTGCACAGGGCAGAGTGTGTGCGAGCGAGACAGAGAACGAATAGCGTCAGCAGTGCCAGAGGAGGTGGGGGAAGCAACTGAAAATTAATTTCTTTGTTCTGGCTATAATAATGATCCGAACTGATTCATCTGATAGATATGGTCATTCTCTACGATACTGCGTTTTTAGTTTTAACGTATCTTCAAAATTGTGGATGCCACAGATTTTCGTCCTTTGTGAAGGCGAAAGGGGGCGGGGCGAAATTTTGAAATACACTTGTAACAGTGTGATATCACATGAGTCTGGAAAAAAATTTCGTTGCTCTAGCTTTTATAGTCTCTGAGAACGAGGCGCTCATCAAGACGGACAGACGGACAGACGGACAGACAGACAGACAGACAGAGACTCGGCTATTGATGCTGATCAAGAATATATATACTTTATGGGGTCGGAAAATTTTCCTTCTCTGCGTTACACACATCGACTTTTACCACAAATACAGTATACCCCTTAACTCTTTTTGAGTACGGGTATAATGAACGAGAAGGAACGTGAGTCGCTTCTAGTCGCGACTCTACTTTTATACCCGTACTCAGTCAGTGTATAAATTTGTGGGCTTATGATTAAAGCCTAGTACTCAGATCCAAAAACTGTTTGCTGGGAAACACATGTCATATAATTCGCTAGCGGCCATGTGGTGTGACCACTTTGTGCACTGCATTCCGTACGGTTACACTGCTCAGACAGATGCTTGGTTTAGTTAAATGTTAATGAAATGCACTTCTTCGACTGGGGTCGCTCTTCCCCAGGCATATCCTGGGCTCCCCAATATTTTATTGGCAAGGTAATGTGTCTGAGTATCAGCAGCACCAGATGGCGACGCCTCCCGAGCTGACAATATGTTTTGAAACCAATATTTGTTTTATATTCATGAAAATTAATAAAAATAATAAATTATAATATCCATATAATTGTCCTTTATATAATGCTGCATTAATTACAGTCTATTTGTCTTCATTATTTCAATATTTCATTTGGTTTTTTGCTCTCATTATATCAAATTGATGTAACTTTATAGGCTGTTCAGACTGGGGCTGCGTCATGCTTCTTTGCGTCTTGCCGGAGACGCAGTTTTTTTTACATAGGTTAAGCATAGGGCCCTAGTGGTGGCAAAAAGTTGCGTCGCTTTCGGTTGCATGTGCGTCTATTCGATATATTCGATTGCTTTTGCTCATTTTTGCGCTTTTCTGCCTATCAGCGCAACTATCATCACTAATGACAACAAAAAAACAGCTGACATACGAAAACAATTGTGCCGGCTAATAAATTTCTGAGGAAGGAAAAGGTAAATAAATTCATATAATATTTAAAACAAATAGTTTGAATCAATTCTGACATTAGATAGGAGATTTTTGTGGACAAAAACTCGCATATTTATAAGGAAATAGCTGACGCCTTAAAAGAGTTTGGACCTTCTCATAGTGAGGTGAAGAACAAGATAGAAAATATAACAAGGAAATATAGGTAAGTTACATGCCTACTATTATTTGGATACATTGTTTCGAATTAATTTTTTAACCAAATATTTTAGAAGTGAACTGGCCAAGGTGGGACCCTCGGGTGGCAGCGCATCAACGTGGGAGCAATAATATTTAAATGAAACGAAAAATATTAAGTTAAATGGTTCAAATTGTTTATTTATAAAGGAGGGTTATTTAAGAAGTGCTGTGCTATCGCTATTCTTTTCTTCAGAGGGATTGCCAGTCGAAAATGTGTGTCTTTCTTGCGGAGATTGGGCAGCATTCCAACCAGAATATTGAAAGCACTCCTTTCCATACGGAAGTTGTCTTTGAAAAATGCGTCGGAGTTGTCGACAACATCTTTCTCCAAAAATGATCCATATCGCGGCTATATAAATTTGGAATAACAAATTTAATTGTTCGAAGTCTTGGAAAATTAGCAGCCTTCTACTTACAAGGGTCCAAACGCTTCGAGGACGTTGTAGGCCTAGTAAAAATTGTAACTTGTCTGCAGACAAGCCCGCCGCATCGATACATTTTAAAACATCCTCTGCATTTTTCTCCCCCGCAGATAAAATAATAAAGTCTGTTTCAGATAGTTTCCTCGCGTTTTCATTCATTTTTGATTTGACTTACAAAATTTGTTTTGTTTTCATCAGCTGTTCTCAAGACGCACGTCTACCAATGTAAACGCTTTTTCTGCTTCATTGCGTCGATGCCGATATCGATAGCAGACGCGCCCCAGTGTAAAAAGGCTATTACAGGGGGGTAGAAACATACCAGCAAATACCTTCGGATACTTTTCTAGTATATACCGCCAATTTTTTTGTTGAACTGAGTACTGCCTTCCGTACAGAGCCTAGAAAACAGTTTTCGACCAAAAAAATTTCTTATCGGTTTCATACGAATATCAACTCTGATTCTGTTCGCGAGCTGTTTTTTCAAATCGGAGTAGTAGGCTTAAAACTTAAAAAAAAATTGTAACATTACATTTTTTGCTACATCTGTTAACTACGTCTACATCAAAAACGTAGATAATACATCTAGAACAAATATTCTACATCTACCATTTAGATTCTACATCTCCTCCGCTAAGGGTTGCTCGCGCATTGCACAGGGCAGAGTGTGTGCGAGCGAGAAAGAGAATAAATATCGTCAGCAGCACCAGAGGAGGAGGGGGAAGCTACTGAAAATTAATTTCTTTATTCTGGCTACAATAATACAATAATAATCCGATCTGATTCAGATTCGGAAATCTAAAAGATATGGTAATTTTCTACGATACTGCGTTTTTAGTTTTTTCGTATCTTCAAAATTGTAGCTGCCACAGATTTTCGTCCTTTGTGGGGGCGGAAGGGGGCGGGCGAAATTTTGAAATACACTTGTAACAGTGTGAAACCAAAGATTCTACAATACAACAAGATGCGTAACGCCCATACGATTGAAAAGCACACGAAATTTTTAGCGTGGATTTTCGATGTGGATTTTCGATTTTTCTATGTGTGCGTTGTGTTGTCCATGTTTGAGCGCTTGGTTGTGTGAGTGCATTTTTTAGTATGTTCTGTCGCAACAAAGGATTCAAGTTGACATATTGACGATTCTACGTCTCCTAAGTCCGTGGCGTAGCGGTCTAAGTGGCTGGCTGAAAAACGAAGCTGAGCAGCGAGTTCAAGCCAAACTCTGTACAAGTTTCTTATTTTTATTTTTTTTCCTTAACCTATTTATAATCTACCTAATCTACCAAAATTATTATTATTTTCGGTGGCTATTATATTTATTATTTGGAATTTTGTTTTTTTCCAAAAAATTTTTATTCAACATTAAATAAGTTTGATTTTAAAATAAAAATAGCGCAAAAAAAAAAACTAATCATCACCTTATCTTCGCTGAGACTTAAACTTGGCTCACACTGTCCATAGGCATAGGCATCGCACCATCGCTCGTATTTGCTTTCGTAAGCAGTTACAGGAGGTTAGTTTCGTTTTCATCATTAAGAATTGAGCAGTTTTGACGAAATTTGGATTCAGACGGAAAAAATTGGAGAGCACACACAATCATACACATGGATGTGTATGTATGTAACAGAAAAATACGACGCTTTCACATAAAATCGAGCCGAGAGTGGCCCAAGCGAGAATCTAAAAATATTATACATTTTGTGTAGCGCACTTACACATACGCAAGTGTGGAGTAAGATTTCTGGAAAAATTGCTCTGCAGTCATACATTTAGTTCTTCCTCGTTACGCATCTTGTTGTATTGTAGAATCTTTGGTGAAACTACATGAGTCTGGAAACAAAATTTCGTTGCTCTAGCTTTCATAGTCTCTGAGAACGGACGGACGGACGGACAGACAGACATGGCTCTATCGACTCGGCTATTGATGCTGATCAAGAATATATATACTTTATGGGGTCCGAAAATTTTCCTTCTCTACGTTAAACACATCCACTTTTACCACAAATACATACATATACCCCTTAACTCTTTTTGAGTACGGGTATAAAAATATTCATTTTTGTACAACTGGCGGAGATTTGAAAAATTTTTCTCAATTTCGCTTTAAAAAAAAGGCAGTTATACGATAATTAAAAATCTCATAATTAAGTTATCGTGAATTCCGTACGTCTTTCTCTGCGGAATGGTATTCTAAAGATGTAGTCAAAAATTCAAAGGAAAATATTGAGAATTGTTTGAGTTCTGCTGCGTGCCGTTTTCGAAAAACCGTGTTTCGAGAAAAATTCGTTAAAAGTTTTGTCATGTGATATAGGTATGAAATAATGGTAAATTCGACCATTACAAAATAATTATCGTTAGTCTGCAATACCAGGACCATAAAGAGTCCCTTCCACGTCCGAATATTCGCCATCCATGTCCTTCCTGGACAATTTCGTACTTGAGCGCGCCTCTTTGGCCGCATCAGTCAGGGATCGCTCTGCGTGCTGGATGCGTTTTGCATCCGATTCCTGGCAAAAGTTGTAGGCCTAGATACCAATATCAATGTCAAGAACCTTCATAATGTGGAGGAAACTAGTTAAACTATCGTTGAAGGTGGATACAGCGATATAAATTGCTATATCCAAAAAATGTCTATTTAGCACGTGTTAACAAGTCCCAAGCACGTGCACTAACGTATTTTCCCCCAAAAATGCTTCTAAAGGATCAGAAATACTCACTTACTATATCTATTGATGCCTATGACTGCCCAGGTAGTCCTTCCGAGGCGGCCAGAGGCGCTCGGTGAAAACTTGGAAATGTAGTGGACAAAATTTTTTTCAGGGATACAATTTTTTTTTACTTTTTCTAGAGGGTTCAAATTATTTTTTAAGCCCATACAAAAATTTCGATTTTTCATCGATGTAAAGTGGCGTTACCCCTTAAATGAACCTAACCTGGTATAGTATATTGGAATTTTTCTGCCGAGGTGCACCGAGACCAAAAAATTAAATGTCTATTGAAACACATTTCCATATCATTCTGTTGCGATATTAAAGTAGTATAATTTTATTGAAAGACAACTAATTTACCAATACACATATCATTTGCTTGAATTTTATGGAAAACATTTTCAAATAGGCAATTCTATTACTATTATCTCATATAAAAAGATAATTCTTGAGAATAACTCATTTCTTGATTATGATGCTGATCATCCAGTTATTTATCCGAAGGATCATTCTTTAACTTCTGCCATTTTTTTTTGTCGAAAACACCATGCAGGCCCGCAGTTGCTGCTTGGTTTAATTCGGTTTCAGTATTGGCCAATAGGCGGAAGGAAAATGGTTTCTCGCGCATTGAGCTTAAGATTTGCCAAGCGATCGAATGCAGAATTTACCTACATTCTATGTGGTTCATGCGCACTGCCTGGACAGTGGGTTTATTGTCGTTTCATCCCACCTCGATCCTCACACTTTCGCGGACCTTAGGAGGCTGCTGTCAAAATTACTAAGCGGGGACTGTATATTTCAGTCGGAACTATTGAATGTTGTATCGGATAAAATGATTTATGTTATAAAAAAAGTCGGTGAAAAATCTTAAAAAAAAGTGTAAGCTTAATATAATTTGATGTGCAAATACTTTGGGTACACTGGGTGGGCTGTGTAATTCAACTTACATTTATCGCTTTGTTACATGGAAAAGTGTGTGGGTTTAATGGAACAGTTCCATTTCTTGAAGAATTTGATTGATGCTGAATATATGTTATTTGAAATGGAACGTATATATTGTTTGCATCTCCCATGTAATTAAACCATTTTGAAGGACTACATCGTGATGCAGGATAAGCTCCGCACATTAGATCAAGTGCTAATTGACCGGTTTGTGGCACAGAAACCTATAAACGGAGAAAGAAAATTATTAAGACACGGAACATAAGACAAAAAAATCAGTTTATCACTATCTCAAAAAAAAATTTCAAACACAAATATGTATGTATTTTATACAAGACCTCGTTGTCTTAATTGCAAACGGAACAAAACAGTTTATCTATTGATGCATTCTGATAATTAGCACTATTACCAGGGCAATTTAGTTTGCGCCTTTTAATACCCGGTATTTCAAGAATTAAAGGATATAATAGTTTTGTGGTCGAAGTGAACAGGAGGAAACTTTTCCGACCCTATAAAGTATAAACTTGATCAGCATTTCCGCTGTGGCCCAAAATGATTTTACTGAAAGATTTCGAGATTTAAAATTTTTTAATCATTTTTTTATGGTTTTGTTCTTTTTTAAAAGAATTTTTTTAAGTCTGGTTTTTATACCCGTACTCAAAAAGAGTTAAGGGTATACTGTATTTGTGGTAAAAGTGGATGTGTGTAACGCAGAGAAGGAAAATTTTCCGACCCCATAAAGTATATATATTCTTGATCAGTATCAATAGCCGAGTCGATAGAGCCATGTCTGTCTGTCCGTCCGTCTGTCTGTCTTGATGAGCGCCTAGATCTCAGAGACTATAAGAGCTAGAGCAACCAAATTTTGTTTCGAGACTCATGTGATATCACACTGCTACAAGTGTATTTCAAAATTTCGCCATGCCCACTTCCGCCTCCACAAAGGACGAAAATCTGTGGCAGCCACAATTTTGAAGATACGATAAAACTAAAAGCGCAGTATCGTAGAGAATGACTATATCTATCAGATTGCCGAATCTGAATCAGATCGGATCATTATTATAGCCAGAATGAAGAAATTAATTTTCAGTTGCTTCCCCCCTCCTCTGGCGCTGCTGACGCTACTCATTTCTCTGTCTCGCTCGCACACACTCTGCCCTGTGCAATGCGCGAGCAACCCCTAGCGGAGGAGATGTAGAATCTAAATGGTAGATGTAGTATATTTGTTCTAGATGTATTATCTACATTTTACATGTAGATGTAGTTAACAAATGTAGCAAAAAAATGTAAAATGTAAAATATTAAAATTTTTTTTAATTTTAATCATAATCTCATAAATTTATATACTGAATGAGTACGGGTATAAAAGTAGAGTCGCGACTAGAAGCGACTCACGTTCCTTCTCGTTTTTTCAGAGGTAGTGTTTTTATTTTTCACATAACTTAAGTATCTTATTTCTGGTTGCATGTTACATTGCATTTCTGAAAAGCTGACAAATGCAGCTATAAATCAGACCCAGACACGTTGTAGCTACAACTTAACGTCTGGACCCGTCAAAAAGGTATTTTTTGTTCATTTTTTTCATTTTTTGGGTTTGGTTAGCGAACTGTAGCTTCACCGTTTCTCCATAGATTTTAACGAACAATACCTTAAGGGGTAACGCCACTGTAAATTTATGTAAAAATGTAAATTTTTTTGGCTTAAAAATACTTTGAAATCTCTAGAATACGATAGAAAAACTTTTATCCCTGAAACAATATTTTTTCCCCAACATTTCCAAGTTTTTGTACCGAGCGCCTCTGGCCGCTTCAGAAGGACTACCTGGGTCGAGCCGATACCTGCTCTCGATAACATAGATTTTGGGCTTCTAACTTCACTTAGGGCATCAATAGATATAGTTAATGAGTATTTCTGATCGTTTAGAAGCATTTTTTGAAGCATTATGAAGGTTCTTGACATTGATATTGGTATCTAGGCCTACAACTTTGGCCAGGAATCGGATGCAAAACGCATCCAGCACGCAGAGCGATCCCTGACTGATGCGGCCAAAGAGGCGCGCTCAAGTACGAAATCGTCCAGGAAGGACATGGAGGGCGAATATTTGGACGTGAAAGGGACTCTTTATGGTCCTGGGATTGCGGATTAACGATAACTATTTTTTAATGGCCGAATTTATCATTATTTCATACCAATATCACATGTCAACACTTTGAACGCGTTTTTCTCGAAACACGGGTTTCGAAATCGGCACGCAGCATAACTCAAACAATTTTCAATATTTTCATTTGAATTTTTTACTACATCTTTAGAATACCATTCCGCAGTGAAACACGTACGGAATTTACGATAACTTAATTAGGAGATTTTTAATTAACATATAACTGCCTTTTTTTGGACGAAATAGAGAAAATTTTTTTAAAACACCGTCAATTCCACAAAAATTGTCATTTTCAAAATTCCGTACGTGTTTCACTAGCTATACTCATTAAGATTAAGTAGATTTTTTATTTTTATTTTAGATTGAAGTTTTCACCAGTTATGCTGCGTGCCGCAGAGTGCTTTAAGGGGTAACGCCACTGTAAATTTATGTAAAAATGTAAATTTTTTTTTGGCTTAAAAAATACTTTGAACCCTCTAGAATACGATAGAAAAACTTTTATCCCTGAAACTATATTTTTTCCCCAAGTTTTTCAAGTTTTTGTACCGAGCGCCTTTGGCCGCCTTGGAAGGACTACCTGGGTCGAGCCGATACCTGCTCTCGATAACTTAGATTTTGGGCTTCTTACTTCACTTAGGCATCAAAAGATATAGTTAGTGAGTATTTCTGATCCTTTAGAAGCATTTTTTAAGGAAAATACGTTAGTTTACGTGTTTGTGACTTGTTAACACGTGCTAAATAGACTTATATCGCTGTATCCACCTTCAACGATGGTTTAACATGTTTCCTTCACATTATGAAGCTTCTTGACACTCAAAAAAACGCCGAAAAAAGTTGAGTTACAGTGGCGTTACCCCTTAAGTGAAACACGTCGCAGGAGAATGGGTCTAGGGCCGCCATTTTGGATTATTTTTCTATAAAAAAAAAATTTTTTTGTAGTTAAATATATGATTAATAACATTTCCAAAAATTGTTAATCTTTGTCCATCCCTTCTATGAAAAAAAAACTCAAAAAAACGGCGAAAAAAGTTGAGTTACAGTGGCGTTACCCCTTAAACGCCTAATTAATGCGTCTATCTAAAACTTTTTTCGACTTTTCCTGAGTTTTTAAAGTCAAAATTTCTTGAAAAAATACTACAACAAATTATCAAATTTGAACTTAAAAGCTTAATGTCTTCCGGACGTTAAGCTGTAGCTACAACGTGTCTGGGTCTGACTTATAGCTGCATTTGTCAGCTTTTCAGAACTGCAATGTAACATGCAACCAAAAATAAGATACTTCAGTTATGTGAAAAATAGAAGCACTACCTCTGAAAAAAATTATTTAAAAAAATTCTTTAAAAAAAACTAAACCATAAAAAAAACAATAGTTCTTTAAAAAATGTAAAATCCCGAAATCTATTAGAAAAAGTCATTTTGGGCCACAGCGGAAATGTCGTGTTGAGTAGTGTATTCAGAGAAAAAAAAAAACATCGTACTGCGACACTTCTTTGCTGTAGGTATTACGCCAATATTCCATGGATGTTCTGTGAAAGTAATGTAGGTGTTGTTTGATACGAATCAGGAGAAGGTTTTCAAATATATTTGATAGGCAAGGCAACAGACTGATAGGTCTATATGATGATGGATTGGACTTGTATTTTCCGGCTTTATGAATCATGGTGATGACTGATTTCCTCCATTATTTAGGACAATAGCCCCATTTCATCATGTTGTTGAATATCATGGTGAGGAAATATACTGCACAGCTCGGCAATTCTATGATCATTTTAGGCGAGATGAAATCTTGGCCCGGAGCTTTCCTTTTTCTTTGAGGTTTGGTCTTTGATGACCCTTGTGACTTCTCTTGATTGGAATATGATAGGCGGAGTAGCTTTGCGATTGTTTAGTGGTGGGAGCTTTTTGCCACCAGTGACAATGCGGATACTAATGCTTTATTTGAGCTATCTATGTCTGTCTTTACAATAAATGTTTGGGCAGCCATTAATATGGGAACTTATGTACTTCCTGTATTTAAGCCAATCGGTTTTGCTAGATGTCAGTAAGTGTAGGTGTTCCGAAATCTGTGGATGGTCGTAAAATTGAAGTAGAATGGGCAAGTGTTCAGATGATAGATCTGTACATGAATCTGAGCTTGCAGCACTCTTCGTGTAACTGAAAAATCA
Organism: Drosophila subsilvestris; assembly: GCA_035043285.1. NCBI lineage: Eukaryota > Metazoa > Arthropoda > Insecta > Diptera > Drosophilidae > Drosophila > Drosophila subsilvestris. Next base: position 253,116 of record JAWNNB010001621.1, read on the forward strand.
ATCAAGTCGTGTTGCTCCTTTGGATCTGTGGGCCAATATGTAGGCTTGCCCGGAGAGATAGCGTGGCGTTATTATTGCGTTATATAGTTGTCTTTCTTTTCGGATTGGTAAGTCGAGATCCCCAATGGGTGTGCTTGGCATTGTAGTCACCAGCTGCTATAAATCGGTCAAATAATAGGTCGAAGAATTTTATAAATTCTGCTTCGGAAATGAAGAAGCGCGGTGGGCAGGTTTACGGCTAGGTTTAGGTAGCCGCTCTGAATTTCAATATAAATTGATGTTGCCTGTAGATAAGGTGTAGCAAATGATGGCAACGGATAATGCCGTATGCGATTTCTTGATCAGAGCGCCAGTACCTCCACGTACCTTACCATCGGGATGATTTGTCGCATAGAAGTTATAGCCATCAATGTGAAAATAATTTTTATTTGTTAGGTGAGTTTCTGATATGAGCATGGCGTCAATGTCGTGCTGAGCGAGGAACTGGAAGAGCTCGCATTTGTGCTGTGAAACAGATTTCTGTTTGAGTAGGAGCTTAATGAGGAGATTTTGATTGCTCATAAGCTCCAGCATTGTACTGCTACCATTGTGTTTGTTATAGTTGCCAGAATCGACTCGATTCCACCAGGAAATTGGGACGGATTTGTAGGCATATTCTGTGCAGTAATTTCTGGGATCTGATTTGATGCCTGATGCTGCATTATTCCTGCAGTGGCTTGTTGAAGTGTCGGTTTAGAGACTGAGGCGTAGCAGAAGAAACTCCTGAGGTCCTAGTTGATGGAATATATGGTAAGTTTTGTCGGACGATTGGGTTTCGTGCTCCAGCTTTTTGGTTTAGGCAATTTTTCAATTCTTTATGGACAGGACAACCTCTATAGTTGGCAGTGTGGTTTCTCCCACAGTTGCTACATTTTTTGGCAGATGTTTCCTCCTTATTCCCACAAGCAACGCAGGCTGCCCGTAGAGTGCAATAAATTTTCGTGTGTCCATATTCCTGGCAATTTGTGCATTGGACGGGTCCATTTCGTTTGTGCGGTTTCTTCACGGTGATTTTACGGTGCAGTAGATATTGAAGTTTTTAGATTGGGTGAACTTCATTTTTACTTATATGCATACTGTCAGGTGTCAGTTCCACCTTGAACATTGGACATTTCTATTTATTTTGTTCATAGCCATTTTGACTTCGAAGACCTTATCGTTAAGTCCATCGATTTCTCGATAACCACTTGTAATCCTTTGCTACTTTTAAGTTTGTAGGTGTAGTAATTAACTTTTTTCATTCGCGAAGTATTTAACCACTGATCGATAGCTTTGTTCGTCATTGACTTGTATTTTTATTTCATTTATGTTTCGTGACATAGAATTTTATCTGATAATTTTTTAACTAGCTCTGCTGGACGCCTTTGCCGTTTGGGCTGTATCCTGATCCTCATTTGGGACACTGAGAATCGCGAATCGGTTTTTTTACAGTGCTTTATGTTGCACAGTTCTTTCGGCTATTTTACTTATTTTGGGTGCATTATTCTTTGTAGTTTGCGGGCTCAATTTTCTTTTTATTTGTACATACCGATCGAGCCCAGTCTGAATTAAAGCTCCGTTAGCGTTTTTCGAGCTTATCTCCTGGGAGAGGTGGGGATTGTCCCAATGGGTCGACATTACTGGGCGCTCAGCAATTGCAGTTGTTGTTGTTGTGGTTGTTGTCGTTGCTGTGGTCGAAGTCACCGTTTTGAGCGAGGGCATTGTACTTGTTGTCGTTGCTATTAGCAAATCATTGGTGAGGCCGTAATAATCGAGGGATGGGCACTGAGCACTCCATGACCCACTTTGGAATGCCGGGGAGAGAGTGCGTGCTCTCCTCGTTCACTTGCAGTGATGCAGTTGTAGTTGGTACTGCTACCTTTGGCGAGCGTATGGAGAAGTACAAATTTTTTTTTATTTGCAAGAGCCGACGCTCGTCTTATTGCTGGTGCCGGGCTTGGCTGATTTTTACTTTGGTTACAGTGCTTGTGAACTTTACTGAGCTTGTGATCTTATCCTTTGACATCTGTTTTTCTTTTATATTATTTTTTTTTATTCTTTATTACGCGATTTGATGATTTTCATGGGCCACTCGAGCACAATTACCCATGCATACCCCGAGAGTTTTTTTTGCGAATTAATTTTCTATTAATTGCGATTATTTGATTTTCACGGCGGAGCGATACAAAAATACGCGTGAAGGTGATGACGGTTGCCATCCTTGGCATCCACAATTTTAAAAATACGAGAAAACTCAGAATCGTAGAGAATGCCTAATTTGGTTCTGATCGGATCATTATTATACCTAGAATGAAGAAATGATCCTAATCCGCCTGTCGGATAAAAACGAGCTAGACCTTTCTGTTGCGGATTTCCAAATAATTTTTTGATTTTATAATTTTAGCTTAGATCTTTAGTGCGTTTTTCTTCAATGAAATTAGTTTGAAATTATGATACAGTTTGTTCGATTATATAATGTATGACTATGAGGCAAGAATTAAAAACAGGCGAACCCGAATTGGCCCGTGTTTAAGCGAGAACATCATTCTTGTCCGATTATTCCGTCTAAAAAACTTACAAATCAAGATTTTATAAAAATTTCAAGAAGTTGGTTCTACTTCCCTCTCTCGCTATGTAATAGCTCAGTCAAATTTCACCGTTCTTAACGTTCAATGCTATAACACCTTCCTATCTCGATGCAGGATTCGCTTTTCACAGGACCCTAAACAGTTTTACACCTTCGTAAATAGTAAGAGTAGAACGTCCGCACATCCATCCTCGCTATCATTTCTTAATTCGACGGCAAACAATGATTAGGCAATTGCTGAGTTCCCGGCTGTGTACTCAGGTACTGTGCTGACGCTCTGTGTGGACCCTTGCTTAAACTATTCACCCTATCCATCATTCTATCCTATCCATTAATTCCCCCGATCTGAAAGGAATCTTGTATTATTCCTGTTCATAAGAACGGTAGCAAGTCTGATGCAAATAATTATATACATAGGTATATATCCCGCAAATTTTTGAACAAATTTTTACTCCACACTTGCAACAATCACTAATCTGCAAATCACTCCAGCTCAGCACGGATTTATAAGACGACGATCAACAACCTCAAACTCTTACTTCACCTCTTTTATCATTAAATGCTTCAAAGGTAAGTTGCACACGAATTTTATCTACACTGATTTCAGTAAAGCATTCGACTCTGTCAACCAGTCCCTTCTAGCACAAAAACTTGACCTTTTAGGGTTTCCGCCTAATCCTTTGAAATGGATTTCTGTTCTAGGTGTGAAAGAGTCCTTTTTAAAAAACTCCTTCTCTTCGCCTGTTAAGGTTACTTTTGGAGTACCAGAGGGCAGCCATCTAGGCCCCTTACTTTATCCACTCTTTATTAAGGACCTGCTTTCAGTATTGACAAACTTTCGAGTACTCATGTATGCGGATGATTTTCAAAGAGGTGGTCAAAAGAATTTGATGATAGGGGTTATCGAGGACGAAGACTCTTTATATCTCGCATGTTCGTCCGATTTAAGAGTACGGCTCTTGTGTAGAGGCTGCGGTTCTGCCTGGGTTTGGCGCGTAACAGGCTTGGTGTCGCATGGGCCACTTGATGGTGCAGTCATTTCAATTTTAAACATAGACTTTACAGGTCTATAGCATTGTTTGCTATGAACTACATATATTTGAAAAAACATAATTTCAACATAGACGTTAAAGGTAATGTCAAAAAGAAACAGGATATATTTTTTTTACTTTTCCTATGTTTTTAAAGCCAACATTTTGCATTTGAAAAAAAATATATAGTTTAAAATTTTTCTGTGTTGTAACATACCTGGGAGCACGATTTATAAGTTTGGTTCATATATTCTGTCGTAATATGCAAGTCCAAAGAGCTGACATAAGGAACACCTAAAACACAATTTATAAATTTATTGAAAATTGTTAACGTTTTTTCATGATCTTAAATCTTAACGAGAAGGAACGTGAGTCGCTTCTAGCCGCGACTCTACTTTTATACCCGTACTCAGTCAGTATATAAATTAATAAGATTATGATTAAAATTAAAAAAAAATTTTTAATTTTACATTTTTTTGCTACATTTATTAACTACATCTACATCTAAAATGTAGATTATACATGTAGAAAAGATGTTCTACATCTACCATTTAGATTCTGCATCTCCTCCGCTAAGGGTTGCTCGCGCATTGCACAGGGCAGAGTGTGTGCGAGTGAGAAAGAGAATAAACACCGTCAGCAACGCCAGAGGAGGTGGGGGAAGCAACTGAAAATTCTTCATTCTGGCTATAATAATGATCCAATCTCTACTAGATTTGGCAATCTGGTAGATATGGTCATTCTTTACGAAACTGCGTGAATGCCACAGATTTTCGTTCTTTGTGAGGGCGGAAGGGGGCGGTGCGAAATTTTGAAATACATTTGTAGCAGTGTGATATCACATGAGTCTCGAAACAAAATTTGGTTTCTCTAACTCTTATAGTCTCTGAGATCTAGGCGCTCATCAAGACAGACAGACGGACAGACGGACGGACAGACATGGCTCTATCGACTCGGCTATTGATACTGATCAAGAATATATATGCTTTATGGGGTCGGAAAATGTTCCTTCTCTGCGTTACACACATCCACTTTTAGCACAAATACAGTATACCCCTTAACTCTTTTTGAGTACGGGTATAAAAAATTGTTTATGAACGGATTAAATTTGAAATTGTTGCTCTTTGTATTGAGGGCTCCATACACAAGAACAGTACTCCAATATTGGGCGTACCAATGAGACGTACAATGATTTTTTTATATACGGATCGTCAAACTCTTTTGACCAAATGAACGCTACAACTCCCTTAGCTTTGTTCACCGTTACAGCAATGTGGCTGTTAAAGCATAGCTTAGGATCAAACAGGTCATTTGATGCGAAAATTCCACCCAGAGTATGATGTCCTAGAGAGTAGGAGACCAAATGTGGAGCACGGCGGTGAAACGTCATTAGTTTGCACTTAGAATGGTTCAAAAACAGTAGATTAGACGAACACCACTATTTTAATTCATCAAGGTCAAGTTGAAGGCAAGTGTGGGAATACCAATCGGAATACGAAAAAAAAATGTTGACGTCATCAGCATACATTAATGTAACTGAGTGCAAAATAACTTGAGGTAGGTCATGAACAGAAGCGGACCTAAATGACTTTTTTGAGGAACACCTGAGGTTACATTCACGACATTTGACAAAACATTAAAAAACACAACACGCTGTGTGCGGTTCAACAGATACGACGAAATCCAATTTACGAGATTTGGAGGAAGAACTAACAGAGAGAGTTTATGGGTCAGCAAAGTATGATTAACAGAATCAAAAGCTTTGCTGAAATCTGTAAAAATTACATCAGTTTGCAAGCAACTTTGAAAGCCTCGCGAGGCCTCGGTTGATTAAAGACGAGAGCTCTATAAGGTTAGTCGATGTTGATCGATGTCTAAAAAAAACATGTTGCGACGGGGATATTAAACTACGACATGCGTGTTGCAATTGACGAGTAACAAGTTGCTCGAGCAGCTTTAGATTAGAAGAGGAATTAGGTAGGATTCGTTCTAAAACACGGGGAGGCAAGAACGTTCAAGAGAAAAATTAAACAGGAAGGTCAAAGGTTGGCATAGGGCTCGAGCGCATTACTTTAAAATACAGCTCGGAACTTTATCAGGAACTGCAGAGAAACAGATTTCAATCGATGACAATCCTTCAAAATTGCGCTTTCTTCGAATATGGGAAGAACTACCTTATTAACATGAGGAAGATGGTATGGATAAGGGGGGTGGATGCGTCGTAGGTATGCGATGAATACGTCGATTGAAAGAAGTAGGCAAATAATTTTGCAATACCTTGACCTGAAGTTTCTGTTTTATCCAGTAAATGCAGAGAATGAGGGAACCGTTAGACTAACGTTTTGAGTTGACGAACGAAACGAATTTTTTGGGATTTGTACTACATTGGGAAATTGGTTATAACATTGACTATTGAAATTTAGAGCGAACAGAGACTAGTATTGAGCAAAGTCAGATAAAGAACCAGTTCTCTGGGAGTTTTTTTTTTTTAGGTAGGACAGATACTTGGATAACCAGGGCGGTTTGGAGGATACATGAACGGTAACTTCAGGAACAGAGGTGTTGAGGGCAGAGTTTAACGAGTCGTAAAACGAGTTGACTGTTCCGTTAATATCTGATAACGACTGAAAAACCTATCAATGTGCGAAAGATGCATACTGAAATCGGTGAAATTCGTTTTACGAAAACACTTTATTCGATTTGTTAAAGGTATAATGGAATTAATATTCGAAAACTCGACAATTATGGACAAAGTTGGTTTGTGCGGATCATCAGGAAAAGACATCGGACTACCTCTGACAACCGTTGCTCGAGAAGCATTGCTGACGAAAGTGAGATCTAACAGTCTACTTCTACTGTTTTTGACGGAATTAATTTGGGCAAGGGAGACATCAATTATCCCATCATGTCGACTACCAGGTGCAGCATGTTTGATTCATCCTGCTGCCAAGAAAGAAATGGTATGTTGAAGTCGCCCATTACTATAATCTGATCAGCACAACCTAAAGCAGAAACCACAGAAGAAATTGCAGAAAGATGGTTCTGTTCTCCATTTTTTTCCTTCAAATCGCGTTTTAAAATTACAGCCATTAATCGTTTTTCTCACTTTTTTCCATCAATCAAAGTTAAAAATGTCACAACTTTACTCCTCAATCGGCGACAACAGCGACAAACAAACAAATTTGAAAATCGCTGAGTGAGGACTAAAGTTATGACTCTTTAAACTTGAAATTTTTGGAAGAAAGTCAAAAATACTTTGAAACCCTTAACTTAAAAACGCGAACTGAAAAAAAACGAGAAGGAACGTGAGTCGCTTTTAGTCGCGACTCTACTTTTATACCCGTACTCAGTCAGTATATAAACTTGTGAGCTTATAATTGAAATTTAAAAAAAAATTTTAAATTTTACATTTTACATTTTTTTGCTACATTTGTAAACTACATCTACATGTAAAATGTAGATAATACATCTAGAAGAAATATTCTACATCTGCCATTTAGATTCTACATCTTCTCCGCTAGGGGTTGCTCGCGCATTGCACAGGGCAGAGTGTGTGCGAGCGGGACAGAGAATGAATATCATCAGCAGCGCCAGAGGAGGTGGGGGAAGCAACTGAAAATAAATTTCTTCATTCTGGCCATAATAATGATTCGATCTGTACCGGATTTAGCAATCTGGTAGATATGGTAATTCTTTACAATACTGCGTTTTTAATTTTATCGTATGTTTAAAATTGTGGATGCCACAGATTTTCGTCCTTTGTGAAGGCGGAAGGGGCGGGGCGAAAAATTTCGTTGCTCTAGCTTTAATAGTCTCTGAGAACGAGGCGCTCATCAGGACGGACAGACGGACAGACGGCCAGACGGACAGACAGACATGGCTCTATCGACTCGGCTATTGATACTGATCAAGAATATATATACTTTATGGTGTCGGAAAATGTTCCTTCTCTGCGTTACACACATCGACTTTTACCACAAATACAGTATACCCCTTAACTCTTTTTGAGTACGGGTATAAAAAGAACTTAACTTACAAAAATCCATGTAAAAAAGACTAAACAAATTAAACTTTTAAAGCCATACACAAATTTGTTTAATGAATTGTTTGGTTTTTGTTGCTTTAAATGCCAAATGCGAAGCCACAAGCACGCACGTACAAGCACGTACAATGAGGATGTGATCTCAAACATCTTCTCATGCAAAATAAAAAATCTTTGTCGCACAGTGCTGAACTTTTAACAGGAGCTGTATCTAAATAATTTTAGATTTATTGTAAATGAGATAATTGAATTCAGCGATAATTTGGCGAAGTTGTGAGTCTAATAGGTAAATCCAGTAGGCCGACTATTGGGTTTTCATGCCGTATTGACTGGAAATAATTAGTCTTGGCTCACTGGTTTAAAAAAACACATACATTATTTTTATACCTGTACTCAAGTACGGGATGTGTGTAACGCAGAGAAGGAAACGTTTCCGACCCATTAAGTATATATATTCTTGATCAGCATCAATAGCCGAGTCGATATAGCCATGCCTGTCTGTCCGTCGCTTAGTTCTCAGAAACTTAAAAGCTAGAGCAATTAAATTTGTTTCCAGACTCATGTAGAACACTGCTACAAGTGTTTTTTAAAATTTCGCCCCGCCGCCACAAAGAACAAAAATCTGTGGCAGCCAAATTTTTGAAGATGCGCGAAAACTAAAAACGCAGTTCCATAGAGAATGATCATATCTACCAGGTTGCTGAATGTGAATCAGATCGGATCATTATGATAGCCAGAATGAAGAAATGAATTGTTAGTTGCTTCCCCACCTCCTACGGCGCTGTTGACGCTACTTAATCTGTTTCTCCCTCCAAACAGTGCCCTGTGAAATGCGCGACATACATTGTGTATGTGAGACTGCCATCTTACCTTCGTAGACTGCTTTTAATAAACCTTCCAACCTTAGTTAGTCGTAGAAAAATACCTGATCAAGGATGACGTAGATAGCCCTGACTTGTTGAGCCGCATAAACTTTACGATTCCTATTATATCTACTATCATAACTATCAAATACTATCATAAGGATAGTTTTTAAAATAAAACGCTCTTTCCATACCCCTTTGCCAAAGGTGGCACTACAAAATATTAATAAATTACTAATTTTAAAAAAAGTTGAAATTGTATTTTTTTTGTTATTAGCTAATAGGAGTTACATTAACTTATTGGAAAAAATTTAGTTTTGGTTATTAAAAGTCGTTTTTCTATTTAAATTTAATTTTTTCTTTTGATTGGTCAAATATACGGAAAAAGCGTTACACACGTGGGATTTTAAAAAATAAATTTTTTTCTTGTTGTATGTCTATGATAGAAAAAAACTTAGTACGCACTTTTGTTTGAAATTGTTTTAGCTACAAGAAAAAATAAAAATTAGACGAATCGACTAACATTTGCGAAAACCAGCGACTAGTGAAGTCAAAAATGCATGAAATTTCAAGGTGCGGCTTTTTTTTTGTCGCCGGGTGTATCAAAAGCTCACAAATTTTTATACTGACTGAGTACGGGTATAAAAGTAGAGTCGCGTCTACAGAGCGACTCTCACGGACCTTCTCATTTAAAATAAAGTCTGCCTGAATTGTAAATATAGTCCTTAATCCGCAAATACACATTTTAGAAATGTAACAGCTGGTGTATGTTAGAACAATTTTCTAAAAATCTTACCTGCTGTATTCTTTTGCGTGGCAGCCACATACGCAAATTGGGATTGATTCGCAGAGCAAGTGAACTCGCAAATGTGTCGAACCAAGTTAGACATACAAGATGGGCATCGATCTAGAATTGCAGCGGCCAGTTTTACATTTTCATTTAATATTTTCACCTAAAAGACAAAAAAATATTTTAATTTTTCATACTTATTTCATTTGTATCTATCTATATATATTTGGCCCTGGGTTTGCCGTAGCTATTAGATGAATCCAGGACGACAGTGTTTATTATATTTAATGCTTTATACGTATTATTATTGTTTAAATGTTTAAATGAGTTTACAATATTGGATATAATATTTAACGCTGCGCTTTACTTTTTTCGTGTTTACGAGAGAGACTTTGACACCGAAGTAACTGGCGACGATCGTGGAACTACAAGTGTAGTTGCTACAAGTAGATTTCCAAATTTCGCCCCGCCCCTTCCGCCACCACAAAGAACGAAAATCTGTGGCCGCCAAAATTTTAAAGAAGCGAGAAAACTAACGAGAAGGAACGTGAGTCGCTTCTAGTCGCGACTCTACTTTTATACCCGTACTCAGTCAGTATATAAACTTGTGAGCTTTTGATTGAAATTTTAAAAAATTTAAAAATTTTACATTTTACATTTTTTTGCTACATTTGTTAACTACATCTACATGTAAAATGTAGATTTTACATGTAGAACAAATATTCTACATCTCCTCCGCTAGGGGTTGCTCGCGCATTGCAGAGGGCAGTGTGTGCGAGAGAGAAAGAAAATGAAAATCGTCAGCAGCGCCAGGTGGGGGAAGCAACTGAAAATTAATTTCTTTGTTCTGGCTATAATAATGATTCGATCTGATTCAGATTCGGCAATCTGATATATATGGTCATTCTCTACGATACTGCGTTTTTAGTTTTTTCGTATCTTCAAAATTGTGGCTGCCACAGATTTTCGTCCTTTGTGAAGGCGGAAGAGGGCGGGGCGAAATTTTGAAATACACTTGTAACAGTGTGACATCACATGAGTCTGGAAACAAAATTTGGTTGCTCTAGCTTTTATAGTCTCTGAGAACGAGGCGCTCATCAGGACGGACAGACGGACAGACGGACGGACGGACGGACAGACAGACATGGCTCTATCGACTCGGCTATTGATACTGATCAAGAATATATATACTTTATGGGGTCGGAAAATTTTCCTTCTCTGCGTTACACACATCCACTTTTACCACAAATACAGTATACAGTATCACAGGAGTCTGGAATGACAATGTTGTGTCTATAGTCTGTTACGAACCCTTTTTCGGCCGTCTGAGCTCACCTGGGGTTTGCTCAGCGGTATGTGGGTTCGATGTATCACTGGGTAAAAATTATTTCGGCGCCTGCCTTGATCCGCTTCTCTTAGCCCTACCATTTTCTCACCACCGGATGGCTGCGGAGGAGTATTTTGCAGAACTTTCGGAAAATTTATTTTCGGACGGGATACAAATGTTTAAAAACCATAAAATAAAATACAGTAAAAAGAAAATACAAAAATTTCACTGTTTTTCGTGTTTTCGTAGTAGCCTATTCACAATGGGCGCGTTTCCTATCGATATCGGAATATACGCAATGAAGCAGAAAAGGCGTTCACATTGGCAGATGTGCGTCTTGAGAACAGCAGATTTGGGTGCTTGATGACAAGGAAGGTAACCAAATTTTGGGAAATGAACAGAATTATGAAAGACGACAAGAAAATGGACGAAAGAGAATTGATTCTCATCTTAATCCATTATTTTCAGACCCTTCTTTGTAGAGTTTGTGGGAGTTCTTTTTCAAACCATGAAAACCATCGAAGTTCTTCTCTAGCAGTGTCTTAATGGCCCCAGGGGGTCACAAAAATGTCAGCCCTAGCCTGAACCGTCTTAGTTCGAATTTGGTTTGTGAATATGCTAAGAAAAATGAAATCGCTCGGAATTCTGTTTCATAGCGGAAATTTGTACGCGGATATCCTCTGCGTGGATTCCCATTTCTTTCGCGATTTCTGTGTCTATTAACTTTTTACGGTCTTAAAAGTCAGAACAGTAAAAGCTTTGCAGTTTATTTCTAATGTTTTCCAAGTTGGATGTTTAATAATCCTATTTAAGTTACGAAAAAAAAATTAGAATCATCTTAAAAAAATACATATTAAACATCTTCACAAAACATCTTCACAAAAAATCGTACCTATAATTACCTGATTAATATCGCAGCAGAACTCTGTTTGAGCTTCATCAAGTAGAAAGCCGCAACGCTCTTTTAGCAAACTTAAACCATCTTTAGGCATTGCTTTCGCGGTCCCATTATAGGAACAGTATTGATTATGATTAAAGGCATCAGTATTACAAACTCCAAACCATACACAGTCCTAAAATTAAAGAATTTCAAGTATATGAGATAAAGAGCACGAATGAAATAAGGTCACACAAAATAAAAATGAACATTTAAATAAATTAATTATTTAATTACTAAATTTAATATTCTATATTCTTTATCTCTATACACCCACTAATTACTTCTTTGAGACCAGGATTAAGGTTTGAATATACTTGTGCCGAGGGTCAGTCAGGCATGAGGGCTCAAAAAGTGGTTAAATGAGCGGAAACGTTGTAAAACCCGGCAAAGTGTCAGTCAGTAAAAGTGTAATCTTACGATTTGTTTAACCTATATAATATATTTTAAAGGCGCCGAAATTAGTATCAGATCCCATGACGCATGCTCTCTCTCTGTCTTTCGGTATCGCTGTTCTCGCTATTGTTTTGCCCGCTGTTCTTATTTCTTAACTGTAACGTTTTCACACGTATAGCCAAATCGCGCAGCTGCACACGAATACATCGATGTGCACTGACTTTGTATGGGAGCGTCGCATCGCGTGATCTTTTAATTCCCTTTTGGACTCGACTTCAGTTGTGGAGTTAAGTCAGTACAAAAATTTATTTGAGAATGAGCGCACGCGTATTTATTACCTCCCCCGCTTCTTCTATAACCCGCTGTAAAAATAACATCTAAATCATCAATATTACAAATAAATCAAATTAAAATAAATAAAAGATGAATACAGTCCACTCATTCGCAACCAAGCAGTAAGAAAGGTACATGTGTGTATGCGTGAACACACAGAGATCGCGATTTAGATGAGGGCGACAATAAATAACTTAAGAGCATTACACTAGGAGATGTATAGAAGATATTGTTGGAATTTCTTACGAGCTATTGAAGACTGCTGCTCAGAAAAATACGCATCCGTCACTATTTTTCGTACGCTTTAGTACCCGCATGCCCTTCGTTTAGTATTGATCTTGCAATCACTTCTCGCACATCGCCTAGGTATAGATCTGTCTTGAATGTCTTGAATCGATCCTATCCTATTGTTCGGCCGCTATTATATACCACTGCACAGTGGTCGATTCTGTCAATCTGGCAGGCAATAATTAATAACTCAAAAAATATAAAAATAATATTTTTTCGAATAATTTTGTATTTTGGAATATAAATCAGCGGAGTATTGATACATTTTTTTAGTTTATATTTTTTAATATAAAAGTTTTTATAATTTAATTTTAAAAAAATATTAATTTTTTGTAGTTCAACATATTTTATAAGGTTTTTAAACACTATTTATTTTCAGAAAAAAAATAGGTCGAGGTCAATATTACAAAATTTGTTGCGTTTTTTTGAGTATTAAAGATTTCTGCGTTACACTTCACTTATTGGCAAATTTATAGGCAATTTTACTAAATATTTTTTTTATTTGCTAACAATCTTTTTCGGTGAGTTTGTTTTTATCAATTAATTGAGTAAAAACATGGATTCAAATCGCTTCAACTTTTTTTCCTGCCACAGTTTCCATGCGGCATATGGCAAAAAGTGCGTTTTTCGACACTGCCATTTGTCCTACAACGTGTAGCAGGTAGTCGCAATTTATTTTAACACAGAAGATTTAAAAAAGACTGGTTTCACAAATAAAAAAAGATTAAAGGCGGATACGGACGGATGTCAAAAGATCTATTCCATGCAAGTCTCGGGTATGTTAATAATGGCACACTTAAAGAAATGTGTAGTTCCACAACGATTTACCAATAACGCATATAAGCACAGGACACACACATATATTTATACCCGTACTCAAAAAGAGTTTAGGGGTATACTGTATTTGTGCTAAAAGTGGATGTGTGTAACGCAGAGAAGGAACATTTTCCGACCCCATAAAGTATATATATTCTTGATCAGTATCAATAGCCGAGTCGATAGAGCCATGTCTGTCTGTCTGTCCGTCCGTCCGTCCGTCTGTCCGTCCCGATGAGCGCCTGGATCTCAGAGACTACAAAAGCTAGAGCAACGACATTTTTTTTCCTCATGTGATAGCACACTGTTACAAGTGTATTTCAAAATTTCGCCCCGCCCCCTTCCGCCTTCACAAAGGACGAAAATCTGTGGCATCCACAATTTTGAAGATACGATAAAACTAAAAACGCAGTATCGTAAAGAATGACTATATCTACCAGATTGCCAAATCTGGTACAGATCGGATCATTATTATGGCCAGGATGAAGAAATTAATTTTCAGTTGCTTCCCCCACCTCCTCTGGCGCTGCTGACGCTACTCATTCTCTGTCTCGCTCGCACACACTCTGCCCTGTGCAATGCGCGAGCAACCCCTAGCGGAGGAGATGTAGAATCGAAATGGTAGATATAGAATATTTGTTCTTGATGTATTATCTACATTTTACAAAAAAAAATGTAAAATTTAAAATTTTTTTTTTAAATATCAATCATAAGCTCATAAATTTATATACTGACTGAGTACGGGTATAAAAGTAGAGTCGCGACTAGAAGCGACTCACGTTCCTTCTCGTTTTTATTGAAAACATGCCATCTATGACCAATATAAACAGTTATTTAAATAAAACTCTCAAAACATTAATTTTTACTCAGCTTTACCAAAAAGCCATAAAAAGGCGGTAAAATGTACTTCGGTATCGACAGAAATTTTTCCTGCGATTTAACCGCTTACAGCGGCTTGAATATCGATGTGAAAAATATATAATGATTGCAATAAATATCAATGGGATGTTTAATTTGCAAAAAGTTAAAGAAATTAACAAGATTCAACATTTAAATTTTTCATTTATTGCCTGCCAGATTGGCTGAATCGACCACTGTGCACTGTTGGGTGTAGGGTAGAAAACGCTCGGATATCCCAAAGAACACCAGAAATACGAAGTCGTGGTGATTCTGGATATATTCTATATTTGGATATGGCATATAGCTGCGCTTGTCGTAACTAAGTTGGTTTGAGGGGTGGAACAAGACTAAAAACTAATGAGTTTAGCCACAGCTAGGCCCACGGCTAGCACCCGTGATGGAGTGGTTCGCCCTCACGTTGCGCGAGAGCGAAGGGCATGGGACAAAGTTGTTTAGTTGTGTGGTAAAAAGTGAGACGTGGGTGTTGTTATTTTGGGCGAAATTATAAATTATTATGAATAAACTGAGGAATTGCGAAATTACACTACTCAACACGACATTTCCGCTGTGGCCTGAAGTGACTTTTTCTAATAGATTTTGGGATTTTAATTTTTTTAAGGAAATATGGTTTTTTTTTATGGTTTACTTTTTTTTTAAAGAATTTTGTAAAATCTGGTATTTTTTCATGTTTTTTTTTCATAGTGTGTTTTTTTTTAACATAACTTAAGTATCTTATACATATATGGTTGCTTGGAACTTTGCAGTTCTGAAAAGCTGACAAATGCAGCTATAAAACAGACCCAGACACGTTGCAGCTTAACGTCTGGAAGATATTAAGCTTTCAACTTCAAGTTTGATCATTTTTTTCGGTATTTTTTCATGATACATATGTTGACTTTAAAAACTCAGGAAAAGTACGACGACATCCCATCCCTGTGTTAAAGCACTAACATTACAGTATATACATGTGCCAGTTCATACAAGGAAAGTGTTACAAAAAAATTTGCCGCTCCAGATCCTATGCTCTCAGCTGTAGGACCTGAGTCGTTCGAGAGAGAGAGAGAGAGAGAGCACGGCCATGTTGCAACAATAAAAATCTTTGCCAGTCGTTTGTCAAACGTCGTCGAAGGAGGTTGTGTAGCGCACGACTTTTTTCTGTCTTCTTCTTTCTCACAAATAAAATTCTTTCTATTTTTATACCCGAACTCAAAAAGAGTTAAGGGGTATACTGTATTTGTGGTAAAAGTGGATATGTGTAACGCAGAGAAGGAAAAATTTCCGACCGCATAAAGTATATATATTCTTGATCAGGATCAATAGACGAGTCGATAGAGCCATGTCTGTCTGTCCGTCCGTCTGTCCGTCCCGATGAGCGCCTAGATCTCAGAGACTATAAAAGTTAGAGCAACGAAACTTTGTTTCCAGACTCATGTGATATCACACTGCTACAAGTGTACACAGACACGACCAAATTTTGCCAATGTTTACGTTTCGAAACCGCGGTTTTGTTTTTTAGTTTCCAGGTTGCGTAAATGTGTGTATTCACAAATACTGTGCTTGTGTGTGGGTTCTACAATTTTTGTCCGCTTGAACTGAAATTTTTTTTTCAGTTTTACAAGTTTTGAAGGTTGTTTTGTAGCCAGCAACCGAGCTGACCTTCCGCATCATGTGAGGAATGGGCAGAGTGGGTGGGGTTGGGCGTGGGAAATAAATAAAATATAAAAATAAAAGCTGATATATGTTTTATTTACTTGAAATTGCACATTTTTAATTAAATCATATCAAGTCGACTCAAAGGTCAGTCCCTCAGTCCCCGGGACATCACGCAAGTTGAGCAACTCAACTTGAATATATCGAAACCATCGTCAGAAATAAATCTGCACAAGCAGCTCAAATTCCTTGATGTTGGCAATGCTGGAAGAGAAAAAATACATGTTGTTTGCACAGGAGGAACACAGGCTATTTCATTCGCATCTATTGGACCAAGTGCCTTCCAGTTAGCGGCAAAACAAGTGCTACCACCGGATCTGCCCACCTTTAACGGTAATGCGGAGGACTGGAAAATATTCATCAGCATGTACGCTTTTCAAACGCAAAAAAACATGCTTCGGCTGTAGAGGTGTCTTAAAGGAAAAGATTGGTGAGTGATAAGCTGTTGCTGCCAGCATTAGTCCCGGAAGTGATCAATACCCTAAAAACCTTCTTTGGGCGACCGGAACAAATCCTTGACCGGTTGATTGACAAAACTAGAAAAATCAACGTACAGAAAGACAAATTGGAATCCCTTATGGATTTTGCAATGGCAGTACGCAACGCGTGTGCAACTATGGAGGCCTGCAAATTAAACTCACACCTGGACAATCCATTACTGATTCGCGAACTCGTCGATAAGTTGCCCACTTAACAAATATTAAACTGGGCCAAGCACCCTCGCAGTGGCGTCATCCCAGTCATCAAATCATTCAGCGATTGGTTATAGAAGTAAGCCGAAGCAGCATCCACTATTATACCTGGATCAAGCTCAAGGGCCAGCACCGTCAACACTCACGCACAGGTTCGCTATGAATTGGACAACAACGCAAACTCTCAGTCAAAAGCGACAAGAAGCTACTTCGGTTCTCTTTGTGTAATGTGTAAGTCCGCAGAGCACCAAGCTGCCCAGTGCGAGAAATTTCAGATGTTGATCGTCGAGGAGAGGCAGCATATTCTCAACGACACCAAGGCGTGCTATAGAAGACCCACCACAGCAAATGTTTCTCTAAACGAGAATGTGGCGTCGATAACTGCCAATCTAAGCATCACCCACTTCTTCATAGAGATGCACCCATGGCCGAGCTCGTCAGTGGCCACCTTAAGGATAGCAACATAAAAGAACAATACTTCCGAATTTCGGCACCACACGGAAACGGTGTAACGCTTGATACCTACTTCTTTTTGGATGAAAGTTCATCCGTTACACATATCGATGACAGCATTAAGCGAATTCTTCAGGTTTTCTCGACTCCCTAACCATTTTGCACCGGCGAAACCACTCGAACACACCCGCTAGAGCTCACATTAAAATATCAGAAACGGGAAGCCACAAAATGCTATGGCTTAATAATGTTCATTCAGTAAAAAATCTTGCGCTACCAAAACAAATCGTCGCTGTCAACAAACTATGCAACCAATATTCCCACCTACAAGGATTGCCAATAAAATCGTAATCAAACGCACAGCCATTGCTGCTAATTGGAAACCCGTCTCAATACCAAGTATGGAGCTCTTGGCAGCCGTAATGCGAGTGAGACTAGCAAAAAAAAAACCATGAAAAATAGAGGACTTAGAATCGATACAAGCATATACTGTCCCTACTCTAAACCCGTTCTTCAATGGTTAACTATGTACCCTCGAAAATTTCAATCCTTCGTTATGCATAGAGTTGGTGAGATCATGGATAACATCAGCCGTAAATAGAGGCGCTGAATTCCTACAAAGGAAAACACTGCAGTCTCAGCTACAAAATTTTTCAAAACCCGCAGTTCCTTAGACAATCGGAAGAAAAATGGCCACACCAAGATGTCGTTTTTGATCAAAATACCGACCAATCCGAATTACGTAAGCATGTTTTCATAATAACGAAACTCAAGCATTTTGATTTTGTAGTGGAGTACTTTTCGGACTGGAGACGTCTATATAGAGCTCTAGCGACCTTCATCCTGTACATCCAAAGGCTGCGAGCAAAGTCGTGGCTATTTAAACAGGCGCAGTCAAAGGCATATAATATGGAAATCAGCGCCTTTAAACGAAATTCAGCTGTGGACAAGTCAAGCCCATTAATTGCTCTGAACGTTTACTTAGACGCAGAAGACATTCTTCGTGTACAAGGAAGAGCAGATCGCCTAAATCCAAAAGAAGACGACATCGTGTTGCCAAAAAAGTGCTGTCGTGCTGACGCCTTGGCCGATTAGGCTCAAATTTCGTTCAGTTGTTTATATTTGCCAAAATAATGTTATTACGAAAGAAAATTTTGGAAAAACCAACCTTCGATCGCAAAAAAGTGATTTTTTATTTATTTCTTTTATGGAAGTAGGCGAAGAGGCAATTTTCATAGGTGAAGATGAGTTATATTTATATCCATCAATTGAGTTATTTGCTTGACTAATAACTAATAACTGCTAAGTAAGCGAAGATGAAATTGTCGTAGTCGAAGATGAGTTCTAAACTCGAGATATCATTAATTAATTAAGTTATAATATACCTGCTGTTAGACGATTAAACCTTGGACGACGTACATGTCGTAAAATAAGTAATCGATATATCTCTATTAATCTAACGCCAGAGGAACGTGCAGAAGTAAATGAATTGTTGTACAATTAACACCTTAAATTCGACCAGTAGACCAGAAGCGCGCTGCTTTCGAATAAAATAGCTTACCAAGATATCGCTTCGCTGCGTTGATATCGGTTCATTGTCTGTCGTATGCCAGCATTGAAATTCATTGAAGTTACAATCGGAAACCGGCATATGCTGCACTGGTGGAAAGGTAAAATGGCCCGTTTTAACTCATCCGCCAGAGCCATTGTATTCGTTCTCTATGGGAATTCAATCCAATCAAAACATTTCCTGCGAATATAACGAATGCTTTCAAATGACCTAATTTGAAGCCGAAGTTGTTGATCGACCCGGCATGAATGCTTTAAAACATTCAGGTTCAAGGATAAATTTACCATCCAGCGGGCGCATTGTCACCCACCACCAAACGAAGATCGTAAGTTCCTTCAGATATATTTCGTTGGAGATTCAACAAAAGAGCTAGATGGGTGTTGTGCAATTTTTACTGCGACTAAACGTGAAATGATACACCAATGGAAAAATCTTCTGCATGGGCATAATGAATTGGTCAGATTGTTTAAAACCACTTTGGATATAATGCATTCTAACGACCACAAAATCCTTATCAGAGCAAACAAAAGACCATGCAAGACAATTCAATGCTCCAACTATCAATGAAGTCGCAGTGGTAATTGTTGGAGAGAATGTAGAATCACGCGATATTGTTCTAAAGCGTCGGGATGGCGGACAATTGCAATGAGTATACGAGACTCATTGGTCATATGATTAACTTCAATACCCACTGATGTTCTGTCGTGGAAAGGATGGATATCACTCAAATATAAAGATGTTCAATGCAACGACAGGTTTGTTTAAAAGTTGGATAAACTCATATTTTAGTAGAAGAAACAAAAAAGAAGGTCAGCGTAATGAATTTATATTCGTATAGATTGATGATTTGGCAAGATGCTAACAATCATCTGTTGAGATATCGCCGGTAGTTTCAACAGTTTCAACAGTCGAAACGGAGCGGCTCAATTGCATTCGTTTTAATCAGTCGAAGTTACGATCAGAAGAATACATCCACTTGCGTGACGCCATCGCTACTGAAGGAAACGCCGCCAACGTAGGTTTTTTGACCATTCTATTCAATCCGAATCGGCCCGAAATTACGAATCTGTTGCTGACAGGACAAAAATCCACCGATCGACATGAAATCACTGCACAAGTTTTCAAACAAAAGACCAGAGTAATCATGAATTACATTGTTGAATGTTGGATGTTCGACAATATTCAACCAGATCATATTAATCGTATTTATAATTCATTTCTGCCGAAATAGCAGATCCCGAAACTGATCCAGAATTGCATTCCATTGTGACAACGAACATAATCCATGGCCCTTGCGGAGTCCACAACCCAGACTAACCGTGTATGGAAAACGGAAATTGCACAAAGCGTTGTCCCCGTCCGTTGGTGGACGACACAATCAATGGAATTGACGGATATCCATTGTTTCGGCACCGTTCTCCAAATGACAACGGCAGATCAATCGTGATGAAAGTGAACGGAAAGGATGTCGTTATCGATAACCGCTTGATCGTTCCATCCTGTCCGCTTTTGTCGAAAACGTTCTGCACCCACTGCAATGTTTAGTACTGCAACTCCACAAAATCCATCGTATACGTTTGCAAATATGTCAACAAAGGTAGCGACATGGCGGTGTTTGGCATTGCCGGTCCAAATGCAAACGGCGAGGTGACGAACGCTACGTTTTCATTTGCGATCCATGAACGTCACCCGACTGTAGTGCATTTGGCAGTTTACTTGGAGAACGAGCAGAACGACCACCAGCCACAACATTGACAAATTTCTTTTCGACATGCGAAAGCGATCCGTTTGCAAGGAAATTACTCTATTTGAAAATCGCTCGCTATCATACATGGAACGTAAAGAGAGGTGACGCTATTGCTGGCTTCGCTGATGTCTATTCGACGATGCCCTCGGATAAATATACACAGTTCATCCACGCCAAGACAAATGCTTCTATCTTCGCTTGCTTTTGATGAACAATAGAGGCCCTACATCCTTCGCTTCTTCACGTACTGTGGATGGTTTGCTGTGCGCCACTTTTCGGGATGCTTACCAACGTTTGAATTTGCTCGAAAACGATAAACGTTGGGACTCCACGCTGGCCGATGCAACTGTTTCTGCGCCAGCGAATCAAATTCGTACAATTTTTGCGATCAACATGATACATGCGACGGATAGTCGAACCCAACCGCATTGTGGGACAAATACAAGGACGAGATGGCTGATGGCATTTTGCACAGAGCTCGCACGAAAAATTTGAATTGCAATCTTGAAATTAACGACGAAATGCGCAACGAAGCGTTAGTTCTGATCGAAGACATGTGCGTGTTCATGTGCGGCAGTCTGTTGTCGCCATTGGGAATGCCAGCGCGAAATCGTTTGGTGCACGATGCATTCAATCACGACTTTGATAGATAGACTATGATAGAGATGAGCTGGCAGAAACAGTCCGAACGCCGAGCAGAAGAACGAGTACGATTCGCTTATGAAGGTTGTTGACGAGGGAACGGGAGGAATTTACAAGACATTCCTAATTCCTTTGATTCTGGCCACAATTCGATCTCAAATTACATTAGCGGTTGCATCCTCTGGAATTGCTGCCACATTGTTAGAAAGCGGTCGAACTGCACATTCCGCTTTGAAGCTGCCGATAAATATTCTCACGGTTGACCAGCCAACGTGCAGAGTCCCAAAGAACTCGGCGAGAGAAAAACTAATTAGAGAATGCTAAATTATTATTAAAAATGAACTTACGATGGTGCATAAGCGAGCTTTGGAGGCAGTTGATAGAACGATGAAGGATTTACGATGTATTTCAAGATTATTTGGTGGGGCTATGATATTTCTCTCTAGAGATTTCCGTCAAACGCTTTCCGTTATTCCGAAATTTACTGCTGCCGATGAACTTAATGCATGCCTCAAATCTTCGTCTTTGTAGCAGCAGGTCGAGAAGTTGGAGTTGACCAGAAACATAAGAGTAGCGTTGCAGAACCACCAATCGGCTACTCAATTTTCAAAACAACTGCTGGCGCTTGACAATGGCCAAATTCCTGTTGATATTTCGACTGGATTGATATCGTTCCCGTTTCCCGTTTGATTGGCTTTTGCGATGACACTCATTAAATCGTAATGCCAATCTTTGGAAGTCTGTTGGGATTAATCTCGAATTTCCATGTTATTCGCACGGTCAGCTGTGCGTTGCCGGCTCGCGTGTTGGCAAACCGGCTTCGTTGTTTGATTTTGCGCCGGAAAAAAATCGGAAAATATTGTTTGCCACATCGCTCTTTTTCTATCCGTACTCAAAAAGAGTTAAGGGGTATATTGTATTTGTGGTAAAAGTGGATGTGTGTAACGCAGAGAAGGAAAATTTTCCGACCCCATAAAGTATATATATTCTTGATCAGTATCAATAGCCGAGTCGATAGAGCCATGTCTGTCTGTCCGTCCGTCTGTCTGTCTGTCCGTGTTGTTTGACGCCTCGTTCTCAGAGACTATAAGCTAAGCAACCAAATTTGTTTCCAGACTCATGTGATATCACACTGAATCAAGTTTCTTTCCAAATTGTGCCACGCCCCCTCCGCCTTCGAAAGGACGAAAATCTGTGGCATCCACAATTTTAAAGATACGATAAAACTAAAAATGCAGTATCGTAGAGAATGACCATATCTATCAGATTGCCGAATCTGAATCAGATCGGATCATTATTATAGCCAGAATAAAGAAATTAATTTTCACTTGCTTCCCCCACCTCCTCTGGCGCTGCTGACGCTACTCATTCTCTTTCTCGCTCGCACACACTCTGCCCTGTGCAATGCGCGAGCAACCCCTAGCGGAGGAGATGTAGAATCTAAATGGTAGATGTAGAATATTTGTTCTAGATGTATTATCTAAATTTTACATGTAGATGTAGTTAACAAATGTAGCAAAAAATGTAAAATGTTTAAATTTTTTTTAAATTTCAATCATAAGCTCATAAATGTATATACTGACTGAGTACGGGTATAAAAGTAGAGTCGCGACTAGAAGCGACTCACGTTCCTTCTCGTTTTTATTATCAATCTGGAGTTTATCTGAAGGCGTTATATATGTATATATATTTTTTAAACTTAATTATGGATTATTTAATGTCTGTTCGGCCCAACCTGCATCTCAAAACCTGCAAGACCAGATCAACCACGACCAGCCGAGCATCTCACGCTGGCTCTGTGACAGTGTAGTGCACGCAAAATGCGCAATGTGCAAAGAAAAACAAGAAGGAACGTTAGTCGCTTCTAGTCGCGACTCTACTTTTATACCCGTACTCAGTCAGTATATACATTTTTCAGCTTATGATTGAAATTAAAAAAAAAATATTAATTTTACATTTTACATTTTTTGCTACATTTTTTAACTACATCTACATCTAAAATGTAGATTATACATGTAGAACAGATATTCTACATCTACCATTTAGATTCTGCATCTCTTCCGCTAGGGGTTGCTCGCGCATTGCACAGGGCAGAGTGTGTGCGAGCGAGAAGAGAATGAATAGCGTCATCATCGCCAGAGGAGGTGGGGGAAGCAAGTGAAAATTAATTTCTTTATTCTGGCTATAATTATGTTTCGATCTGATTCAGATTCGGCAATCTGATAGATATGGTCATTCTCTACGATACAGCGTTTTTAGTTTTATCGTATCTTTAAAATTGTGGAGCCACAGATTTTCGTCCTTTGCGAAGGCGGAGGGGGCGTGGCACAATTTGGAAAGAAACTTGATTCAGTGTGATATCACATGAGTCTGGAAACAAAATTTGGTTGCTCTAGCTTTTATAGTCTCTGAGAACGAGGCGTCAAACAAGACGGACGGACGGACGGACAGACTCGGCCATTGATGCTGATCAAGAATATATATACTTTATGGGGTCGGAAAATGTTCCTTCTCTGCGTTACACACATCCACTTTTACCACAAATACAGTATACCCCTTAACTCTTTTTGAGTACGGGTATAATAAAAGCCATCTGCCTAAAAGTGGAAAAATTTAACTTTTCTTATACCAGGGAGAAAGCTTCCTTTAAAATAGGCGTCTCCCCCACTCAATTTGAAACCCTTTGTTCCCTCAAGGTTTGGCCGGAACATTTTGTGGTTAAAGAGCTTAAGGCTAAAACAAGAATAGGCCCCCCATAACTCTTCCAAATCTGAATCAGACCAGTGCTCCATCTCCACCCACACCTTCCCGCTCTATTTCCACCCATCCAAAAAACTAACTTCCACCATTTTAGTTACCTACCAGAATGTTAGAGGCTTTTTCTTGAGAGTCTCGCATTCTCGTCCCCAGTTATTGTGTTTACCGAGATCTGGTTAATTCATTTCTTTAGAAATGACCGTTCGTCACGACGTGGAGGTGGGGTCCTCATTACAGTGGACTCAAACTTTACGTCGGGAAATTTCATAGTCCAGGTTCAACTAGTCCTGGAATTCCTGTGCGTAAAACTGACTCTCCCAGACTTTTCCATTTTCATTACTTGCTCGTATATTCCACCATCTTTGGATATCTTAATATACGAGCATGACCTGTCCGCTTTAAAAACTGTTTCTTTCTCGCAATCAAGTAAAGACCACATGGGCAACATCGCAAAAAAAAACCACGTGTAAATTTTTTATTTTTTTCAATTTCGATTGTTCTCTAAATTTTTTTGGTTATACTGCTTCTGTTGTTCATAAAACACCAACACGATACCTATTGATTGTTTCGAAAATGTTCACTTCTTCGGTCGTTGCATCGGGGAGAGTATAAATGATAAATCATTTCCAAAATCAAATTCATCATAATCTCATCGTACATACCACCCAACAAAACATTCAAGCTTCAAAACCTCAGAAACATTTACGATAATCTACAATCACCCCTACTAATTACAGGAGATTTTAGCAGTTAGCAAGAACTAGGGGCTCACAAACTAACAATACTAGAGGCAACACAATATTTAAATTTATTAACCAATCCTCACTAATAACACTTAATAATGGCTCACCAACTTACTTTACCACACACTATAGTTCACCCACATAGACCTTTCCATCGCATCACCTATTCTCTCTCTTAGCTCCAATTGGTATACAGATAACTCCCTCTCGGGTAGTGATCACTATCCCATACATATTGACCTATTTGACGAACACAACATCACCTGCCCCGAAAGACAGGGGTTCAACCTCAAAAAAGCATATTGGCCCCTATTTCAGGCGATCCGGTAAATTACACTGTTGAGCTAGCGAGCTTTTTCACTAGCTGTTTTCTTTATTTTGTAAATAAGAAGTCGATGGCTTTAGTTCAGTATATTTAGTTTATTAGTTGCGTGGTATAGGGGCCGGCAACGATCAATAATGCCCTTGTAGATAGAACGCGATTCGTATGTCCGTATGTAAGACCGAATATATGCTGTTACGTATTATACAAGGTGCGAGGGTATGTTCTTGCAGGTTCAAGACCAGATCAAGACGAAAGAACGTGAGTGCGATAATGATGACGATCAATTAAAGACTAAAGGAGGGCTGGCGGACCGAATTGCCCGTGCCCTAATGCAAGCGAGAGAGAGAGAACGAAAGAAGCGATAGAAGCTCGGGCTGCTAAGCCGAGTACGAGCGATTGATACACAGAGAGAGTGGTAGCGAAGGCGAAAGAAAGAAGCAAGCGAGGTGCACATATAGACCGCGATTCGTATGTCAGCAATTGACTGAATATTTGCGTATGTATATATGCGACGACAGAAAGTGCGAGAGATAGCAAAGGCATGCAAGTTTAAGACCAGATCATGACCATTGCGAAGGCATGCTAGAGCAGGTGGACCGAATTGCCCGTGCCCTAAGCGATGCTGCGAATAGAGAGTGAAAGTATGCGAGAGAGCGACAATGATCGATAGAACGAGAGAGCGAGAATGACCGGCAATAGAAAGAAAGGTGCAAGAAAGGAGAAGAAGATACGAAAGAACGGCCGCTGCCGTGTGTAAGCATAAGCGGTTAACAATGATGTATGTACAGTAGTCAGTGCAAATAATGAACAATGAAGATGATTTACGTTAGGCTGCACCACTATGAACGAGCTGACGATGTAGTGAAATTGTAGGGGAATATAGGGCTGGGAAACCAGACATACTCCCCCCGTTGAAAGCCTGACTTTCAACAGATGCTGAAGGGTTTCACAGACGTCGATTGTGTATGATTCGATGGATCTCCTGATGCCATTTTAACACTGCAGCACGGGAAACTCCAGCTCCTCCGGTAATGGGCTGGACCACCTTTGCTATGGGCCAAGAGACTGCCAACCCAAGGTTAGGAATGCGATTTGAAAGCAGCTGCAGCGACGATATGTAGACTTCCTTCCATGGCGACCAATAAATGTGCAGCAAGTATGAAACGTATTGCCTGACATCTAATCGACGCAATATCAGGCATGTTACGCTAGGCTCAGTAAACGAAGAGAGAGAGCCGCCATTCAAAAGCGCTAGACAGCGCACATCAAGATCGGCAGGGCTCTCTGTAATTAAAGATGGAGTTGTAGAAATGTGGCCTGAGTGGTCAGTGATACTAAAGTTGTTGTAGCTGTCAGTCTTCAGTGCAGCTCCACTCCCCCCAATACACAAATATTGGGAAGGAATATGTCCAAGACAAGCTTGAAGTCCAGTGCGAAGATTCTGCTGAGGAGCGATGATGATCGTTGATTTGGTGGTGCTCTGAACAGGATGCTTCCTGCCAAAGGTGCTTTGATGATGGCCAGAAAAATACAAGGAAGTCCGATATTGAGGCACACAAGCCAAACAAGAGGGATCGCTCAAATCAGTCGGAAGAGTTTTACGCGAAGAAGCATCAATCAAACCTTCATTCCAAGACAACTTCCTTTTTCCCAGCCGTTGGAGAAAGATTTTGGACTTTGTAGCTAAAGGTCCAACAAGTTCGACAGAGTCATAGATCTGCGCTTCTGTTGGCAGAACTGACAGTCTGCAGGGACGCGACAATGATGAATAGTCCGCAAAAGAGTAAGTATGTTGATCAGTAGCCGTTTCCGAAGCTAGTTCTCGTGGTGTTGGAACATGGGAGTTACTGTCCAACTTCCAATGGGAATTCATGTAATCTGCCGGAGCACCATAAACAAAAGCTGGCATGCTAAACCGACTCAATTGGAATTGTCCTCTTGGCTTCTCCGAAATCATTTTGGAATCCAGCTGCGAGTGAGATACCAAGTCAGCTAGTATGTGCACGCCTTGGAGATTGATTTCAGCATCAACAGACAACGCTGCCTGTTCATCTATCGACAAATGTTGCCTTGGTCCCTCAGAGAAGCATAGGGCAGACTTCATCGTATCCGAAGATGACAATTGCATAAGGCGTAGACACGGAGGCGGATTACTCAGTGGTTGGTGCTTGCCAACAATATTAGCAATGATAGTTCCTGCAGAAACCGTAGAAGGAGGAGACAGGTGGGGGAATCGATAAGCGATTTCGCGCCGAATCGAAGTATCCAGCGTCATGAACAGATTATTAAAGTTGTCCAAAGATCCAATGGGAGTTTTGTTGTGGTCCAACTTCTGAAGCTCGTTGTGCAGGGTTTTAAAGGTGCCCTGCAGGTTCTCGATCTTCTCTAGCCTCACAACGAGCATAAAGTAGTCGCACTCTGGCAACTCACTCTCCCACGTAGCATTCAACCTTTCCAATGTTTCAAAGATTGCAGGTACTTTCACTTTCAAGAAAGTCACTCTGTTTTCCGAAGCGTTAACTGCAATGTCGTTTGCACCATCCCTCTCCATAATAGTGACGGCGTAAGAAAACGTTTCTAGCGGGAAGATGAACACAAAGCGCAACGTGCGTAATAAACGGGAACCTAAGTCGCGATTCGTGTGTGCATGGGCGGCCGATGTATATGCTTGTATGAAAGCTACATATGTGGTCGATGGCACGGGTTATGTGGTCAATGGCACTGGATAAGAGCGGCGAGCGAAACCAGACGAACGAACGGCAATGTATATTATTATGTGTAAATGTGGTTTGTGATTGCACTGATCGATTAATTATTGTACAATCACGTCGGGGTCACCAATGTTGAGCTAGCGAGCTTTTTCACTAGCTGTTTTCTTTATTTTGTAAATAAGAAGTCGATGGTTTTAGTTCAGTATATTTAGTTTATTAGTTGCGCGGTATAGGGGCCGGCAACGATCAATAATGCCCTTGTAGATAGAACGCGATTCGTATGTCCGTATGTAAGACCGAATATATGCTGTTATGTATTATACAAGGCGCGAGGGTATGTTCTTGCAGGTTCAAGACCAGATCAAGACGAAAGAACGTGAGTGCGATAATGATGACGATCAATTAAAGACTAAAAGAGGGCAGGCGGACCGAATTGCCCGTGCCCTAATGCAAGCGAGAGAGAGAGAACGAAAGAAGCGATAGAAGCTCGGGCTGCTAAGCCGAGTACGAGCGATTGATACACAGAGAGAGTGGTAGCGAAGGCGAAAGAAAGAAGCAAGCGAGGTGCACATATAGACCGCGATTCGTATGTCAGCAATTG
The DNA here is from genome assembly GCA_035043285.1 of Drosophila subsilvestris. Lineage (NCBI taxonomy): Eukaryota > Metazoa > Arthropoda > Insecta > Diptera > Drosophilidae > Drosophila > Drosophila subsilvestris. The sequence goes on from JAWNNB010001621.1 coordinate 281,395, forward strand.
ACTGAATATTTGCGTATGTATATATGCGACGACAGAAAGTGCGAGAGATAGCAAAGGCATGCAAGTTTAAGACCAGATCATGACCATTGCGAAGGCATGCTAGAGCAGGTGGACCGAATTGCCCGTGCCCTAAGCGATGCTGCGAATAGAGAGTGAAAGTATGCGAGAGAGCGACAATGATCGATAGAACGAGAGAGCGAGAATGACCGGCAATAGAAAGAAAGGTGCAAGAAAGGAGAAGAAGATACGAAAGAACGGCCGCTGCCGTGTGTAAGCATAAGCGGTTAACAATGATGTATGTACAGTAGTCAGTGCAAATAATGAACAATGAAGATGATTTACGTTAGGCTGCACCACTATGATTGAGCTGACGATGTGGTGAAATTGTAGGGGAATATAGGGCTGGGAAACCAGACATACACTATCCGACACGATTTTTCCTCAAGGAACAAAACCAAAATTTTCTTAAAGATTTGGGGCTTAGAAATGGTTTGATGATATTATTTTTTTTTATGGCAAAACACTTTTTTGAAGAATTTTTCAAAACTGGTATTTTTTTAAAGTTTTTTTTAGAGGTAGCGCTTCGTTTTTTCACATAACTTAAGCAGTGGTCGGGACACACACACATTCAAAGGTTTGCAGTGCGCTAATGTGCGTTCAGCAGACAAAACGGAACATTGTATTGGTGCTTAATACTGTGATACACGTGTACGTGAGCGGCAGCGCAGCATCAGCGCCTTTCCCTAAGCCCAATAGATAGGGCCGTGACGAGCCCTGAACTTAAGTATCTTACGTCTGGTTGTAAAGAACTTTTTTTTTCTGGAAAGGTTAACAGCTAGAAGTAAAGCCCAAACACTTTGTGATTTCAGCTTGTCGTCTGGGAAATATAAAGCATTCAAATGCAAAAATTATGATTTTTTGCAGTATTTTTTACGATGTTTTGACATTAAAATGTCAGGAAAAGTAGAAAAGGTATTTTTTGTGTATAGGTGCATTATTTAGGCGTCGTTTAAGGTATTGCTCAAATCTATGGAGAAACTTTGAAGCTAAAATTAATTAACCAAACCTAAAAAATGAAAATAATGAACAAAAAATTAATTTTGAAAGGTTGCGGGACCAACTGCCAATTGGGAACAAAGCTAACGAAAAAGGGTTGTACATTTGGTACCTGTTCGCGTTCATTTGGTATGAAAAGTTGTTGACAGTTACTTTTTTCGTTATCTGAGGTAGGATACCTGTGCAGGTCAAATGCTTATCTTTATATTCTCACAAGTCCAGGTTCACACAAATTAGATCTTGTCGCGTCTACCTAATCATGGTCATGGATATATAACTCAGTGCATATAGTGTCTGTGCCTTAGTGTACATCTTACAATTAATTAAAATCAATTGTCATGGATACTTTGGCCCGATCATTTTCATGTGCTTTCCAAGCCGACTCATTTTGCTACATATGTGGTAAATACATGATGATCAACAATATAAAATAAAAATCGCTTTGACCGAAACTCTCCGAAAACAGGATGAAGATAACTTTAAAATCAAACCCGAAAGTTTTGTTGTATAATGGGCCCCAAGCTGCGCATATGTCAAATGTGTAGATTGAATTTAACAGCATATGATTACGACGAAAAGTAAGTAACTCTAACCCACAAACTATTGACTTTACCAAAAATACTTAACATTATTTTTTTTCCTTTTTTTAGAAAACAATTTAAATTGAATAGTCCAATGCTGTGGAAAAAACAGATATTCATGGGCCCGAATGTTTATTTTCTTCAGTAAAGAAAACAGGAATTGGGAAACACATCCTCCTTCAGAGGAAATACCGTCCCTTAAACGCAAAAAATAAGAGGTATCTTCCTCATCGAATGGAACAACGGATTAAAGTAATAACTATTCAGGAGAATGAAAATTTTGTAAACCTATTTCACAGGAACAATTGAACGATTTGGCGAGGAACCTGGATCTTCCTAAATATAAAGCCGAGATTCTTGGATATTTTTTAAAGGATTCCGGCTTATTAAAGGAAAACGTCAAGATAACCCATTTCCGGACGCGTCATTTGGCTCACGCACAATTTTATACGACGAAGGATGATATGTGGGTGAAGCTTACGACCCAAAAGATTGGAGGTTATTTGTTGACAGCAGCAAGGAAAGTTTAAAGGCTGTTTTGTTACACAACAGAAACCAAAAACCGTCTGTTCCCATCGCCCATGCTGTTAATATGAAGGAAACATATCAAAGAATGGCCACATTGTTTGAAAATATGAAATATACAGAACACCAGTGGAAGGTCGCGTGTGACTTAAAAGTCGTAGCCATGTTAACGGGATTCCAAGGAGGTTACACAAAAAACTGCTGCTTCCTGTGCATATGGGATAGTAGAGCTAGAGAACAGCATTAGCCAAGAAAACCCTGGCCTAAACAGGAAGTACATACTTTGGGACATCACAACGTACAAAATGCAGCTCTTGTGAAAGTCCAAGACATTATTTTACCACCATTACACAGTAAGCTAGGACTAATGAACAACTTTGTTAAAGCACTGGAGATAAGGAAGGTAAATCGATGAGTTACCTAAAATCTGTTTTCCACGTCTATCGCTGGCAAAAGTGAAAGAAGGAGTATTTGATGGTCCCCAAATAAGAAAACTACTAAAAGATGATGGATTTCCAAAATATTTTATCTAAGAATGAAAAAGCAGCTTGGAACTCATTCCGACTGGTAGCAACAAACTTTCTTGGAAACAGCAAGTCGGATGATTATGTTAATATCGTCCAAGAGCCAATTAAGAACTATGCAAAAATCGGGGCAAATATGTCACTAAAAATCCATCTCCTACACTCCCACTTTGACTTTTTTCCGAGAAACCTAGGCGACGTTAGTGATGAATTGACTGAAAAGTCTTAAAATTACTGATTGTTGTATGAGTTAAGGAATGAAATCCCATATCTCAGGTATTTCTACTTTGGTTTTATTGAAATATTATTAGGTAGACGGGACAAAATCTAATTTGTGTGAACCTGCACTTGTGAGAATATAATGGTAAACATTTGACCTGAACAGGTATCCTACCTCAGATAACGAAAAAAAGTAACTGTCAAGAACATTTCATACCAAAGGAACGCGACCAGGTACCAAATGCACAACCCTTTTTCGTTTGCTTTGTTTAAGGTTTAAGGTATTGCTCATTAATATCTAAGGAGAAACTTGGGATCTAAAATTCGTTAACCAAACCAAAAAAAATGAAAAAATTAGCAACAAATACCGTTTTGAAGGTTGCGGGCCCAACTGTCGGAATGCAATCAGGTACCAAAAAATAGAAGTCCTTTTCGTTTGCTTTGTTCCCAATTGGCAACATTCAAAAATTTATTTTTGCTCATTTTTTAGGTTTGGTTAACGAATTTTAGCTCCAAAGTTTCTCCATAGATTTTTATGAGCAATACCTTAAACGACGCCTAAATAATGCATATATACACAAAAAAAGAACACAGGATATATTTTTTTTTCGACTTTTCCTGAAATATACTGCACAAAAATCATCATTTTTGCATTTCAATGCAATATATTTCCCAGACGATAAGCTGAAATCACAGTGTTTGGGCTTTACAACCAGACGTAAGATACTTGAGTTTTGTAAAAAAAAAGCGCTTCCTCTGAAAAAAGCTTTAAAAAAATACCAGACTTCAAAAATCCTGCAAAAAAAGTTCTGCCATAGAAAAAACAAATATCATCAAACCATTTCTAAGCCCCAAATCTTAAAGAAAAATTCGGTTTTGTTCCTTGAAGAAAAATCGTGCCGGATAGTGTTATCAGATAACTTGCTCCCTATCAAAAACCATGCCTCTATCATCTCATTAGACTTTGCTAAAGCCTTCGACAGGGTAGGCATTCACAGCATGATGGACGAACTAAAAGTTTGGAAAATAATACCAAAGATAGCCAAACACATTTTCAACTTTCTTACCAAGAGAAAAATAACAGTCCTTGCCAACAAGGTATACACAACCCTTAGACAACGGAATACCGCAAGGTTCACCCCTGTCGGTTATCCTATTTCTTATAGTCTACAATAAACTAAACCAGATAATAGCCAAACAAAACAGTTGTAAATTCACTGCCTATGCAGACGACTACACTATAATATACAAAATAAACAAAAAAACAAACAAACTCAATATAGATCCACTATTTAGGGAAATCCAAAGATGGTGTGACTACTCAGGAGCCACACTCTCAGAGACCAAATGTAAACACTTCCATGCATGCAGGAAAAGAAACTGCAATTTTTCATTCCATTCATCCAATATTAGACTGCATAATGTTGACACCTTAAAAATTCTGGGAATAACAATAAATAAGAAATACAAGTGGAACAACCACATTGAAAACTTACCCTTACAACTTTCATAAAGTCTTAACATAATCAAGTGCCTATCTAACAACAAGTTCGAATGCAATATTACCACAATCCAAATGTTGTAAACACAATTTTAATGTCAAAAGTTGATTATGGAATACACCTATACGGCAATGCCCCTAAGTCCTCCCTAAACAAAATAAAAACTATTTACCTCACAGTTGTCCGACTTACCCAAAAAAAATTGTAAGATAATCATAAACTCCAAACACTCTTATCGAACAAATATATAAAAATATAATTAAAGCCAAGATACTCCCAAAAATCCCCTCCTCCTTTTATAAGACTATTCAACTCTGTAACAAACTAAAAATCTCATTGACCCCCATAACAGGTAAGAAAGAAAAAATGCCCCACTGGCTAAATATACACACAATCACCAATACCTCTTTAAACTCCTCCAACAAAAAAAACACAACCCCAATTATCTACCAAATAATTTTAAAGAAATTCTCAACCAAACGAAAATCCTTACATTTCTTTATACTGACGGCTCTAAATCACCAACAGGCGTATCCACAGATAAGGAAATAATATTATACAAACTTATCCCTGAATTTTCCTCCATATTCACGTCGGAAATTGCGGGAATCCTCGCCGCATGCATATTCGCCAAGAATAAAGGAAAATACATTATATGCACTGACTCCCTCTCCTCCCTAAAAGCAACCAACAACACTAATAACCAAAATTATTACACAAACGCAATACGAAACATAGTAGACAAATACAAAACTGACAAAATGACCCTGCTTTGGACCCTACATTGCAGACACAACAGCTAACAGCTAACCCACAACTTCCATCTTATCACCGAATGCAACTATAACCCATCAGATATAAGCAAATACATTAAACAGAACTTACAAGTACTGAACAACACTACACTCACAAAGGCATCACACTACTACAAATTAATCTGTCACAAAAAAGCTTACTCCGAAAATAATCAAAAACAGACTTTAAAATATTTAGTAGGATTAGACTCGGACACACCAACTTAACACACACTTATATCCTTAATAAATCCGCACCAACACTCTGCCCCAACTGCAACATAGCCCTTACTATTTACCACATTTTAATAGATTGCCCCCTATACCACAATGAAAGAACCAATCACCTTGAAACAACAATAGAAAACATAACTCGTACAAAAACTTAAACAGAACAAAAGACTTTCTAAAAGCCACAAACCTTTATCAACTAATTTAACAATGTACACATCCTTAGTTTGTAGTTACAGATCACGCATACAAAATAAAAAACACAAGAACAACATTGAATTAACCTTGTACATAAATATTAGAAACTAAACCCCTCGCCTAAATACTAATAAACTACTAATAAACTAAACCATGTACATAATTACTTGAAATCTAATCTCAAATAAGCTTAAGGCCTTAGTTGCTAAAGCTTCAATCTTTAAGATAAGCGCGGATTTACAATTTTCGTTTAACTGTTATTAATAATAATAATATTTATTGCAATGCTTTGTGATAAACAATATTCTTTGTTTTGCCGTCGGTAAAATGAATGATTAAGGCCAATGCTCAACGACTGTCCTTGTGATTAATTTAGAATAGTTTTTCTAAGTGAAAAGACCGAAGACTTTGGTGGCGTAAAGATTTTATTAAAAGCGGGGCGAAACGTTCTCGATCGAATTAAATTTAACGATTTTATTCTAAAAATCCATACATTTCATTCTAAGCCTAGCTAACCTACGGTGGCAAAGCGGGGCGAATTGGCCTTGAGCGAAAGAGAGAGCATTCATTTCGCTCCCTTGCCCTAACCTACTTACAATAGACTTCAAACTTCGCAACCAATTCAAACAATAATCTTAACACAAAACATTTAATTCGACGACGAAATGACAAAACAATAGTCTTACCAAAAGCAAGACGAATCGGAAATTGAAGTCGTTTGAAATCAAATGGCATGTCAGTCGGAATCATCGGAATTTTGGGAATTAAAACGTGTTCACCACAAAATTTCCCAGTTTAAATAGTAGCTTTAAGTAAATTATTCATAACATTTTTCACAGCAAGTCATGTACAATTGCAAAGTCGTGGTGGATTAAGTTTACGCAGCGTAATTATTGTGGCTCCAACTTTTACTTGTAGATAATATGGTGGAAATCCAGCTAAATCCAATGAATTTCGAAATTCGACTGGATAATTCACCATCATCTTGATTGATAACACTACTCAACACGACATTTCCGCTGTGGCCCGAAATTACGTTTTCTAATAATGGTTTAGTTTTTTTTAAGAATTGTAAAAAATCTGGTTTTTTTTTTTAAAGGTAGTGCTTCTTTTTTAAATAACTTAAGTATCTTATTTCTGGTTGCATGTTACATTACAGTTCTGAAAAGCTTACAAATGGAGCTATAAATCCAACCCAAACATTTTGTAGCTGCAGCTTAACATCTGGAAGATATTAAGCTTTTAAATTAAAATTTGATCAAATTTTGCGGTAAGAATATTGCCAAGAATATTTCTTGGCATTTCGGGCCACAGCGGAAATGTCGTGTTGAGTAGTGTAAATAGTGGTGAACTTTATTTTTGTTTAACTTAATCGTTTCAAACTATAGATTAGTACAGTTCGTTTTGGTAGGTTTTGTTGTGCTGTTGTTTTGTTATGATCCGTGAAACTTCTCCTAGCCCTTTTAAACAGATTTTTTATTTCTAGTTTTCTGCTCCATAAATTTTGCTGTTTCTGCAGTACCGATTTATGGATTTTACTAACTCCTATTATGTAATATTAGGGATGGCAACAGTTAACGGATTTAAGCACGGGACGACACTTTGGAGATATGGAATGGGGATACTTTAGCACGATTAACAGGCTTATGCATTTTAAACAACGTTTTAAATATTTAAAGGTGGAGCTGATTACATACCTGTTTTGATAATTGGAAAAAACTAAGGAGTGCCGCAATAAAGAGGGTCCGGACTCCAATTGCAGAACTCCTGAGGGGAATTGAGGAACACATCCTTTATATAAAATTCAAATTGCATATCTGTAAATGAAATTGGGATGATAGCAAAATTTTTTGTATTTATAATGGTAGATACAGTATTTAAAAACTTACGTCTTGCGATATTACAGGGTATCACATAAATGGAAAAAAACAGACGGACATGTCCATATCGACTCGTTAAATGATATAAACATGTACAATACTTAAATAATGTACTCTGAGAACCGTGTATAAACGAGGGGGAACTTTGTGATACCCGGTAATCAGTCAGTTGCAAACCTATGATTTTTGTCAAAATTTAAAATATTTTATCCGCTTACATTTTTTTGATACATTTGTAATCTACATCTATAATGCAGATTCTACATCTTCTCCGCCAGAGGTCGCAGTGTGTGTGAGAGAGAGAGAGAGAATGAGTTAGCGCTGACGCCCTTGAAGGGGGTAGCTCAGCTACTGAAAAGTAATTTCTTTATTCTGGTTTTAATAATGATTCGATCTGTACCAGATACTGCGTTTTTGGTTTTCTCGTTTCTTTAAAATTGGGAAGGCTAACGATTTTCGTCCTTTGTGGGGAAGGGACGAAATTTCTAAACCCACTTGTAACAGTGTGATATCACAGAAAATGTGCTTGCTCTAGCTTTTACAGTCTCTGAGATCTAGTCGCTCTTCGAGACGGACAGACAGACATATGTATATATGTACTTTATGGGGTCGGAAACGTTTTTTCTGTGCGTTACACACATCCAATTCGATAACAAATCTAATGTACACCTTAACTCTTTGAGTATTGTGTATAAATAGCAAAACCTAGTTGAAAATTACCATCCCTTTCAATGCTCGCATTTATTAACATACATTAGTATGTATGTACATACATACATATATGTATGAGTGAGAGATGTGACAAAGCGACTCACAGTGCGGTCTTCGGCCTTTCAGCTTGCTAAATCAATAGCTTCTGAACGAATCAAGACATCGTCATAAAATAAACTGCATTTGAAAAAATAATCTTTCAAAACTTAGTCTGTAAGATTAAAGGGTGCTACAATGTCTAGAAGCTTTACAATAAAGCTGAACTTTGATTTTTAGAGCACAGTAATTTTAAATTTCATTTTGAATCAAATATAATTTTAAAAATTTACAAAAAAAAACATTTTTTTTTAAACCTTATTTCATTGATATACCCGTACTCGAAGAGTTATGTATATTGTATTTGTGGTAAAAGTGGATGTGTGTAACGCAGAGAAGGAAAAGTTTCCGACCCCATAAAGTATATATATTCTTCATCAGTATGAATAGCCGAGTCGATAGAGCCATGTCTGTCTGTCCGTTTGTCCGTCCGCCTGTCTGCCTTGATGAGCGCCTAGTTCTCAGAGACTATAAGAGCTAGAGCAACCGAGACTCATGTGATATCCCACTGCTACAACTGTAGCACAGCCCCACAGTGGGCGAAATGCCCATTCTAGCGGCATTAAATTAATAACAAGCGTAACTTGAAAGATATCGCGATGAAATTCGGAACTTAAGACGATTATTATTAGCCGGATGACTCTACCAAATTTAATTTAAATCGATCAACTATATCATAAGGCAGCTATAGGACCGATCGGTCAAAAATTTTCAAATATTTATGTTACAATCTTTAAGATAGTTTTATGCATCAGAACTCCATACCATATGTATGAAACTAATACATATTCAAGATTTATGCTGTTTTTATACCCGTACTCAAAAAGAGTTAAGGGGTATATTGTAATTGTGGTAAAAGTGGATGTGTGAAACGCAGAGAGATAGAAAATTTTCCGACCCAATAAAGTATATATATTCTTGATCAGCATCAATAGCCGAGTCTCTGTCTGTCCGTCCGTCCGTCTGTCCGTCCTCATGAGCGCCTCGTTCTCAGAGACTATAAAAGCTAGAGCAACGAAATTTTTTTTCCATACTCATGTGATATCACACTGTTACAAGTGTATTTCAAAATTTCGCCCGCCCCCTTCCGCCTTCACAAAGGACGAAAATCTGTGGCATCCACAATTTTAAAGATACGATAAAACTAAAAACGCAGTATCGTAGAAAATGACCATATCTATCAGATTGCCGAATCTGAACCAGATCGGATCATTATTATAGCCAGAATAAAGAAATTAATTTTCAGTCCCCCACCTCCTCTGGCGTTGCTGACGCTATTCATTCTCTGTCTCGCTCGCACACACTCTGCCCTGTGCAATGCGCGAGCAACCCCTAGCGGAGGAGATGTAGAATCTAAATGGTATATGTAGAATATTTTTTCTAGATGTATTATCTACATTTTACATGTAGATGTAGTTAACAAATGTAGCAAAAAAATGTAAAATTAAAATTTTTTTTTAATTTCAATTATAAGCTCATAAATGTATATACTGACTGAGTACGGGTATAAAAGTAGGGTATAAATCACAGTAAGCAAATCACATTGAATTAGCGGGGCTTATAAACTTATGTGTCAGCTCTATTCACTGTTCATTGAAACTATGGCAGCGTTTTTTTTTTGTTTTAGCGGCAAAGCGTTTACCACGTGATAAAAGACATACAAATTTAACAATGGGTCTAGTTCTACGCAGCTTCAAATAACAAATATTTTATATATATTTGTAAATCATCAAATAGTTGGCGCAAAGCTTCCGTGAAATCGTCAAGTGCTTGCGGTTCTATTTTACAATACGCGTGAAGTGAAAATGATATCAAATGAAAGTGCTAATCTGGCGCTTCGCGAGTGCATTATCTTTTGGGAGAAAGCAAGAATACCCACAAAATCTTTGCCTAACTGTGTCAAGAAGCTACTATGCTTACACCAAGCTTGGAGAGACCTTACAAAAGAAGCTTAAAAAGTATCTGAAAAGCATAGATCCCGTAGAGAAGATTTTTTTCAAAATTTGGACAATTTGTTTGATTTTGCGCATTCGGAAGCAATGCAGATAATGAATATAAAGGAAGATAAAAAGTTTCTGCAGTGCCAAAGAAAAGACGGGAGACCCTGCTGCTTTGGTGGAGTGGACAACAAATTGTCCGATAAAGAATAACGATTTCGAACAAGGCTTTTGAACGAAGAAACCCAGCAAAGAAGGCATGAATCTTCATTGGGTGCGCTCTCTTCGAATTTGGATTTCAACACACAGGTAATTAATATGAATTTATTATTGATGATTTTTAGACCTTTACTATTGAAATTTGTATGATGATTCTTTGTCAAGCTCGGAAGATATAACTGAAAGCTGTCCAAACTCCATGATAACCAAAAACAGTCAGACTCACAAAAAAAAAAGACGTGGTAGCAGAAACTTAGTCACTCCGAAGCTGGTGGCAGCCTTGGATAGGTGTCAGCTTAGTGTAAGGGACTCTTAGTATACATTCTACAAGCTACATTAGATGCACTTGGTTACAATGTTGATGAGTTTGGCATTAATAAATCTAACTTGTGCTGAAAAGTGTGTTTGAAGTAAAAGTTACACAAATAGCCAAAAGTCCAGATATTGCCCTTTTTAAAAAGCTTAAAGATACTTGGAAAAATCTGGACCTTTTAAACAATCCAGTCTAAAACATGTGGAAGCGCACTTTAACCGTTCTCAACGTGATGAGTGGTTTGAGTTTTTTCAAGCGAAACTGAAAGAAAATTATGCAAGAGGAGACTTTCGGGAATTAATTGAACTCTCCATATTATTCCTAAGTGGCAATATTGGACGAGAACAAAGTATTAGGCCTCCAGGTGCGATGCATCAAGCTCGTTGGATGGCACGAGCAATATACACCTTGAAAATCGCTATATTAAGATCTCAACTCAAGCTTACTAAAAAAAAAATCGCAGCTGTCTACGACCTGTCATTGTTCATAGTATCTACCTATGTAAAGCCATGGCTTAACAGTTACTCGGCTGTGAAAGCACCGAATAAGGATTTATGCTTTTTAAATCGTTATAGGAATACGAAAATATTGATGTTTCTATATCAATCGCAGCTTTAAATAAATTTTGTAATCATTTATGGTATCTTAATGATGAAATATCAATACTCGCACTCTTTGATGACGACGTACCCTTTGATATAAAAGAAAGAATGGTTACGAATTTGACTGAAAACAGTAGATCCTGTTTTGAAAAACAATTTGTACTATCGGTGGAAGATCTTAACGGTGCTCTTTTTGGTAAGTAATATTAAAGCCTTTTAGTATTAACTCAATTATTTCTGTAACTTTACTATTTTTTCTTTCCTATTCAGACAAAAACATAGACGATTTTGTATCTGTAGAAAGTAAAATATCATTTGATCGCCTTAAAATTGATGAACTTTTTTTTAACCTGTGCCCATCGTCATGGAACAATAACCCATCGTATTTGAAAATCAAGAAGACTCTTTCATTACTTTAGGCAGTAAATGATTCTGCAGAAAGGGCTGTAAAGTTGATGCAAGATTTTCACGGACTTCTAACAGATGATGAGGAAAAACAATTTTTGTTATGCTGCGTTCAGGAACATAGAAAATTGTACCCGGATTGTAAAAATGAGGCTATAAAAATAAAATATTTCCAATAAAATGTATAATTTGTTTAATCGAATGAGAATTGTAACAATTTATTTTACAAACATATACAAATAACGAAAAAAAACTTTCAAAAACATTGTACATTTTATGTAACTTTGAGTTTGATTTGGCATGGGTCAATGATAAAATTTGGAATTAAAAATTTTTAAAACATATACTTTATGGCAAAAGGAAAAAAACAAGAGGGTATGCGTGATTAAATAAAAAAAAAAGATGTGCCCGTATATGGGACACTCTAATGTATATAAATGAGTTCGGGTATAAAACTAGTCTCGTCCACAGAAGCGAATCACACGTTTCTTCTCGTTCAACTTTAACTTGAAATTTAACAAAAATATCCCTACATTATAAGGTTGAGCCAAAAAATGGCGAAATTTTGAAATACACTTGTAGCAGTGTAATATCACATGAGTTTTAAAACAAAATTTGGTTGCTCTATCTCTTCTAGTCTCTGAGATCTATGCGCTCATCAAGACAAACAGACGGACAGACGGACGGGCAGACAGACATGGCTATATCGGCTATTGATTCTGATCAAGAATATATATACTTTTTGGAGTCGGAAACGTTTCCTTCTCTGCGTTACACACATCCACTTTTACCACAACTCTTTTTGAGTAGGGGTATAAAAATAAACTACAAATTTATAAGAGTGCCTCGTTTATCTTTGACGGCTTTTCAGATATTTTGCAGACGGATTTTATATATAACGATTTCAGTAACGAAAGCGAATCTGTAAATTTCCCCTACTAGAAAAAAAAACTTAACTTGTTAGGCTTTCCGCCCAATATTTTGAGACCTTTGTTACCTTTGTTCTAGGTCTCAAAAAGTCCTCTTCAAAAACTCCTCTTCACATGTTAAGGTTACTTCTGGAATACCACAGAGTAGCCATCTAGGCATCCTACTTCTCACACTCTCTATTCATGAGCTGCCTTCAGTATTACCAAATCTCGAGTACTCATGTATGCGGATGATGATAAGCTCTGTGTCCAGTATAAGGACATTCCATTTTAACCTTGCTTGAAATCCGATCTCAATAACTTTCATTCATGGTGTCGTGCAAACATTACACTTTAATGCCTCGAAATCCAAAGTAATGACATTTCATCGCTGCAGCCCGTTGTTGGCTCAGTAAACCGGTGGTTCTCTTGAAAAAATTACATTGGTTGATGATCTTGGAGTCAAACTAGACCCGAAGTTGAGGTTTACTGAAGACATTTCTACCATGGTAAATAAGGCGATGCGCGTGCTTGGGCTTATAAAGAGGGGGTCAGAGGAATTGGATGACCCGTATATAACGAAGACTCTATATATCTAGCTTGTTCGTCTAATTTTAGAGTACGGCTCTTGTGTATGGTCCAGAAACATTTTTTACTCTGTCTGGCCTTAGTTCACGATTCCTCTTAGATCCAATAGATACTTTATTCCTTTGTTCTTTCCACTTTTTAAATTAAATAATTCCTTGCATAAACCGTTAGGTTAATACAGTAATGCCACCTTTTTTAAGCCGAATTCGGAGCAAGATATTTAATATTAATTATATTGAAAGCATTCTGTTTTTATTTAATTAAGCATTAAAAAAATAGTTTGTTTCAGTAAAACTTTTTCATTTCTTCAAACGTTCGCGTACTTTTTGTGAAAATTGCGAAAACATTTGTAGTCAGTTGTACTTCTACGTGGCATCTCTTCAAAATGCCAAAACAGAACTAAAAAACCAGTTCTACACATTATTGACATTGCATTTATGTTAAAAACCCCTGTTGCAGCACAAAGAGAAGCATAACGATAGCTATACAACAAAACTGTTAATTGTAATGAACAAAATTAGCAGTAGGTTGAGAAGATAACACTACTCGACAAAATTTATTCCGCTGTGGCCCAAAGTGACTTTTTCTGATAGATTTCGGGATTTTAAAATTTTTCAACAATATTGTCTTTTTTTTTAGATTTTTTTATTTTTATTTTTTTAAATTTGTTTTTTTTTCAGAGGTAGTACTTCTATTTTTTACATAACTTAAGTATTTTATATCTGGTTTCATGTAACTTTGCAGTTCTAAATAGCTGACAAATGGAGCTATAAAGCCGACCCACTTTGTAGCTGCAGCTTAACGCCTAGAAGATATTCAGCTTTTAAATTCAAATTTGATCATTTTTTGAGGTATTTTTCCCCAAAATTTTGATTTTAGAAACTCAGGAAAAGTCGAAAAAAAATATTACTTGGCCTGCATTTTTGGTTTTAGATAGACGCATTAATTGGGCGTCCATAATTCGTAAAAAAATATTTAAATCCCGAAATCTATCAGAAAAAATATTTTGGTCCACAGCGGAATTGTCGTGTTGACTAGTGTAATCACAAAAACCACATATGTACGTATCGTCTGATCGTGAAAAGGAGTCCGATGCGCATCTGAGAAGCCTGCGGTGCAAGGTTTCTCTTATTATACGTTGTCACCGTAGCTCTTTGCTGGCCAAAAGTCTCGCTAAAAGCATTTTTATTAGGTTTACCGTTCAGATATGTTTTTTTTAAACAACTGATTTCTTCCAAGCACGGAGAGTTTCCAGACAACTACTAGAGCTTTTTTCCTAGATATTAAGCCAATAGTCACAGTACTACCGACCCTAAGATCTTATAAAACTGAATTACCTTTTCTCCATTCCTCTTAAGTCTGATACTGACGTTTATTTGAACCAACTGTGTGCAAAATATGATGTTTTATGCCTTAGGTTACGCAAATCAGATAGTAGAAATGGGTGATTTTAAAATTCCACTTCTTTCTTGGATGCCTTGTGATGGACTCAAACATATTGCTACTAAAGTGCTAAAATGAATTTGTGGATGGGATAACTGTTGTCTCCCTTGTCCAAATTGATTCCGTCAAAACATCAGGGACAGACTTCTGGACATCACTTTTGTCAACGAAGCTTTGCTTGCAACGGTTGTCAGAGGTAATCCGACATCGTGAAGAAAATGTTTTCTATATTTTTTGAGTATGCCGAATTCAGTATCAATACCATTTTACCTTCAACAAGTCAAATAAAGTGCTTTCCCAAAACGAATTTAACCGTTCTAAACTCATAAATATTCCATGTTTATTGGTCCTCAGTCGTTTTGTCAAAAAACCGAACCATTCGCACGGGATAAATACGGAAGTGGTTCTCGCAGCGATCAATTCAAACTTAGATTTCAGCGAAAGTTCAGGCACTATGTTCATGCAAATTTCTGTACATGTTGTGCATTGATGTCTCTTTAAAATAGTTATAAGTAGACCTCGGATTTTGCATATCTACGAGTTTTCATCTGATTGGTATACAATTTTTGATTTATACGTTTTATCGTTCAAATATACCAAATTTTAATACATATAAAAAAATGCAAAATATATGGAACATATATACAAAAAATATATGCCAAAAATATGCAAACGAATTTCATCGAAACATTGTTTTAAATTAAATTAAATAATTTAAATTAAAGTGCGAGTAATACAAAAAAAATGTTTCGTTCGGTTAAACAACAAACCTCTATCCACTTTATGACAACAACAAAGCCGTGCTTCATGCTACAGGTGCAGCTTTCGCATTTGAAGTCTGGGTATGAGTCTTGTTCATTTTCTTTTGGGCTATACTTTGCGTCTGACCGCGCCAGAACGACTACTAAGGCTTCGTCTATTCGTCAATACAACAGTCAGTATTTTGGAATGGATTTAAAAGAGAAATTTGAAGCCATTTTGAATAGAAATCCAGATTTTAATATTATTTCAAAAATAAATAATATTTTAAATTTCAAAGCTGAAGATTTTTTCTGGACTTGAACCAGTCACAAATAAAATGAGAAGGAACGTGTAAGTCGCTTCTAGTCGCGACTCTACTTTTATACCCGTACTCAGTCAGCATATAAATTTGTGAGCTTATGATTGAAATTGTAATAGAAATTTTAAATATTTTACATTTTATACTTTTTTGCTACATCTGTTAACTACATCTATATCTAAAATGTAGATAATACATGTAGAACAAATATTCTACATCTACCATTTAGATTCTACATCTCCTTCGCTAGGGGTTGCTCGTGCAACCTGCACAGGGCAGAGTGTGTGCGAGCGAGACAGAGAATGAATAGCGTCAGCAGCGCCAGAGGAGGTGGGGAAGCAACTGAAAATTCTTCATTCTGGCTATAATAATGATCCGATCTCTACTAGATTTGGCAATCTGGTAGATATGGTCATTCTTTACGAAACTGCGTGAATGCCACAGATTTTCGTTCTTTGTGAGGGCGGAAGGGGGCGGTGCGAAATTTTGAAATACATTTGTAGCAGTGTGACATGTCTCTGAGATCTAGGCGCTCATCAAGACAGACAGACGGACAGACGGACGGACAGACAGAGACTCGGCTATTGATGCTGATCAAGAATATATATACTTTATGGGGTCGGAAAATTTTCTATCTCTCTGCGTTACACACATCCACTTTTACCACAAATACAATATACCCCTTAACTCTTTTTGAGTACGGGTATAAAAACAGCATAAATCTTGAATATGTATTAGTTTCATACATATGGTATGGAGTTCTGATACATAAAACTATCTTAAAGATTGTAACATAAATATTTGAAAATTTTTGACCGATCGGTCCTATAGCTGCCTTATGATATAGTTGATCGATTTAAATTAAATTTGGTAGAGTCATCCGGCTAATAACAATCGTCTTAAGTTCCGAATTTCATCGCGATATCTTTCAAGTTACGCTTGTTATTAATTTAATGCCGCTAGAATGGGCATTTCGCCCACTGTGGGGCTGTGCTACAGTTGTAGCAGTGGGATATCACATGAGTCTCGGTTGCTCTAGCTCTTATAGTCTCGTGCATTGCACAGGCAGAGTGTGTGCGAGCGAGAAAGAGAATGAATATCGTCAGCAACGCCAGAGGAGGTGGGGGAAGCAACTGAAAATTAATTTCTTCATTCTGGCCATAATAATGATCCGATCTGTACCAGAATTGGCTATCTGGTAGATATGGTCATTCCTTACGATACTGCGTTTTTAGTTTTATCGTATTTTTTAAATTGTGGATGCCACAGATTTTTGTCCTTTGTGAAGGCGGAGGGAGGCGTGGCACAATTTTGAAAGAAACTTGATTCAGTGTGATATTACATGAGTCTGGAAACAAAATTTGGTTGCTCTAGCTTTTATAGTCTCTGAGATCTAGGCGCTCATCAGGACAGACGGACGGACGGACGGACAAATAAAATATTGAATCTGACCATCTGAATTGCTTTGTTATTATCTTTTTTTTATTTGCTTAGCACAGAACTTTTTGCATATTTTATATATTTTTTTTTGCATAATTTTGCATATATGTATTATGCATATTCATTTTATGCAAATATGCAAAAAATATGTGTTTAGGGCAGAAGCGAAGTTAACAGCGCGCTGTTAACTCGCACGCTCTCCCATGCCCTTCGCTCTCTCGCGCCGTGGATGCGATCCACTCGGCGCTCACTCACGGGCGCTAACCGTGGGCCGAGCTTGGGAGAACAGTCTCTCGACACCTACAATCGACGTCATACACGGCTATCACCCCCGCGATACTCAACCACTCTACAAATATACAAAGATTTAAATTGACGCCCCCGACTACTTATTTACTCCTTATATACATATTTCTAGAGTGCTATCCAGTGTCTGTGTTCCCTTATATTTCGACGCCGCCATATTATCGGCGATTCCGGCCGATCTCCGTTCCTCCGATTGCACATTCCTCTGCACATTCCGAGTGCAAGAACAACATACATACACACACATACACATATGCACATTCCTCCGCACATTCCGAGTTCAAGAAAACCAACATACATACACATGCATTCACATATACACGTTCCAGCCATAATAAATAAACCAATTAATTAAATAGTTATACATTTATGTCCATAGTTGGCTCCCAACTATATATACATATATAGGTGCATACATCAAGCCCACACAACAAAATTTATTTCCAAAGTTGGCTCCCAACTATATATATGTATATATGTACATATATGTGCATACAAAATACCACACACCGGATGAAAATACCGCATTACACCATTCCGCGCAAGTGCCCTATTTTAAATAAAATCCGCGATTAAGTGCAATTCATGCCCTCTACCCACTTTTCCCTGCCGCTGCACCACTTCCAACATCCTCCAGTTGCCAAATAAAGTACTCGCGACCAGGGCACGGCGCATTCTTAGTAATTATTTGGCAATTTAAACCGCCAAAGTGCAAACTGTGTTTCGGGCTTTCGTGGTTGTTTTTGTTCCGTGCATTAGTGGTGGCCCCATCCAAAAACTATCGGCATCATTTCCTTGCGTCCATCCGAAGAGGACAAATAAATTAATTGATCAGGTAGATCAATAATTAAATTCATAAATCCGAGTCTGACAATTTCCGAATTTTTTTCCACAAGCAAAAAAATAAATTTTGATAAAAAATCATTGTTTATTTGTGCGGTGTCCGTGTCACTTCCGTCCGCCTTCCATCCGCCAATTACCCGGTTCTGCGCTCGATTGCGTCAGGGATAGTCTCCTCGTTACTATTTGTGCCTCCAAGTTGCCGAAGTTGACCCGTTCTTTGTGGGAAGCGTCCGTTACAGACAAAAAGGAGGTGCCTCCATGGAAGGAAATCGACGCCTTCCTCACTCAGCGCTATTTGACGCTAGAGGCCATGGAGAGCGACCCGTCCACTTCCAAAGTCAGTCCGAGCTGAATCAGCAGCCCTCCGGAAGCAACTCCAATCCGTTCCGGTCTCAAGGTAGTCCTAGGCCAAGAAAGTTTCACTCCTTCCAGACACAAGTGAGCCCGAAGAGAAGAACGTGTGATCTCTGTTCCAGAGAGAACCATCCCATCCGACTGTGTCCGCACTTCTTACAAATGACCGTGGATGCGCGGGCCAGCTGCGTTAAAAAGAGTCAGCTGTGCTTGAACTGTTTCGCTAGAGGTCACCAGCTCCGGGAATGCCAAAGTGCCCACAGTTGCTTCACTTGTGGAGCCCGCAACCACACGCTTCTGCATCGGGGTCTTCCAGCTCCCAGCGAACTGACTTCCACAACAGCGGAGGATCCCGCTTCTTCCGTCGCTCCGCCCAACGTGCAGAACTATTTTGCTTCGGGAACAAGAGCGGTGCTCCTCGGTACGGCCATAATCAACATTTGCCACCGGGGGACAAATTTCCGTGCTCGCGCTCTGATCGACTCGGGCTCCGAGGCAACGTTCATTACGGAACGTCTCTTTAATATAATCCAATTGCCATTCCGCCTTATCCAGGCCCAGGTTTCAGGCCTTAATCAGACTGTAGCAGCTCAATCCAAGAAGCTCTGTGATTTCTCCATTCGCTCACTGATCACGCCGAGCGTACAATTAAACGCCACGGCCTACGTTCTGCCAGACATAGCCGGCAATCTCCCTTCATATCCGATCCCGCAAAGTGCGCTGCGAGATTTGCCGAACCTGCCTTTAGCAGACCCTACCTTTTACGAGAGCTCACAGATAGACGTTCTGATCGGAGCCGACATCCTTCCGTCCATACTATTAAGCGGCTCACAGACCGAAATCTGTGGTTCCCTCCTCGGACAAGAAACCATCTTTGGGTGGGTGCTTACCGGTCCAGTGCCAAGTGGTGCTCCAGACCAGATAGCATCTTTCTCCACCCAAATTTCCCACGTCCGCGATACGCCATTGGACCAACTTCTCACCAAGTTTTGGGAGGTGGAGGATCTACCTATCAAGGTAGCAGGAGAGTCGGACTCCTATTGCGAAAGCAATTTTCTTCGAACCACGTCACGAACGTCAAGCGGAAAGTACGTGGTAACACTGCCGTTTCGTAACCCCGATCATTGTGGGTCAGGCCTGGGGCATTCAAGGTCCATTGCCCTAGCTCAGTTTCTCCGAAATGAGGCTCGGCTAAAGAGGAACGTTCCGTTTCAAGAGCAGTATAACTCTGTGATCCAGGAATATTTAGATCTCGACGATATGACAGAGGTTCCTTCCACTAACGAGTCCGCCGACTATTACCTCCCGCACCATGCGGTTATCAAGCCTGAGAGCACTACCACGAAAGTCCGCGTGGTATTCAACGCGTCCAGCCCTTCCGCGAACGGAACGAGCTTGAATGATCTGCTTCATGCTGGTCCGGTCCTCCAATCCGATTTAACCCTCCAAATCCTGAAGTGGCGCTATTTCCGATATGTCTTCAACGCCGACATTACAAAGATGTATCGCCAGATTTGGGTGCATCCGACGCACACGCCCTTCCAGCGAATATTATTTCGAAACCAGGAGGGTGAGATTCGGGATTATGAGCTGAAAACCGTGACCTTTGGAGTCAATTGCGCTCCGTTTTTAGCCATCCGGGTACTGCAACAGCTTGCCGACGACATCCAGTCGCGATTTCCAAGGGCAAGTCACATTGTGCGGAACGACGTCCTAGCCGGGGCAGACTCCATCAAGGAGGCACAGCTGGCTATCCACGAACTGCAGGCCGCCCTCAGCTCCGCAGGCTTTCCCCTGCGAAAATGGACATCCAACCAAAAGGAGATTTTGGGCGAGCTTCCGAGTGACCACCTCTTGCACACCGATTTTCTGGAAATCGAAGCCGAGAGCACGGCCAAGACCCTCGGAGTTCGCTGGAAGGCGACGTCAGACGAGTTCTTCTTTGTTCCTCCAGTGTTCACGCTGGAGTTATCCTACACCAAGCGAGAAGTTCTTTCCCAAATAGCGAAGCTGTTTGACCCCGCGGGGTGGCTAGCAGAGAACTGCAAGGGTGTCAGTTTTTGCCACCCTACTCACACCATACGAATAGTGTGTACCGGTGCCACTCGCCACCGGCTAAGCAAATCAAAGACACTCACTCATCAAAAGTTGTGTGTGTGCTGCGAGTGCCGGCAATATCTCGCACTCAATCACACAATCACCCGTTCTTTTTCTTCACGCACCCAGATGTTTTTAGGCAACGGGTGCCGGTCGCACTCAAGCAATGCATATCACCCGGGTGTTTTGTACACACCATGGTGCCTGTGTGTACTCATGAGTAATTTTCGGCTGTAAAAATAAAGTTAATTCTTTGTGCTTGTCGAAATTTTCATATTGCGACTAAGCGACGAATTTCCCTCAGCAAGTACTAAAAAAGCAACACAAGCGAAACCTTGCACAAAAGAAATCTTAACACCCAAGGCACTCTATAAATTTTGTGCTTCCCTTTTCACCCACCCTTCTTTCGACTCCGATGCGCCAATGTATGCCACACACACTCATGCACACAGCTACCTACTCAATTTTGTTACTTGTGTGTGCAAACACTCATGCAGGATTGTATTGTACACTCAGTTGTCCGGTGGTTAAAAACACCGGGTGTCAAAATCACCCTACATTTACCCGGTGCACCTTAAGTGCCGGTGGATTCTTGCAGTTCACTGGTGGCTAGCCCCATTCATCGTCCGGTCCAAGATTTTCATGCAGGAAATCTGGTTGCAAGAGTTGGGATGGGACGAACAGCTTCCAAGTTCGTTGTACCAACGCTGGCTAGACTTTCTGCAAAGTTACGCTTCACTCCCCGAGATCAAGATTCCAATATGGGTTTGTTACCAGCCATCGGTAAAGGTCACGGTTTCTGCGATGCCCTCGAAAAGGCGTACGGTGCCGCGATCTACGTGCGCGTCGAGTGTGCCCAGCATATCACGGTGCATCTGCTGTCGGCTAAAACACGAGTCGCTCCCGTGAAAACTGTTTCGCTTCCTAGACTAGAACTGTGCGGTGCAGTGCTCCTTTCCGAAATGGCGACGGCTATCCTGCCAAGCATGCCGACGGAACATCATCAATGTTACTACTGGACCGATTCGACTATTGTACTGGCCTGGTTGAGCAAGCCCGCGTGCCACTGGACTACCTTTGTGGCCAATCGAGTGACAAAAATAGCTCAGACTACCGAGATCAAGGATTGGTCTCATTTTCGTTCCGAACATAACGCCGCCGACTTAGCCAGTCGAGGCGTAGCTTTACCCGATCTGGTGGGTAACCAACTCTGGTGGCACGGACCAGCTTGGTTGCAATCTCCACGTGATCAATGGCCAGCCCAAGCCGCTGAAACTCCAATTATGACTCTAGAGCAGCGGGACGTGAAAGTCCATCTCGCCTCCAGCCCACCCGAAGATTTCCTGGAGCGTTTTTCCCAGCTTGAGAAGGCTCTTCGAGTGCGGGCATATGTTCTACGGTTTATTCAATGTTGCAAGAAGGTAACACCCGCACGCAGGGACCACCTCACTAGTGGGGAAATTAACGAAGCTGAGCGAACTCTTATCCTAGAGGCTCAGCGCCGGGACTTCCCCCAGGAATTTCACTGCCTGAGCGGTAAACGTCCCTTGCCAAGTTCGAGCTCAATTTTGAATCTGAACCCCTTTCTGGACCGCCACGGGATCATGAGAGCCTGCGGCCGGGTCACCGCTTCCCAAGATCTGAAGTATGACGAGCGCCATCCAATCATCCTGTCCTATAGTTGCCGCCTGTCTCGCCTGCTCGCTCACTTCACGCACAGAATCACTCTCCACGGCGGTAGTCAACTGATGACGCGCCTCATTCGCTGCAAATATTGGATTCCGAGAATCCGGAACCTGATGAAGGGCGTGGTGAACTCCTGCAAGGTCTGCATCATCCACAAGAAGAAGCTACAGACCCAACTGATGGGTGATCTCCCGACAGACCGAACTTCTTTCTCCAGACCGTTCACCCATACCGGTATTGACTATGCCGGTCCTTTCGACATAAGGAACTATACCGGGCGAGCATGCCTGATCACCAAGGGTTATGTGTGCGTATTTGTATGTTTTTCCACGAAGGCCATTCACTTGGAGGCCACTTCCGACCTGACCACCGAGAAGTTCCTAGAAGCTTTCGCCCGCTTCGTCGCTAGACGAGGTTGTCCGCAGCGTATCCATTCCGACAATGGGAAAACTTTCGTGGGAGCAGCAACTGTACTGTCTCAGGACTTTCTAGCAGCGTTCCAGGACTCGGTGACGGAGGCATACAGCCATCAACGGGTTGCATGGTGTTTCATTCCGCCAGGAGCTCCACATATGGGCGGCCTGTGGGAAGCCGGCGTAAAGAGTTTTAAAACGCTCTTCTACAAAGCCACGTCCACCCGGAAATATACCTTCGAAGAGCTCTCCAAGCTTCTCTCCAAGATCGAAGCATGCCTCAATTCCAAGCCACTCTCACCTATGTCCCTCACTCCAGGGCACTTCCTTATCGGAGGACCTTTAATGGCGACTGCAGAACCCGAAATAAAGGAGAACCTCTAGTTGATTATTAATCGGTGGCAGCATTTGAAGGCCCTCAACCAGCAATTCTGCCAGAGGTGGAAAGATGAGTACCTCAAGGAACTTCACAAGCGCAACAAGTGGCAGACGGACATGCCAAATCTCCAGATCGGCGATATGGTTGTCGTGAAGGAAGACAACCTGCCCTCTAACGACTGGCGACTCGGAAGAGTACAGTCCGTGTCTCCCGGCGCCGACAACAGGGTCCGGGTGGCAGATATCCTTACTGCCCGCGGTGTGATCAAACGTCTGGTCGCAAAAGTCGTTCTCCTTCCGGAGGAACTCTCTCGTCCTGGACAACAGTAACGGGAGGCGTTCCTGTGCCTAGCCCGTTTAATACTGCCTCTCCTTGTTCTCTATTCCATCCACGTTCTTTTTGCCTCCAAAACGTCCTCGTTTGTTCGTCCAACAGTACTTAGAGAAGTGCCTGTCATCTGTTCCTAGCACATTACTAATGCTTTTCCGATTATTCTTCTCCAACCAGTTTCTTTGCATCCAGATCGAGATGGCTCCACAACCCCGTGACAACTACACCTCAGGAAGCAGACGCTCCCGAGTACAAACTCCGTACCGCTGCCGAGTCTGCCCCGGAAACCATCCACTACGGGACTGCCGTAGCTTTCTCAAGCTGAGCGTGGCGAAGAGGCTCCGAGCCGTGCTCATCAACAAATACTGCCGGAACTGCCTGGCTCATCAGCACTCCGGCAAGGACTGTCGCAGTGGTGGCCGGTGCCAGGTGTGCCATAAGGACCACCACACGCTGCTCCACATGCGACCATCCCAGCGTCCAGCCCGCTCGGAATCGCCAGCTCCGGCTTCAGCTCCGGTGGCCCGAGCCGATCGCCGACAACGGGCTCCCGCAAGACGCCCAAACACGGGGTCCTCCCAGCGTCCAGTCCGCCCGAAGTCGTCGGCCGCAACTCCACGTCCGTCTGCAGCTCCGGTGTCCCGAGCCGATCGCCGCCAACGAGCTCCCGCAAGACGCCCAAACACGGGCTCCTCCCAGCGTCCAGTCCGCTCGAAGTCGTCGGCCGCAACTCCACGTCCGTATTCAGCTTCGGTGTCCCGAGCCGATCGCCGCCAACGAGCTCCCGCAAGACGCCCAAACACGGGCTCCTCCCAGCGTCCAGTCCGCTCGAAGTCGTCGGCCGCAACTCCACGTCCGTCTTCAGCTTCGGTGTCCCGAGCCGATCGCCGACCCGTCGTGGGTAATCCGGCGCCATCAGTCGATACGCTCTTCCAGCACCGAAGCATCAACTTCCTACCGACGGCCCAGGTGGTCTTGGACACGGGAACGAAAACCCATGAGACAACCGCGCTCATCGACCCATGCACGCCGGTGAGCTGCATTGACGCTTCCTTGGCCGCCGACTTCAAGCTGCCCAGCACGCGCATCGGATCGGAGAAGGTTGCCACCACTGTCATCCGCGCCAGGACCGGCGATGTCAAATTGGACGTGGTCCTCAAAATGGAGCCCCGCTTACGCGTCCGCACGCCGCAGGTTCGATGACATTCGCCTTGCCAATGAGGAATTCCATCGGCCGGCCACCATTTCCCTAGTATTAGGAGCGGATGTATACCAGAAGGTGATCCAACCCGGGTTCCTTGTTGCAGTCCTGCAAGGGGGGAGGATGTTTAGGGCAGAAGCGAAGTTAACAGCGCGCTGTTAACTCGCACGCTCTCCCATGCCCTTCGCTCTCTCGCGCCGTGGATGCGATCCACTCGGCTCACTCACGGGCGCTAACCGTGGGCCGAGCTTGGGAGAACAGTCTCTCGACACCTACAATCGACGTCATACACGGCTATCACCCCCGCGATACTCAACCACTCTACAAATATACAAAGATTTAAATTGACGCCCCCGACTACTTATTTACTGGGAATTTCGGGACCATCCAAAATCCACCCCACTACAAACAATATGCATATCGTTTTCAACTCTATTTTTAATGAAACGAACTTTGGTGTCATCAGAATTGTCCTATCTTAATCCTTCGAAAATATGCAAATATGCAAAATCCGAGGTCTTATAAGCATATTTGATTTTTAGTTTTCTAAAAATTCAATTAAGACCATATTCGCACAGGACATGTCGCAAGGGACAAAAATTCCTAGGTTAATAACAGTTAAAAACATACCGTTAGCGTAAAGCATTTTTATACCCATACTCCGATGATCCTATTGGGCTTTGAGGAGGCTCAAAGGGGGCCTAGCTGAGGCCGCAGGACGCGTCGCAGGTTGCAGATAGCGAACAGCCTACCCCTCTGGGTAGGTCAACTGTGAATAAGCGGGCGTCGCAAAGTTAAGCAACTAGGGTTGGCTCTGAAGGGGAGTACTGAAATAAACAGTCCCGGACAGCCAGCGTGTTCGCGAAGCAGCAACACTGACGATGCGCTTTTGGTGCCGCCTCTCATATAGTTGCTCACACACTCCCTCTCCCTACACATACCTACCCACATCCCAACCCCAACACTCACCTCACACCGGACCGGACTAAGGTGTCATTCGACCCGTGCCGAGAGTCAGCCTGGCTGGGGGACAGGTATAAAAACTAGCCAAGTCGCGAGCGGAGAGCTTAGGGACTTGGCAGCCTCTGTTCTAATTATGCCTTACCAGGGTAACGTGGATCTCTGCCGGGGTGGACCATTCCCCTTCTCTGCCGCTCGTGGGAATCATATGGATAAATACGCAAAAATACAAAAAATTCAAAACAAAAACGAAAAAGGCACTCCCCAAATGCCAACTGGGAGTACACCCAAGCTAGAGAAGGAAGTGGCCCAAAGGCCTGTCCCGATCCGATCAAATTCAGGAAAGACCTGCACGGTGGAAGTCACGCGTATGAACCCGGGTGGGTCTCATCGCAAATCTGGGCTGGGTGGGAAGTCCACACCCAAAACTGATATCATGGAAGGGCAGCTAAGCAACATTTCGGCTTCCGGTGAAGCTGCGGGTGATGGCTTGCCATCAACCAGTGTCCAAGCCACAAAATTTAGTTATGCCGAAAAGAGGAGTGCTGGGCACATACACAGTCGGCAAAACGCTAGCACAGAAGCCAGCCCAACTGCCGACTGGCTGAAGAAGGTGGAATGGGCATCGGCGGTGCTACCGAACTTCAGTGTGGAGCCACAGAAGGTGGCTGAGATGGCGCAAATCGGAGAAGTCTACGCTGGGGCAAAGCTCGTCGCGGTAGACTGGAGCGAGGTGCCCAGCAGGCCAAGGGCTCGCATATGGTTGCCGGCCACCTTCAAGGAGCCCGAGCGGATCCTTAGAATGCTGCAGCGATGCAACCCGGCACTACCAACCACAGAATGGAAGGTAGTCAAAGTGGAGGCATCGAAAGGCCCCACCAACCAAGCGGTGATAATCCTGAACAAGGAATAACTAGCCCCGATCGAGGCAGCAAAAGGAGAGCTCAACTTAGGGTTCAGCTCGGTGACCATGAAGGTCTACAAGTCGGATGCAGCGGCCGAGGCGCGTCCTGTCAACAACCCAGTTGAGCAGGACGTTGCCTCGGAGATTCAGGCTTCTGCAGATAAATCTCCACCACTGTAAGGCAGCATCTGCTGCCCTTATGCTCCGCTTGGACGCGAGCGGAGCGGAGATAGTCCTAATCCAAGAGTCTTGGGTGGTGGGAGGCAAGGTGTGTGGATTAGCGAAGAAGGATTACAAGCTCATAGTAGCTCAAACTGAAGGTAAAACTCGTACCTGCATTCTGGCAAGAAAGCACCTAAATATTTTTCTGCTCCATAATTTTAGCAATGGCGACAACACGGCGGCTAGCCTAGAGCTACAGGGGACACACCTAAACCTGGTGTCGTCCTACATGGCTAACGAGGAGAGCGATCCTCGCAGTGACCTCGTTCGCAAGATAATCTGCCATAGCGAAAGGGCGGACACAGGCCTATTAATAGGCTGCGATGCCAACGCTCACCACACTCAGTGGGGGAGCTCCGACACAAATGTAAGGGGTGAGTCACTTTTCAGCTTCATCCTAAACTCTAATCTAGTTATCTGTAATCGAGGTAACGACCCTACCTTTATTATAAAAAACCGACAGGAGGTTATTGACCTCACCTTATTGTCTCACAAATTGTCAGACATAGTTAAAAGTTGGAGAGCCCTAGAGGACCACTCCTTCTCCGACCACAGGTATATCGAGACAGTACTATCTCTCGAAAGCCCAAAACCTACTGACTATAATAACCCCAGGAAAGCCAACTGGGATTTATATAGTGCTAACATAGAGAAATTACTCCCCCCCATACCACCAAAATGCCCGGACACTCTGGATGATCTAAATAGCCTAGTAGACAGCGTCACCGAAGCGTATAAAAAAAAGCCCTTCACGGGAGCATGTCTCTCAATTAGACCTAAAGGGAAAAAGAAACCCCCTTGGTGGTCAAAAGAAGTAGATATTCTACGCAGAGACTGCAGGACTTTCTTCAATACAGCCAAAAGCGACAGCGAGGAAGAACACTGGGCAAACTACAAAAGTAGTCTAGCTCTATACAAGAAAGAAACCAGGAAAGCGAAAAGGGCCTCTTGGCAAAAATTCTGCTCCGACATTGAGGACACGTCGGAAGCCGCAAGGCTACGTAAGATCCTCTCAAAAACTACCCTCTCGGTGGGATACCTCTAGAAAATGGATGGAAGTGGACGTGGACTAACTCAAGTGAGGACTCCCTACATATCCTACTCTATACCCATTTTCCTGGGTGCACAACCATCGAGCCGGCAGACCTCCCAAGTGCAGGCCCGGTAGCCTCGATTGCGAACATCCTCACAACACGAAACATTAGCTGGGCAGCAAACAGCTTTAAATCCTTCAAATCGCCTGGTCCTGACCAAGTCATTCCGGCTCAGTACTAAACGGATGCAGGCTCTCCTTAAGCGTTAATGCCAGTTATTTAGGGTTGGTAATTGAAAATAAGCTTAGCTGGAACCTGAACCTGGCCACGATAGCCCTCTACACTTCCAAAAAGGCCATTGGGATGAAATGGGGCATGAACCCAAGCATAGTCCAATGGATATACCTAGCAATAGTTAGACCAATACTACTCTACGGCGTCGCAGTGTGGTGGCCTGCCCTATCAAAAAGGACCATCACGAAACAACTGGGCTAGGTGCAGCGCACTGCAGCCCTATGCATCAATGGAGATCTGCGCACCACACCAACGGATGAGCTAAATGCTATCCTATGCCTGCAGAGCCTTGACCTTGGAGGTAAGGAGCAACCAATGTGTGTCACAGCACAAATGGAAACAATATCGTCCTCACATAAACGAACTACTGCACTCCGAGGGACTACACAGATACCCCTTTTGAAATAATTATCCCTCACAGAGACAACAGGCTCGAGGGACCACCTGGCCCAGATGTAGCCATTCAAATCTTCACCGATGGCTCAAAGCTGGACAACAAGGTCGGAGGAGGGATACTCCGAATAGCTTAACATAAAACACTCTTTCAGGCTCCCAGATCATTGCAGTGTCTTCCAAGCGGAAGTCATAGCGATCAAGGAAGCCTTGAACTGTCTTCACGAAGCTGCCACTACGGCAACTCACCTAAATATCTACAGTGATAGCCAAGCTGCGATCAAATCGCTCAATGCGATAACAACAAGCTCGGCTACCGTGGAAAACTGTCGCAAATCTCTCCATTAGATGGCTGATCAGTTTGCTATCAGCTTAATATAGGTCCCGTGCCACCAGGACATTGAAGGCAACTGTATAGCAGACGAGGAGGATATTCGTATGCCAATGGACACCTGTAAGCTCAAAATATAAGAGCATTTTAAGCAACTAATAAATGATAGATGGCAAACAGTGCCACTATGTCGCCACCGATGAGCTCTGCAAACTCGGCAGGAAAAGGTGCAGCTCAGTCATACGCTCCCTTACGGGACACTGGCTAATAGGCACCCACGCAAACAGGACGGCTGCTCCCTATAACGACTTCTGTCGTAGCTGTCGTAGATGAGGCCGAGAAGGAGACAGGTATATCGAGACAGTACTATCTCTCGAAAGCCCAAAACCTACTGACTATAATAACCCCAGGAAAGCCAACTGGGATTTATATAGTGCTAACATAGAGAAATGACTCCCCCCCATACCACCAAAATGCCCGGACACTCTGGATGATCTAAATAGCCTAGTAGACAGCGTCACCGAAGCGTATAAAAAAAAGCCCTTCACGGGAGCATGTCTCTCAATTAGACCTAAAGGGAAAAAGAAACCCCCTTGGTGGTCAAAAGAAGTAGATATTCTACGCAGAGACTGCAGGACTTTCTTCAATACAGCCAAAAGCGACAGCGAGGAAGAACACTGGGCAAACTACAAAAGTAGTCTAGCTCTATACAAGAAAGAAACCAGGAAAGCGAAAAGGGCCTCTTGGCAAAAATTCTGCTCCGACATTGAGGACACGTCGGAAGCCGCAAGGCTACGTAAGATCCTCTCAAAAACTACCCTCTCGGTGGGATACCTCTAGAAAATGGATGGAAGTGGACGTGGACTAACTCAAGTGAGGACTCCCTACATATCCTACTCTATACCCATTTTCCTGGGTGCACAACCATCGAGCCGGCAGACCTCCCAAGTGCAGGCCCGGTAGCCTCGATTGCGAACATCCTCACAACACGAAACATTAGCTGGGCAGCAAACAGCTTTAAATCCTTCAAATCGCCTGGTCCTGACCAAGTCATTCCGGCTCAGTACTAAACGGATGCAGGCTCTCCTTAAGCGTTAATGCCAGTTATTTAGGGTTGGTAATTGAAAATAAGCTTAGCTGGAACCTGAACCTGGCCACGATAGCCCTCTACACTTCCAAAAAGGCCATTGGGATGAAATGGGGCATGAACCCAAGCATAGTCCAATGGATATACCTAGCAATAGTTAGACCAATACTACTCTACGGCGTCGCAGTGTGGTGGCCTGCCCTATCAAAAAGGACCATCACGAAACAACTGGGCTAGGTGCAGCGCACTGCAGCCCTATGCATCAATGGAGATCTGCGCACCACACCAACGGATGCGCTAAATGCTATCCTATGCCTGCAGAGCCTTGACCTTGGAGGTAAGGAGCAACCAATGTGTGTCACAGCACAAATGGAAACAATATCGTCCTCACATAAACGAACTACTGCACTCCGAGGGACTACACAGATACCCCTTTTGAAATAATTATCCCTCACAGAGACAACAGGCTCGAGGGACCACCTGGCCCAGATGTAGCCATTCAAATCTTCACTGATGGCTCAAAGCTGGACAACAAGGTCGGAGGAGGGATACTCCGAATAGCTTAACATAAAACACTCTTTCAGGCTCCCAGATCATTGCAGTGTCTTCCAAGCGGAAGTCATAGCGATCAAGGAAGCCTTGAACTGTCTTCACGAAGCTGCCACTACGGCAACTCACCTAAATATCTACAGTGATAGCCAAGCTGCGATCAAATCGCTCAATGCGATAACAACAAGCTCGGCTACCGTGGAAAACTGTCGCAAATCTCTCCATTAGATGGCTGATCAGTTTGCTATCAGCTTAATATAGGTCCCGTGCCACCAGGACATTGAAGGCAACTGTATAGCAGACGAGGAGGATATTCGTATGCCAATGGACACCTGTAAGCTCAAAATATAAGAGCATTTTAAGCAACTAATAAATGATAGATGGCAAACAGTGCCACTATGTCGCCACCGATGAGCTCTGCAAACTCGGCAGGAAAAGGTGCAGCTCAGTTATACGCTCCCTTACGGGACACTGGCTAATAGGCACCCACGCAAACAGGACGGCTGCTCCCTATAACGACTTCTGTCGTAGCTGTCGTAGATGAGGCCGAGAAGGAGACAGGTATATCGAGACAGTACTATCTCTCGAAAGCCCAAAACCTACTGACTATAATAACCCCAGGAAAGCCAACTGGGATTTATATAGTGCTAACATAGAAAAATTACTCCCCCCCATACCACCAAAATGCCCGGACACTCTGGATGATCTAAATAGCCTAGTAGACAGCGTCACCGAAGCGTATAAAAAAAAGCCCTTCACGGGAGCATGTCTCTCAATTAGACCTAAAGGGAAAAAGAAACCCCCTTGGTGGTCAAAAGAAGTAGATATTCTACGCAGAGACTGCAGGACTTTCTTCAATACAGCCAAAAGCGACAGCGAGGAAGAACACTGGGCAAACTACAAAAGTAGTCTAGCTCTATACAAGAATGAAACCAGGAAAGCGAAAAGGGCCTCTTGGCAAAAATTCTGCTCCGACATTGAGGACACGTCGGAAGCCGCAAGGCTACGTAAGATCCTCTCAAAAACTACCCTCTCGGTGGGATACCTCTAGAAAATGGATGGAAGTGGACGTGGACTAACTCAAGTGAGGACTCCCTACATATCCTACTCTATACCCATTTTCCTGGGTGCACAACCATCGAGCCGGCAGACCTCCCAAGTGCAGGCCCGGTAGCCTCGATTGCGAACATCCTCACAACACGAAACATTAGCTGGGCAGCAAACAGCTTTAAATCCTTCAAATCGCCTGGTCCTGACCAAGTCATTCCGGCTCAGTACTAAACGGATGCAGGCTCTCCTTAAGCGTTAATGCCAGTTATTTAGGGTTGGTAATTGAAAATAAGCTTAGCTGGAACCTGAACCTGGCCACGATAGCCCTCTACACTTCCAAAAAGGCCATTGGGATGAAATGGGGCATGAACCCAAGCATAGTCCAATGGATATACCTAGCAATAGTTAGACCAATACTACTCTACGGCGTCGCAGTGTGGTGGCCTGCCCTATCAAAAAGGACCATCACGAAACAACTGGGCTAGGTGCAGCGCACTGCAGCCCTATGCATCAATGGAGATCTGCGCACCACACCAACGGATGCGCTAAATGCTATCCTATGCCTGCAGAGCCTTGACCTTGGAGGTAAGGAGCAACCAATGTGTGTCACAGCACAAATGGAAACAATATCGTCCTCACATAAACGAACTACTGCACTCCGAGGGACTACACAGATACCCCTTTTGAAATAATTATCCCTCACAGAGACAACAGGCTCGAGGGACCACCTGGCCCAGATGTAGCCATTCAAATCTTCACTGATGGCTCAAAGCTGGACAACAAGGTCGGAGGAGGGATACTCCGAATAGCTTAACATAAAACACTCTTTCAGGCTCCCAGATCATTGCAGTGTCTTCCAAGCGGAAGTCATAGCGATCAAGGAAGCCTTGAACTGTCTTCACGAAGCTGCCACTACGGCAACTCACCTAAATATCTACAGTGATAGCCAAGCTGCGATCAAATCGCTCAATGCGATAACAACAAGCTCGGCTACCGTGGAAAACTGTCGCAAATCTCTCCATTAGATGGCTGATCAGTTTGCTATCAGCTTAATATAGGTCCCGTGGAGGATATTCGTATGCCAATGGCCACCTGTAAGCTCAAAATATAAGAGCATTTTAAGCAACTAATAAATGATAGATGGCAAACAGTGCCACTATGTCGCCACCGATGAGCTCTGCAAACTCGGCAGGAAAAGGTGCAGCTCAGTCATACGCTCCCTTACGGGACACTGGCTAATAGGCACCCACGCAAACAGGACGGCTGCTCCCTATAACGACTTCTGTCGTAGCTGTCGTAGATGAGGCCGAGAAGGAGACGGTGGAACACCTGTTCTGCTCCTGTCCGGCTCTCAGTAGGAGACTTAAATACTTAGGCTCACCTTTCTTAATTGACATTTCAAACATGTCTACAATGAATCCCAGACGGATCGCCATGGATAACAAGGGAAGAGGAAACGATATATGCGGTGTCACAATGGGCCGAAACCGGCTTAGGTGTGTCGGGTTCCTAACGATCCCGAAAACCTCCTCAACCTAACCTAACCTAACCTATACCCGTACTCAAAAATAGTCAAGGTGTATATCGTATATGTGGTAAAAGTGGATGTGTTTAACACAGAGAAGGAAACGCCACCACAAAGGACGAAAATCTGTGGCAGCTACAATTTGAAGATACGATAAAACTAAAAACGCAGTATCGCAGAGAATGACCATATCTACCAGATTGCCGAATCTCAGTCAGATCGGATCATTGTTATAGCCAGAGTAAAGAAATTAATTTTCAGTTGCTTCCCCCACCTCCTACGGCGCTGCTTTCGCTACTCATTCTCTTTCTCGCTAGAATATAAATGGTAGATGTAGAATATTTGTTCTAGATGTATAATCTATATTTTAGATGTAGTTAACAGATGTAGCAAAAAAGTATAAAATGTAAAATATTTAAAATTTCTATTAAAATTTCAATCATATGCTCAAAAATTTATATACTGACTCAGTACGGGTATAAAAGTAGAGTCGCGACTAAAGGCGACTCACACGTTCCTTCTCGTTGTAACTTGAACTAGGGCCTACCCTCATTTCACCATCGCAGAATATGTAATGGTGTGATGTTTATGCATAAGGTCCTACTCGGGATTGTGGCCTCTTTTGGGACAGATCGACTTTTCGGTTTCTTCCTTTTATGTATTAATCGTTAGTTCTGTATTATTTTGGCCCATTATTATCAGATAATTTATATAATATATATCTGAGATCTAGGCGCTCAGCGGGATGGATGGACAGACAGTCATAGTTACATGTTACACACATCAACTTCCAGCGGGTGATGGCTTGCCATCAACCAGTGTCCAAGCCACAAAATTTAGTTATGCCGAAAAGAGGAGTGCTGGGCACATACACAGTCGGCAAAACGCTAGCACAGAAGCCAGCCCAACTGCCGACTGGCTGAAGAAGGTGGAATGGGCATCGGCGGTGCTACCGAACTTCAGTGTGGAGCCACAGAAGGTGGCTGAGATGGCGCAAATCGGAGAAGTCTACGCTGGGGCAAAGCTCGTCGCGGTAGACTGGAGCGAGGTGCCCAGCAGGCCAAGGGCTCGCATATGGTTGCCGGCCACAGAATGGAAGGTAGTCAAAGTGGAGGCATCGAAAGGCCCCACCAACCAAGCGGTGATAATCCTGAACAAGGAATAACTAGCCCCGATCGAGGCAGCAAAAGGAGAGCTCAACTTAGGGTTCAGCTCGGTGACCATGAAGGTCTACAAGTCGGATGCAGCGGCCGAGGCGCGTCCTGTCAACAACCCAGTTGAGCAGGACGTTGCCTCGGAGATTCAGGCTTCTGCAGATAAATCTCCACCACTGTAAGGCAGCATCTGCTGCCCTTATGCTCCGCTTGGACGCGAGCGGAGCGGAGATAGTCCTAATCCAAGAGTCTTGGGTGGTGGGAGGCAAGGTGTGTGGATTAGCGAAGAAGGATTACAAGCTCATAGTAGCTCAAACTGAAGGTAAAACTCGTACCTGCATTCTGGCAAGAAAGCACCTAAATATTTTTCTGCTCCATAATTTTAGCAATGGCGACAACACGGCGGCTAGCCTAGAGCTACAGGGGACACACCTAAACCTGGTGTCGTCCTACATGGCTAACGAGGAGAGCGATCCTCGCAGTGACCTCGTTCGCAAGATAATCTGCCATAGCGAAAGGGCGGACACAGGCCTATTAATAGGCTACGATGCCAACGCTCACCACACTCAGTGGGGGAGCTCCGACACAAATGTAAGGGGTGAGTCACTTTTCAGCTTCATCCTAAACTCTAATCTAGTTATCTGTAATCGAGGTAACGACCCTACCTTTATTATAAAAAACCGACAGGAGGTTATTGACCCCACCTTATTGTCTCACAAATTGTCAGACATAGTTAAAAGTTGGAGAGCCCTAGAGGACCACTCCTTCTCCGACCACAGGTATATCGAGACAGTACTATCTCTCGAAAGCCCAAAACCTACTGACTATAATAACCCCAGGAAAGCCAACTGGGATTTATATAGTGCTAACATAGAGAAATTACTCCCCCCCATACCACCAAAATGCCCGGACACTCTGGATGATCTAAATAGCCTAGTAGACAGCGTCACCGAAGCGTATAAAAAAAAGCCCTTCACGGGAGCATGTCTCTCAATTAGACCTAAAGGGAAAAAGAAACCCCCTTGGTGGTCAAAAGAAGTAGATATTCTACGCAGAGACTGCAGGACTTTCTTCAATACAGCCAAAAGCGACAGCGAGGAAGAACACTGGGCAAACTACAAAAGTAGTCTAGCTCTATACAAGAATGAAACCAGGAAAGCGAAAAGGGCCTCTTGGCAAAAATTCTGCTCCGACATTGAGGACACGTCGGAAGCCGCAAGGCTACGTAAGATCCTCTCAAAAACTACCCTCTCGGTGGGATACCTCTAGAAAATGGATGGAAGTGGACGTGGACTAACTCAAGTGAGGACTCCCTACATATCCTACTCTATACCCATTTTCCTGGGTGCACAACCATCGAGCCGGCAGACCTCCCAAGTGCAGGCCCGGTAGCCTCGATTGCGAACATCCTCACAACACGAAACATTAGCTGGGCAGCAAACAGCTTTAAATCCTTCAAATCGCCTGGTCCTGACCAAGTCATTCCGGCTCAGTACTAAACGGATGCAGGCTCTCCTTAAGCGTTAATGCCAGTTATTTAGGGTTGGTAATTGAAAATAAGCTTAGCTGGAACCTGAACCTGGCCACGATAGCCCTCTACACTTCCAAAAAGGCCATTGGGATGAAATGGGGCATGAACCCAAGCATAGTCCAATGGATATACCTAGCAATAGTTAGACCAATTAGGGTTGGTACGGCGTCGCAGTGTGGTGGCCTGCCCTATCAAAAAGGACCATCACGAAACAACTGGGCTAGGTGCAGCGCACTGCAGCCCTATGCATCAATGGAGATCTGCGCACCACACCAACGGATGCGCTAAATGCTATCCTATGCCTGCAGAGCCTTGACCTTGGAGGTAAGGAGCAACCAATGTGTGTCACAGCACAAATGGAAACAATATCGTCCTCACATAAACGAACTACTGCACTCCGAGGGACTACACAGATACCCCTTTTGAAATAATTATCCCTCACAGAGACAACAGGCTCGAGGGACCACCTGGCCCAGATGTAGCCATTCAAATCTTCACTGATGGCTCAAAGCTGGACAACAAGGTCGGAGGAGGGATACTCCGAATAGCTTAACATAAAACACTCTTTCAGGCTCCCAGATCATTGCAGTGTCTTCCAAGCGGAAGTCATAGCGATCAAGGAAGCCTTGAACTGTCTTCACGAAGCTGCCACTACGGCAACTCACCTAAATATCTACAGTGATAGCCAAGCTGCGATCAAATCGCTCAATGCGATAACAACAAGCTCGGCTACCGTGGAAAACTGTCGCAAATCTCTCCATTAGATGGCTGATCAGTTTGCTATCAGCTTAATATAGGTCCCGTGGAGGATATTCGTATGCCAATGGCCACCTGTAAGCTCAAAATATAAGAGCATTTTAAGCAACTAATAAATGATAGATGGCAAACAGTGCCACTATGTCGCCACCGATGAGCTCTGCAAACTCGGCAGGAAAAGGTGCAGCTCAGTCATACGCTCCCTTACGGGACACTGGCTAATAGGCACCCACGCAAACAGGACGGCTGCTCCCTATAACGACTTCTGTCGTAGCTGTCGTAGATGAGGCCGAGAAGGAGACGGTGGAACACCTGTTCTGCTCCTGTCCGGCTCTCAGTAGGAGACTTAAATACTTAGGCTCACCTTTCTTAATTGACATTTCAAACATGTCTACAATGAATCCCAGACGGATCGCCATGGATAACAAGGGAAGAGGAAACGATATATGCGGTGTCACAATGGGCCGAAACCGGCTTAGGTGTGTCGGGTTCCTAACGATCCCGAAAACCTCCTCAACCTAACCTAACCTAACCTATACCCGTACTCAAAAATAGTCAAGGTGTATATCGTATATGTGGTAAAAGTGGATGTGTTTAACACAGAGAAGGAAACGCCACCACAAAGGACGAAAATCTGTGGCAGCTACAATTTGAAGATACGATAAAACTAAAAACGCAGTATCGCAGAGAATGACCATATCTACCAGATTGCCGAATCTCAGTCAGATCGGATCATTATTATAGCCAGAGTAAAGAAATTAATTTTCAGTTGCTTCCCCCACCTCCTACGGCGCTGCTTTCGCTACTCATTCTCTTTCTCGCTAGAATATAAATGGTAGATGTAGAATATTTGTTCTAGATGTATAATCTATATTTTAGATGTAGTTAACAGATGTAGCAAAAAAGTATAAAATGTAAAATATTTAAAATTTCTATTAAAATTTCAATCATAAGCTCAAAAATTTATATACTGACTCAGTACGGGTATAAAAGTAGAGTCGCGACTAAAGGCGACTCACACGTTCCTTCTCGTTGTAACTTGAACTAGGGCCTACCCTCATTTCACCATCGCAGAATATGTAATGGTGTGATGTTTATGCATAAGGTCCTACTCGGGATTGTGGCCTCTTTTGGGACAGATCGACTTTTCGGTTTCTTCCTTTTATGTATTAATCGTTAGTTCTGTATTATTTTGGCCCATTATTATCAGATAATTTATATAATATATATCTGAGATCTAGGCGCTCAGCGGGATGGATGGACAGACAGTCATAGTTACATGTTACACACATCAACTTCCAGCGGGTGATGGCTTGCCATCAACCAGTGTCCAAGCCACAAAATTTAGTTATGCCGAAAAGAGGAGTGCTGGGCACATACACAGTCGGCAAAACGCTAGCACAGAAGCCAGCCCAACTGCCGACTGGCTGAAGAAGGTGGAATGGGCATCGGCGGTGCTACCGAACTTCAGTGTGGAGCCACAGAAGGTGGCTGAGATGGCGCAAATCGGAGAAGTCTACGCTGGGGCAAAGCTCGTCGCGGTAGACTGGAGCGAGGTGCCCAGCAGGCCAAGGGCTCGCATATGGTTGCCGGCCACAGAATGGAAGGTAGTCAAAGTGGAGGCATCGAAAGGCCCCACCAACCAAGCGGTGATAATCCTGAACAAGGAATAACTAGCCCCGATCGAGGCAGCAAAAGGAGAGCTCAACTTAGGGTTCAGCTCGGTGACCATGAAGGTCTACAAGTCGGATGCAGCGGCCGAGGCGCGTCCTGTCAACAACCCAGTTGAGCAGGACGTTGCCTCGGAGATTCAGGCTTCTGCAGATAAATCTCCACCACTGTAAGGCAGCATCTGCTGCCCTTATGCTCCGCTTGGACGCGAGCGGA
Organism: Drosophila subsilvestris; assembly: GCA_035043285.1. Lineage (NCBI taxonomy): Eukaryota > Metazoa > Arthropoda > Insecta > Diptera > Drosophilidae > Drosophila > Drosophila subsilvestris. The sequence goes on from JAWNNB010001621.1 coordinate 319,913, forward strand.
GCGGAGATAGTCCTAATCCAAGAGTCTTGGGTGGTGGGAGGCAAGGTGTGTGGATTAGCGAAGAAGGATTACAAGCTCATAGTAGCTCAAACTGAAGGTAAAACTCGTACCTGCATTCTGGCAAGAAAGCACCTAAATATTTTTCTGCTCCATAATTTTAGCAATGGCGACAACACGGCGGCTAGCCTAGAGCTACAGGGGACACACCTAAACCTGGTGTCGTCCTACATGGCTAACGAGGAGAGCGATCCTCGCAGTGACCTCGTTCGCAAGATAATCTGCCATAGCGAAAGGGCGGACACAGGCCTATTAATAGGCTACGATGCCAACGCTCACCACACTCAGTGGGGGAGCTCCGACACAAATGTAAGGGGTGAGTCACTTTTCAGCTTCATCCTAAACTCTAATCTAGTTATCTGTAATCGAGGTAACGACCCTACCTTTATTATAAAAAACCGACAGGAGGTTATTGACCCCACCTTATTGTCTCACAAATTGTCAGACATAGTTAAAAGTTGGAGAGCCCTAGAGGACCACTCCTTCTCCGACCACAGGTATATCGAGACAGTACTATCTCTCGAAAGCCCAAAACCTACTGACTATAATAACCCCAGGAAAGCCAACTGGGATTTATATAGTGCTAACATAGAGAAATTACTCCCCCCCATACCACCAAAATGCCCGGACACTCTGGATGATCTAAATAGCCTAGTAGACAGCGTCACCGAAGCGTATAAAAAAAAAGCCCTTCACGGGAGCATGTCTCTCAATTAGACCTAAAGGGAAAAAGAAACCCCCTTGGTGGTCAAAAGAAGTAGATATTCTACGCAGAGACTGCAGGACTTTCTTCAATACAGCCAAAAGCGACAGCGAGGAAGAACACTGGGCAAACTACAAAAGTAGTCTAGCTCTATACAAGAATGAAACCAGGAAAGCGAAAAGGGCCTCTTGGCAAAAATTCTGCTCCGACATTGAGGACACGTCGGAAGCCGCAAGGCTACGTAAGATCCTCTCAAAAACTACCCTCTCGGTGGGATACCTCTAGAAAATGGATGGAAGTGGACGTGGACTAACTCAAGTGAGGACTCCCTACATATCCTACTCTATACCCATTTTCCTGGGTGCACAACCATCGAGCCGGCAGACCTCCCAAGTGCAGGCCCGGTAGCCTCGATTGCGAACATCCTCACAACACGAAACATTAGCTGGGCAGCAAACAGCTTTAAATCCTTCAAATCGCCTGGTCCTGACCAAGTCATTCCGGCTCAGTACTAAACGGATGCAGGCTCTCCTTAAGCGTTAATGCCAGTTATTTAGGGTTGGTAATTGAAAATAAGCTTAGCTGGAACCTGAACCTGGCCACGATAGCCCTCTACACTTCCAAAAAGGCCATTGGGATGAAATGGGGCATGAACCCAAGCATAGTCCAATGGATATACCTAGCAATAGTTAGACCAATACTACTCTACGGCGTCGCAGTGTGGTGGCCTGCCCTATCAAAAAGGACCATCACGAAACAACTGGGCTAGGTGCAGCGCACTGCAGCCCTATGCATCAATGGAGATCTGCGCACCACACCAACGGATGAGCTAAATGCTATCCTATGCCTGCAGAGCCTTGACCTTGGAGGTAAGGAGCAACCAATGTGTGTCACAGCACAAATGGAAACAATATCGTCCTCACATAAACGAACTACTGCACTCCGAGGGACTACACAGATACCCCTTTTGAAATAATTATCCCTCACAGAGACAACAGGCTCGAGGGACCACCTGGCCCAGATGTAGCCATTCAAATCTTCACCGATGGCTCAAAGCTGGACAACAAGGTCGGAGGAGGGATACTCCGAATAGCTTAACATAAAACACTCTTTCAGGCTCCCAGATCATTGCAGTGTCTTCCAAGCGGAAGTCATAGCGATCAAGGAAGCCTTGAACTGTCTTCACGAAGCTGCCACTACGGCAACTCACCTAAATATCTACAGTGATAGCCAAGCTGCGATCAAATCGCTCAATGCGATAACAACAAGCTCGGCTACCGTGGAAAACTGTCGCAAATCTCTCCATTAGATGGCTGATCAGTTTGCTATCAGCTTAATATAGGTCCCGTGCCACCAGGACATTGAAGGCAACTGTATAGCAGACGAGGAGGATATTCGTATGCCAATGGCCACCTGTAAGCTCAAAATATAAGAGCATTTTAAGCAACTAATAAATGATAGATGGCAAACAGTGCCACTATGTCGCCACCGATGAGATCTGCAAACTCGGCAGGAAAAGGTGCAGCTCAGTCATACGCTCCCTTACGGGACACTGGCTAATAGGCACCCACGCAAACAGGACGGCTGCTCCCTATAACGACTTCTGTCGTAGCTGTCGTAGATGAGGCCGAGAAGGAGACAGGTATATCGAGACAGTACTATCTCTCGAAAGCCCAAAACCTACTGACTATAATAACCCCAGGAAAGCCAACTGGGATTTATATAGTGCTAACATAGAGAAATTACTCCCCCCCATACCACCAAAATGCCCGGACACTCTGGATGATCTAAATAGCCTAGTAGACAGCGTCACCGAAGCGTATAAAAAAAAGCCCTTCACGGGAGCATGTCTCTCAATTAGACCTAAAGGGAAAAAGAAACCCCCTTGGTGGTCAAAAGAAGTAGATATTCTACGCAGAGACTGCAGGACTTTCTTCAATACAGCCAAAAGCGACAGCGAGGAAGAACACTGGGCAAACTACAAAAGTAGTCTAGCTCTATACAAGAATGAAACCAGGAAAGCGAAAAGGGCCTCTTGGCAAAAATTCTGCTCCGACATTGAGGACACGTCGGAAGCCGCAAGGCTACGTAAGATCCTCTCAAAAACTACCCTCTCGGTGGGATACCTCTAGAAAATGGATGGAAGTGGACGTGGACTAACTCAAGTGAGGACTCCCTACATATCCTACTCTATACCCATTTTCCTGGGTGCACAACCATCGAGCCGGCAGACCTCCCAAGTGCAGGCCCGGTAGCCTCGATTGCGAACATCCTCACAACACGAAACATTAGCTGGGCAGCAAACAGCTTTAAATCCTTCAAATCGCCTGGTCCTGACCAAGTCATTCCGGCTCAGTACTAAACGGATGCAGGCTCTCCTTAAGCGTTAATGCCAGTTATTTAGGGTTGGTAATTGAAAATAAGCTTAGCTGGAACCTGAACCTGGCCACGATAGCCCTCTACACTTCCAAAAAGGCCATTGGGATGAAATGGGGCATGAACCCAAGCATAGTCCAATGGATATACCTAGCAATAGTTAGACCAATACTACTCTACGGCGTCGCAGTGTGGTGGCCTGCCCTATCAAAAAGGACCATCACGAAACAACTGGGCTAGGTGCAGCGCACTGCAGCCCTATGCATCAATGGAGATCTGCGCACCACACCAACGGATGCGCTAAATGCTATCCTATGCCTGCAGAGCCTTGACCTTGGAGGTAAGGAGCAACCAATGTGTGTCACAGCACAAATGGAAACAATATCGTCCTCACATAAACGAACTACTGCACTCCGAGGGACTACACAGATACCCCTTTTGAAATAATTATCCCTCACAGAGACAACAGGCTCGAGGGACCACCTGGCCCAGATGTAGCCATTCAAATCTTCACTGATGGCTCAAAGCTGGACAACAAGGTCGGAGGAGGGATACTCCGAATAGCTTAACATAAAACACTCTTTCAGGCTCCCAGATCATTGCAGTGTCTTCCAAGCGGAAGTCATAGCGATCAAGGAAGCCTTGAACTGTCTTCACGAAGCTGCCACTACGGCAACTCACCTAAATATCTACAGTGATAGCCAAGCTGCGATCAAATCGCTCAATGCGATAACAACAAGCTCGGCTACCGTGGAAAACTGTCGCAAATCTCTCCATTAGATGGCTGATCAGTTTGCTATCAGCTTAATATAGGTCCCGTGCCACCAGGACATTGAAGGCAACTGTATAGCAGACGAGGAGGATATTCGTATGCCAATGGACACCTGTAAGCTCAAAATATAAGAGCATTTTAAGCAACTAATAAATGATAGATGGCAAACAGTGCCACTATGTCGCCACCGATGAGCTCTGCAAACTCGGCAGGAAAAGGTGCAGCTCAGTCATACGCTCCCTTACGGGACACTGGCTAATAGGCACCCACGCAAACAGGACGGCTGCTCCCTATAACGACTTCTGTCGTAGCTGTCGTAGATGAGGCCGAGAAGGAGACAGGTATATCGAGACAGTACTATCTCTCGAAAGCCCAAAACCTACTGACTATAATAACCCCAGGAAAGCCAACTGGGATTTATATAGTGCTAACATAGAGAAATTACTCCCCCCCATACCACCAAAATGCCCGGACACTCTGGATGATCTAAATAGCCTAGTAGACAGCGTCACCGAAGCGTATAAAAAAAAGCCCTTCACGGGAGCATGTCTCTCAATTAGACCTAAAGGGAAAAAGAAACCCCCTTGGTGGTCAAAAGAAGTAGATATTCTACGCAGAGACTGCAGGACTTTCTTCAATACAGCCAAAAGCGACAGCGAGGAAGAACACTGGGCAAACTACAAAAGTAGTCTAGCTCTATACAAGAATGAAACCAGGAAAGCGAAAAGGGCCTCTTGGCAAAAATTCTGCTCCGACATTGAGGACACGTCGGAAGCCGCAAGGCTACGTAAGATCCTCTCAAAAACTACCCTCTCGGTGGGATACCTCTAGAAAATGGATGGAAGTGGACGTGGACTAACTCAAGTGAGGACTCCCTACATATCCTACTCTATACCCATTTTCCTGGGTGCACAACCATCGAGCCGGCAGACCTCCCAAGTGCAGGCCCGGTAGCCTCGATTGCGAACATCCTCACAACACGAAACATTAGCTGGGCAGCAAACAGCTTTAAATCCTTCAAATCGCCTGGTCCTGACCAAGTCATTCCGGCTCAGTACTAAACGGATGCAGGCTCTCCTTAAGCATTAATGCCAGTTATTTAGGGTTGGTAATTGAAAATAAGCTTAGCTGGAACCTGAACCTGGCCACGATAGCCCTCTACACTTCCAAAAAGGCCATTGGGATGAAATGGGGCATGAACCCAAGCATAGTCCAATGGATATACCTAGCAATAGTTAGACCAATACTACTCTACGGCGTCGCAGTGTGGTGGCCTGCCCTATCAAAAAGGACCATCACGAAACAACTGGGCTAGGTGCAGCGCACTGCAGCCCTATGCATCAATGGAGATCTGCGCACCACACCAACGGATGCGCTAAATGCTATCCTATGCCTGCAGAGCCTTGACCTTGGAGGTAAGGAGCAACCAATGTGTGTCACAGCACAAATGGAAACAATATCGTCCTCACATAAACGAACTACTGCACTCCGAGGGACTACACAGATACCCCTTTTGAAATAATTATCCCTCACAGAGACAACAGGCTCGAGGGACCACCTGGCCCAGATGTAGCCATTCAAATCTTCACTGATGGCTCAAAGCTGGACAACAAGGTCGGAGGAGGGATACTCCGAATAGCTTAACATAAAACACTCTTTCAGGCTCCCAGATCATTGCAGTGTCTTCCAAGCGGAAGTCATAGCGATCAAGGAAGCCTTGAACTGTCTTCACGAAGCTGCCACTACGGCAACTCACCTAAATATCTACAGTGATAGCCAAGCTGCGATCAAATCGCTCAATGCGATAACAACAAGCTCGGCTACCGTGGAAAACTGTCGCAAATCTCTCCATTAGATGGCTGATCAGTTTGCTATCAGCTTAATATAGGTCCCGTGCCACCAGGACATTGAAGGCAACTGTATAGCAGACGAGGAGGATATTCGTATGCCAATGGACACCTGTAAGCTCAAAATATAAGAGCATTTTAAGCAACTAATAAATGATAGATGGCAAACAGTGCCACTATGTCGCCACCGATGAGCTCTGCAAACTCGGCAGGAAAAGGTGCAGCTCAGTCATACGCTCCCTTACGGGACACTGGCTAATAGGCACCCACGCAAACAGGACGGCTGCTCCCTATAACGACTTCTGTCGTAGCTGTCGTAGATGAGGCCGAGAAGGAGACAGGTATATCGAGACAGTACTATCTCTCGAAAGCCCAAAACCTACTGACTATAATAACCCCAGGAAAGCCAACTGGGATTTATATAGTGCTAACATAGAGAAATTACTCCCCCCCATACCACCAAAATGCCCGGACACTCTGGATGATCTAAATAGCCTAGTAGACAGCGTCACCGAAGCGTATAAAAAAAAGCCCTTCACGGGAGCATGTCTCTCAATTAGACCTAAAGGGAAAAAGAAACCCCCTTGGTGGTCAAAAGAAGTAGATATTCTACGCAGAGACTGCAGGACTTTCTTCAATACAGCCAAAAGCGACAGCGAGGAAGAACACTGGGCAAACTACAAAAGTAGTCTAGCTCTATACAAGAATGAAACCAGGAAAGCGAAAAGGGCCTCTTGGCAAAAATTCTGCTCCGACATTGAGGACACGTCGGAAGCCGCAAGGCTACGTAAGATCCTCTCAAAAACTACCCTCTCGGTGGGATACCTCTAGAAAATGGATGGAAGTGGACGTGGACTAACTCAAGTGAGGACTCCCTACATATCCTACTCTATACCCATTTTCCTGGGTGCACAACCATCGAGCCGGCAGACCTCCCAAGTGCAGGCCCGGTAGCCTCGATTGCGAACATCCTCACAACACGAAACATTAGCTGGGCAGCAAACAGCTTTAAATCCTTCAAATCGCCTGGTCCTGACCAAGTCATTCCGGCTCAGTACTAAACGGATGCAGGCTCTCCTTAAGCGTTAATGCCAGTTATTTAGGGTTGGTAATTGAAAATAAGCTTAGCTGGAACCTGAACCTGGCCACGATAGCCCTCTACACTTCCAAAAAGGCCATTGGGATGAAATGGGGCATGAACCCAAGCATAGTCCAATGGATATACCTAGCAATAGTTAGACCAATACTACTCTACGGCGTCGTAGTGTGGTGGCCTGCCCTATCAAAAAGGACCATCACGAAACAACTGGGCTAGGTGCAGCGCACTGCAGCCCTATGCATCAATGGAGATCTGCGCACCACACCAACGGATGAGCTAAATGCTATCCTATGCCTGCAGAGCCTTGACCTTGGAGGTAAGGAGCAACCAATGTGTGTCACAGCACAAATGGAAACAATATCGTCCTCACATAAACGAACTACTGCACTCCGAGGGACTACACAGATACCCCTTTTGAAATAATTATCCCTCACAGAGACAACAGGCTCGAGGGACCACCTGGCCCAGATGTAGCCATTCAAATCTTCACCGATGGCTCAAAGCTGGACAACAAGGTCGGAGGAGGGATACTCCGAATAGCTTAACATAAAACACTCTTTCAGGCTCCCAGATCATTGCAGTGTCTTCCAAGCGGAAGTCATAGCGATCAAGGAAGCCTTGAACTGTCTTCACGAAGCTGCCACTACGGCAACTCACCTAAATATCTACAGTGATAGCCAAGCTGCGATCAAATCGCTCAATGCGATAACAACAAGCTCGGCTACCGTGGAAAACTGTCGCAAATCTCTCCATTAGATGGCTGATCAGTTTGCTATCAGCTTAATATAGGTCCCGTGCCACCAGGACATTGAAGGCAACTGTATAGCAGACGAGGAGGATATTCGTATGCCAATGGCCACCTGTAAGCTCAAAATATAAGAGCATTTTAAGCAACTAATAAATGATAGATGGCAAACAGTGCCACTATGTCGCCACCGATGAGATCTGCAAACTCGGCAGGAAAAGGTGCAGCTCAGTCATACGCTCCCTTACGGGACACTGGCTAATAGGCACCCACGCAAACAGGACGGCTGCTCCCTATAACGACTTCTGTCGTAGCTGTCGTAGATGAGGCCGAGAAGGAGACAGGTATATCGAGACAGTACTATCTCTCGAAAGCCCAAAACCTACTGACTATAATAACCCCAGGAAAGCCAACTGGGATTTATATAGTGCTAACATAGAGAAATTACTCCCCCCCATACCACCAAAATGCCCGGACACTCTGGATGATCTAAATAGCCTAGTAGACAGCGTCACCGAAGCGTATAAAAAAAAGCCCTTCACGGGAGCATGTCTCTCAATTAGACCTAAAGGGAAAAAGAAACCCCCTTGGTGGTCAAAAGAAGTAGATATTCTACGCAGAGACTGCAGGACTTTCTTCAATACAGCCAAAAGCGACAGCGAGGAAGAACACTGGGCAAACTACAAAAGTAGTCTAGCTCTATACAAGAATGAAACCAGGAAAGCGAAAAGGGCCTCTTGGCAAAAATTCTGCTCCGACATTGAGGACACGTCGGAAGCCGCAAGGCTACGTAAGATCCTCTCAAAAACTACCCTCTCGGTGGGATACCTCTAGAAAATGGATGGAAGTGGACGTGGACTAACTCAAGTGAGGACTCCCTACATATCCTACTCTATACCCATTTTCCTGGGTGCACAACCATCGAGCCGGCAGACCTCCCAAGTGCAGGCCCGGTAGCCTCGATTGCGAACATCCTCACAACACGAAACATTAGCTGGGCAGCAAACAGCTTTAAATCCTTCAAATCGCCTGGTCCTGACCAAGTCATTCCGGCTCAGTACTAAACGGATGCAGGCTCTCCTTAAGCGTTAATGCCAGTTATTTAGGGTTGGTAATTGAAAATAAGCTTAGCTGGAACCTGAACCTGGCCACGATAGCCCTCTACACTTCCAAAAAGGCCATTGGGATGAAATGGGGCATGAACCCAAGCATAGTCCAATGGATATACCTAGCAATAGTTAGACCAATACTACTCTACGGCGTCGCAGTGTGGTGGCCTGCCCTATCAAAAAGGACCATCACGAAACAACTGGGCTAGGTGCAGCGCACTGCAGCCCTATGCATCAATGGAGATCTGCGCACCACACCAACGGATGCGCTAAATGCTATCCTATGCCTGCAGAGCCTTGACCTTGGAGGTAAGGAGCAACCAATGTGTGTCACAGCACAAATGGAAACAATATCGTCCTCACATAAACGAACTACTGCACTCCGAGGGACTACACAGATACCCCTTTTGAAATAATTATCCCTCACAGAGACAACAGGCTCGAGGGACCACCTGGCCCAGATGTAGCCATTCAAATCTTCACTGATGGCTCAAAGCTGGACAACAAGGTCGGAGGAGGGATACTCCGAATAGCTTAACATAAAACACTCTTTCAGGCTCCCAGATCATTGCAGTGTCTTCCAAGCGGAAGTCATAGCGATCAAGGAAGCCTTGAACTGTCTTCACGAAGCTGCCACTACGGCAACTCACCTAAATATCTACAGTGATAGCCAAGCTGCGATCAAATCGCTCAATGCGATAACAACAAGCTCGGCTACCGTGGAAAACTGTCGCAAATCTCTCCATTAGATGGCTGATCAGTTTGCTATCAGCTTAATATAGGTCCCGTGCCACCAGGACATTGAAGGCAACTGTATAGCAGACGAGGAGGATATTCGTATGCCAATGGACACCTGTAAGCTCAAAATATAAGAGCATTTTAAGCAACTAATAAATGATAGATGGCAAACAGTGCCACTATGTCGCCACCGATGAGCTCTGCAAACTCGGCAGGAAAAGGTGCAGCTCAGTCATACGCTCCCTTACGGGACACTGGCTAATAGGCACCCACGCAAACAGGACGGCTGCTCCCTATAACGACTTCTGTCGTAGCTGTCGTAGATGAGGCCGAGAAGGAGACAGGTATATCGAGACAGTACTATCTCTCGAAAGCCCAAAACCTACTGACTATAATAACCCCAGGAAAGCCAACTGGGATTTATATAGTGCTAACATAGAGAAATTACTCCCCCCCATACCACCAAAATGCCCGGACACTCTGGATGATCTAAATAGCCTAGTAGACAGCGTCACCGAAGCGTATAAAAAAAAGCCCTTCACGGGAGCATGTCTCTCAATTAGACCTAAAGGGAAAAAGAAACCCCCTTGGTGGTCAAAAGAAGTAGATATTCTACGCAGAGACTGCAGGACTTTCTTCAATACAGCCAAAAGCGACAGCGAGGAAGAACACTGGGCAAACTACAAAAGTAGTCTAGCTCTATACAAGAATGAAACCAGGAAAGCGAAAAGGGCCTCTTGGCAAAAATTCTGCTCCGACATTGAGGACACGTCGGAAGCCGCAAGGCTACGTAAGATCCTCTCAAAAACTACCCTCTCGGTGGGATACCTCTAGAAAATGGATGGAAGTGGACGTGGACTAACTCAAGTGAGGACTCCCTACATATCCTACTCTATACCCATTTTCCTGGGTGCACAACCATCGAGCCGGCAGACCTCCCAAGTGCAGGCCCGGTAGCCTCGATTGCGAACATCCTCACAACACGAAACATTAGCTGGGCAGCAAACAGCTTTAAATCCTTCAAATCGCCTGGTCCTGACCAAGTCATTCCGGCTCAGTACTAAACGGATGCAGGCTCTCCTTAAGCGTTAATGCCAGTTATTTAGGGTTGGTAATTGAAAATAAGCTTAGCTGGAACCTGAACCTGGCCACGATAGCCCTCTACACTTCCAAAAAGGCCATTGGGATGAAATGGGGCATGAACCCAAGCATAGTCCAATGGATATACCTAGCAATAGTTAGACCAATACTACTCTACGGCGTCGTAGTGTGGTGGCCTGCCCTATCAAAAAGGACCATCACGAAACAACTGGGCTAGGTGCAGCGCACTGCAGCCCTATGCATCAATGGAGATCTGCGCACCACACCAACGGATGCGCTAAATGCTATCCTATGCCTGCAGAGCCTTGACCTTGGAGGTAAGGAGCAACCAATGTGTGTCACAGCACAAATGGAAACAATATCGTCCTCACATAAACGAACTACTGCACTCCGAGGGACTACACAGATACCCCTTTTGAAATAATTATCCCTCACAGAGACAACAGGCTCGAGGGACCACCTGGCCCAGATGTAGCCATTCAAATCTTCACTGATGGCTCAAAGCTGGACAACAAGGTCGGAGGAGGGATACTCCGAATAGCTTAACATAAAACACTCTTTCAGGCTCCCAGATCATTGCAGTGTCTTCCAAGCGGAAGTCATAGCGATCAAGGAAGCCTTGAACTGTCTTCACGAAGCTGCCACTACGGCAACTCACCTAAATATCTACAGTGATAGCCAAGCTTCGATCAAATCGCTCAATGCGATAACAACAAGCTCGGCTACCGTGGAAAACTGTCGCAAATCTCTCCATTAGATGGCTGATCAGTTTGCTATCAGCTTAATATAGGTCCCGTGGAGGATATTCGTATGCCAATGGCCACCTGTAAGCTCAAAATATAAGAGCATTTTTAGCAACTAATAAATGATAGATGGCAAACAGTGCCACTATGTCGCCACCGATGAGCTCTGCAAACTCGGCAGGAAAAGGTGCAGCTCAGTCATACGCTCCCTTACGGGACACTGGCTAATAGGCACCCACGCAAACAGGACGGCTGCTCCCTATAACGACTTCTGTCGTAGCTGTCGTAGATGAGGCCGAGAAGGAGACGGTGGAACACCTGTTCTGCTCCTGTCCGGCTCTCAGTAGGAGACTTAAATACTTAGGCTCACCTTTCTTAATTGACATTTCAAACATGTCTACAATGAATCCCAGACGGATCGCCATGGATAACAAGGGAAGAGGAAACGATATATGCGGTGTCACAATGGGCCGAAACCGGCTTAGGTGTGTCGGGTTCCTAACGATCCCGAAAACCTCCTCAACCTAACCTAACCTAACCTATACCCGTACTCAAAAATAGTCAAGGTGTATATCGTATATGTGGTAAAAGTGGATGTGTTTAACACAGAGAAGGAAACGCCACCACAAAGGACGAAAATCTGTGGCAGCTACAATTTGAAGATACGATAAAACTAAAAACGCAGTATCGCAGAGAATGACCATATCTACCAGATTGCCGAATCTCAGTCAGATCGGATCATTATTATAGCCAGAGTAAAGAAATTAATTTTCAGTTGCTTCCCCCACCTCCTACGGCGCTGCTTTCGCTACTCATTCTCTTTCTCGCTAGAATATAAATGGTAGATGTAGAATATTTGTTCTAGATGTATAATCTATATTTTAGATGTAGTTAACAGATGTAGCAAAAAAGTATAAAATGTAAAATATTTAAAATTTCTATTAAAATTTCAATCATAAGCTCAAAAATTTATATACTGACTCAGTACGGGTATAAAAGTAGAGTCGCGACTAAAGGCGACTCACACGTTCCTTCTCGTTGTAACTTGAACTAGGGCCTACCCTCATTTCACCATCGCAGAATATGTAATGGTGTGATGTTTATGCATAAGGTCCTACTCGGGATTGTGGCCTCTTTTGGGACAGATCGACTTTTCGGTTTCTTCCTTTTATGTATTAATCGTTAGTTCTGTATTATTTTGGCCCATTATTATCAGATAATTTATATAATATATATCTGAGATCTAGGCGCTCAGCGGGATGGATGGACAGACAGTCATAGTTACATGTTACACACATCAACTTCCAGCGGGTGATGGCTTGCCATCAACCAGTGTCCAAGCCACAAAATTTAGTTATGCCGAAAAGAGGAGTGCTGGGCACATACACAGTCGGCAAAACGCTAGCACAGAAGCCAGCCCAACTGCCGACTGGCTGAAGAAGGTGGAATGGGCATCGGCGGTGCTACCGAACTTCAGTGTGGAGCCACAGAAGGTGGCTGAGATGGCGCAAATCGGAGAAGTCTACGCTGGGGCAAAGCTCGTCGCGGTAGACTGGAGCGAGGTGCCCAGCAGGCCAAGGGCTCGCATATGGTTGCCGGCCACCTTCAAGGAGCCCGAGCGGATCCTTAGAATGCTGCAGCGATGCAACCCGGCACTACCAACCACAGAATGGAAGGTAGTCAAAGTGGAGGCATCGAAAGGCCCCACCAACCAAGCGGTGATAATCCTGAACAAGGAATAACTAGCCCCGATCGAGGCAGCAAAAGGAGAGCTCAACTTAGGGTTCAGCTCGGTGACCATGAAGGTCTACAAGTCGGATGCAGCGGCCGAGGCGCGTCCTGTCAACAACCCAGTTGAGCAGGACGTTGCCTCGGAGATTCAGGCTTCTGCAGATAAATCTCCACCACTGTAAGGCAGCATCTGCTGCCCTTATGCTCCGCTTGGACGCGAGCGGAGCGGAGATAGTACTAATCCAAGAGTCTTGGGTGGTGGGAGGCAAGGTGTGTGGATTAGCGAAGAAGGATTACAAGCTCATAGTAGCTCAAACTGAAGGTAAAACTCGTACCTGCATTCTGGCAAGAAAGCACCTAAATATTTTTCTGCTCCATAATTTTAGCAATGGCGACAACACGGCGGCTAGCCTAGAGCTACAGGGGACACACCTAAACCTGGTGTCGTCCTACATGGCTAACGAGGAGAGCGATCCTCGCAGTGACCTCGTTCGCAAGATAATCTGCCATAGCGAAAGGGCGGACACAGGCCTATTAATAGGCTACGATGCCAACGCTCACCACACTCAGTGGGGGAGCTCCGACACAAATGTAAGGGGTGAGTCACTTTTCAGCTTCATCCTAAACTCTAATCTAGTTATCTGTAATCGAGGTAACGACCCTACCTTTATTATAAAAAACCGACAGGAGGTTATTGACCCCACCTTATTGTCTCACAAATTGTCAGACATAGTTAAAAGTTGGAGAGCCCTAGAGGACCACTCCTTCTCCGACCACAGGTATATCGAGACAGTGCTATCTCTCGAAAGCCCAAAACCTACTGACTATAATAACCCCAGGAAAGCCAACTGGGATTTATATAGTGCTAACATAGAGAAATTACTCCCCCCCATACCACCAAAATGCCCGGACACTCTGGATGATCTAAATAGCCTAGTAGACAGCGTCACCGAAGCGTATAAAAAAAAGCCCTTCACGGGAGCATGTCTCTCAATTAGACCTAAAGGGAAAAAGAAACCCCCTTGGTGGTCAAAAGAAGTAGATATTCTACGCAGAGACTGCAGGACTTTCTTCAATACAGCCAAAAGCGACAGCGAGGAAGAACACTGGGCAAACTACAAAAGTAGTCTAGCTCTATACAAGAATGAAACCAGGAAAGCGAAAAGGGCCTCTTGGCAAAAATTCTGCTCCGACATTGAGGACACGTCGGAAGCCGCAAGGCTACGTAAGATCCTCTCAAAAACTACCCTCTCGGTGGGATACCTCTAGAAAATGGATGGAAGTGGACGTGGACTAACTCAAGTGAGGACTCCCTACATATCCTACTCTATACCCATTTTCCTGGGTGCACAACCATCGAGCCGGCAGACCTCCCAAGTGCAGGCCCGGTAGCCTCGATTGCGAACATCCTCACAACACGAAACATTAGCTGGGCAGCAAACAGCTTTAAATCCGTCAAATCGCCTGGTCCTGACCAAGTCATTCCGGCTCAGTACTAAACGGATGCAGGCTCTCCTTAAGCGTTAATGCCAGTTATTTAGGGTTGGTAATTGAAAATAAGCTTAGCTGGAACCTGAACCTGGCCACGATAGCCCTCTACACTTCCAAAAAGGCCATTGGGATGAAATGGGGCATGAACCCAAGCATAGTCCAATGGATATACCTAGCAATAGTTAGACCAATTAGGGTTGGTACGGCGTCGCAGTGTGGTGGCCTGCCCTATCAAAAAGGACCATCACGAAACAACTGGGCTAGGTGCAGCGCACTGCAGCCCTATGCATCAATGGAGATCTGCGCACCACACCAACGGATGCGCTAAATGCTATCCTATGCCTGCAGAGCCTTGACCTTGGAGGTAAGGAGCAACCAATGTGTGTCACAGCACAAATGGAAACAATATCGTCCTCACATAAACGAACTACTGCACTCCGAGGGACTACACAGATACCCCTTTTGAAATAATTATCCCTCACAGAGACAACAGGCTCGAGGGACCACCTGGCCCAGATGTAGCCATTCAAATCTTCACCGATGGCTCAAAGCTGGACAACAAGGTCGGAGGAGGGATACTCCGAATAGCTTAACATAAAACACTCTTTCAGGCTCCCAGATCATTGCAGTGTCTTCCAAGCGGAAGTCATAGCGATCAAGGAAGCCTTGAACTGTCTTCACGAAGCTGCCACTACGGCAACTCACCTAAATATCTACAGTGATAGCCAAGCTGCGATCAAATCGCTCAATGCGATAACAACAAGCTCGGCTACCGTGGAAAACTGTCGCAAATCTCTCCATTAGATGGCTGATCAGTTTGCTATCAGCTTAATATAGGTCCCGTGGAGGATATTCGTATGCCAATGGCCACCTGTAAGCTCAAAATATAAGAGCATTTTAAGCAACTAATAAATGATAGATGGCAAACAGTGCCACTATGTCGCCACCGATGAGCTCTGCAAACTCGGCAGGAAAAGGTGCAGCTCAGTCATACGCTCCCTTACGGGACACTGGCTAATAGGCACCCACGCAAACAGGATGCTGCTCCCTATAACGACTTCTGTCGTAGCTGTCGTAGATGAGGCCGAGAAGGAGACAGGTATATCGAGACAGTACTATCTCTCGAAAGCCCAAAACCTACTGACTGACTATAATAACCCCAGGAAAGCCAACTGGGATTTATATAGTGCTAACATAGAGAAATTACTCCCCCCCATACCACCAAAATGCCCGGACACTCTGGATGATCTAAATAGCCTAGTAGACAGCGTCACCGAAGCGTATAAAAAAAAGCCCTTCACGGGAGCATGTCTCTCAATTAGACCTAAAGGGAAAAAGAAACCCCCTTGGTGGTCAAAAGAAGTAGATATTCTACGCAGAGACTGCAGGACTTTCTTCAATACAGCCAAAAGCGACAGCGAGGAAGAACACTGGGCAAACTACAAAAGTAGTCTAGCTCTATACAAGAATGAAACCAGGAAAGCGAAAAGGGCCTCTTGGCAAAAATTCTGCTCCGACATTGAGGACACGTCGGAAGCCGCAAGGCTACGTAAGATCCTCTCAAAAACTACCCTCTCGGTGGGATACCTCTAGAAAATGGATGGAAGTGGACGTGGACTAACTCAAGTGAGGACTCCCTACATATCCTACTCTATACCCATTTTCCTGGGTGCACAACCATCGAGCCGGCAGACCTCCCAAGTGCAGGCCCGGTAGCCTCGATTGCGAACATCCTCACAACACGAAACATTAGCTGGGCAGCAAACAGCTTTAAATCCTTCAAATCGCCTGGTCCTGACCAAGTCATTCCGGCTCAGTACTAAACGGATGCAGGCTCTCCTTAAGCGTTAATGCCAGTTATTTAGGGTTGGTAATTGAAAATAAGCTTAGCTGGAACCTGAACCTGGCCACGATAGCCCTCTACACTTCCAAAAAGGCCATTGGGATGAAATGGGGCATGAACCCAAGCATAGTCCAATGGATATACCTAGCAATAGTTAGACCAATACTACTCTACGGCGTCGCAGTGTGGTGGCCTGCCCTATCAAAAAGGACCATCACGAAACAACTGGGCTAGGTGCAGCGCACTGCAGCCCTATGCATCAATGGAGATCTGCGCACCACACCAACGGATGCGCTAAATGCTATCCTATGCCTGCAGAGTCTTGACCTTGGAGGTAAGGAGCAACCAATGTGTGTCACAGCACAAATGGAAACAATATCGTCCTCACATAAACGAACTACTGCACTCCGAGGGACTACACAGATACCCCTTTTGAAATAATTATCCCTCACAGAGACAACAGGCTCGAGGGACCACCTGGCCCAGATGTAGCCATTCAAATCTTCACTGATGGCTCAAAGCTGGACAACAAGGTCGGAGGAGGGATACTCCGAATAGCTTAACATAAAACACTCTTTCAGGCTCCCAGATCATTGCAGTGTCTTCCAAGCGGAAGTCATAGCGATCAAGGAAGCCTTGAACTGTCTTCACGAAGCTGCCACTACGGCAACTCACCTAAATATCTACAGTGATAGCCAAGCTGCGATCAAATCGCTCAATGCGATAACAACAAGCTCGGCTACCGTGGAAAACTGTCGCAAATCTCTCCATTAGATGGCTGATCAGTTTGCTATCAGCTTAATATAGGTCCCGTGGAGGATATTCGTATGCCAATGGCCACCTGTAAGCTCAAAATATAAGAGCATTTTAAGCAACTAATAAATGATAGATGGCAAACAGTGCCACTATGTCGCCACCGATGAGCTCTGCAAACTCGGCAGGAAAAGGTGCAGCTCAGTCATACGCTCCCTTACGGGACACTGGCTAATAGGCACCCACGCAAACAGGACGGCTGCTCCCTATAACGACTTCTGTCGTAGCTGTCGTAGATGAGGCCGAGAAGGAGACAGGTATATCGAGACAGTACTATCTCTCGAAAGCCCAAAACCTACTGACTGACTATAATAACCCCAGGAAAGCCAACTGGGATTTATATAGTGCTAACATAGAGAAATTACTCCCCCCCATACCACCAAAATGCCCGGACACTCTGGATGATCTAAATAGCCTAGTAGACAGCGTCACCGAAGCGTATAAAAAAAAGCCCTTCACGGGAGCATGTCTCTCAATTAGACCTAAAGGGAAAAAGAAACCCCCTTGGTGGTCAAAAGAAGTAGATATTCTACGCAGAGACTGCAGGACTTTCTTCAATACAGCCAAAAGCGACAGCGAGGAAGGACACTGGGCAAACTACAAAAGTAGTCTAGCTCTATACAAGAATGAAACCAGGAAAGCGAAAAGGGCCTCTTGGCAAAAATTCTGCTCCGACATTGAGGACACGTCGGAAGCCGCAAGGCTACGTAAGATCCTCTCAAAAACCAGCCTCTCGGTGGGATACCTCTAGAAAATGGATGGAAGTGGACGTGGACTAACTCAAGTGAGGACTCCCTACATATCCTACTCTATACCCATTTTCCTGGGTGCACAACCATCGAGCCGGCAGACCTCCCAAGTGCAGGCCCGGTAGCCTCGATTGCGAACATCCTCACAACACGAAACATTAGCTGGGCAGCAAACAGCTTTAAATCCTTCAAATCGCCTGGTCCTGACCAAGTCATTCCGGCTCAGTACTAAACGGATGCAGGCTCTCCTTAAGCGTTAATGCCAGTTATTTAGGGTTGGTAATTGAAAATAAGCTTAGCTGGAACCTGAACCTGGCCACGATAGCCCTCTACACTTCCAAAAAGGCCATTGGGATGAAATGGGGCATGAACCCAAGCATAGTCCAATGGATATACCTAGCAATAGTTAGACCAATACTACTCTACGGCGTCGCAGTGTGGTGGCCTGCCCTATCAAAAAGGACCATCACGAAACAACTGGGCTAGGTGCAGCGCACTGCAGCCCTATGCATCAATGGAGATCTGCGCACCACACCAACGGATGCGCTAAATGCTATCCTATGCCTGCAGAGCCTTGACCTTGGAGGTAAGGAGCAACCAATGTGTGTCACAGCACAAATGGAAACAATATCGTCCTCACATAAACGAACTACTGCACTCCGAGGGACTACACAGATACCCCTTTTGAAATAATTATCCCTCACAGAGACAACAGGCTCGAGGGACCACCTGGCCCAGATGTAGCAATTCAAATCTTCACTGATGGCTCAAAGCTGGACAACAAGGTCGGAGGAGGGATACTCCGAATAGCTTAACATAAAACACTCTTTCAGGCTCCCAGATCATTGCAGTGTCTTCCAAGCGGAAGTCATAGCGATCAAGGAAGCCTTGAACTGTCTTCACGAAGCTGCCACTACGGCAACTCACCTAAATATCTACAGTGATAGCCAAGCTGCGATCAAATCGCTCAATGCGATAACAACAAGCTCGGCTACCGTGGAAAACTGTCGCAAATCTCTCCATTAGATGGCTGATCAGTTTGCTATCAGCTTAATATAGGTCCCGTGGAGGATATTCGTATGCCAATGGCCACCTGTAAGCTCAAAATATAAGAGCATTTTAAGCAACTAATAAATGATAGATGGCAAACAGTGCCACTATGTCGCCACCGATGAGCTCTGCAAACTCGGCAGGAAAAGGTGCAGCTCAGTCATACGCTCCCTTACGGGACACTGGCTAATAGGCACCCACGCAAACAGGACGGCTGCTCCCTATAACGACTTCTGTCGTAGCTGTCGTAGATGAGGCCGAGAAGGAGACGGTGGAACACCTGTTCTGCTCCTGTCCGGCTCTCAGTAGGAGACTTAAATACTTAGGCTCACCTTTCTTAATTGACATTTCAAACATGTCTACAATGAATCCCAGACGGATCGCCATGGATAACATAGTGTCTCACAAGGGAAGAGGAAACGATATATGCGGTGTCACAATGGGCCGAAACCGGCTTAGGTGTGTCGGGTTCCTAACGATCCCGAAAACCTCCTCAACCTAACCTAACCTAACCTATACCCGTACTCAAAAATAGTCAAGGTGTATATCGTATATGTGGTAAAAGTGGATGTGTTTAACACAGAGAAGGAAACGCCACCACAAAGGACGAAAATCTGTGGCAGCTACAATTTGAAGATACGATAAAACTAAAAACGCAGTATCGCAGAGAATGACCATATCTACCAGATTGCCGAATCTCAGTCAGATCGGATCATTATTATAGCCAGAGTAAAGAAATTAATTTTCAGTTGCTTCCCCCACCTCCTACGGCGCTGCTTTCGCTACTCATTCTCTTTCTCGCTAGAATATAAATGGTAGATGTAGAATATTTGTTTTAGATGTATAATCTATATTTTAGATGTAGTTAACAGATGTAGCAAAAAAGTATAAAATGTAAAATATTTAAAATTTCTATTAAAATTTCAATCATAAGCTCAAATATTTATATACTGACTCAGTACGGGTATAAAAGTAGAGTCGCGACTAAAGGCGACTCACACGTTCCTTCTCGTTGTAACTTGAACTAGGGCCTACCCTCATTTCACCATCGCAGAATATGTAATGGTGTGATGTTTATGCATAAGGTCCTACTCGGGATTGTGGCCTCTTTTGGGACAGATCGACTTTTCGGTTTCTTCCTTTTATGTATTAATCGTTAGTTCTATATTATTTTGGCCCATTATTATCAGATAATTTATATAATATATATCTGAGATCTAGGCGCTCAACGGGACGGATGGACAGACAGTCATAGTTACATGTTACACACATCAACTTCCAGCCTCAGCTTCTGTAAATAATATTAGAATATTATAGCTACAATATATAATTAAAATTTGTTCCGCCCTCAGCCATTGAAAGTACTATGCACCAATTTTATCCCACTAAACAACCAGTGCCGGTTTTATCGTATACGCTTCCGTATCCTTTTTTCCAAAATTCCCCGAACACGAACATATGTACATACATAGGTCATGTTTCCAGCTGTTTTATGATGAATGACATGGCTATTAGATCTGACAACATTCACTAATTTAAGACAATTTCTCGAATTAAAGCCATCAAAAGTGACTTGGAATATAGCACTCAAGGAAATAAATACTTTTACCAAATACATATTTATATGTGCATATTTTACATTTGTATATTAAACACATATGTACATATGCATGTTTAAACGAAAATGCACTTTTGTTTTTGAAAGCCAAAAAAGTGTAAATATGTACATATGTATATACAATACATACTGCTTACATATGTATGTATATACAATACATAGTACTTACATATGTGTATCCGTACAAATGACTAAACATTTACATATACATACATATGTAAACATAATTAAAAGCTTGTTTATGTAAAAAATTACTGAGGAATATTTCTTTTGTTATGTGCATACATACATATGTAAACATTAAGATAAGGATAAGATATATTTAGAAACAAATTTTAAATGCATTACTAATACGTGTAATCGGATTTTAATAGATATATATGTATGAAAAATACTTTAAATGTAGTGAAAACAATTTAATTCGATTTTCACTGACCCTTGTTTTTAAAGCGAAATTCACCGATGATCAGTGAAAAATATTATTTAAAAGTAAGCACCTTCCATCGTATTTTACTTGACAAACTAATCGAATATCTCTACTCGATAAAATGTAACCATTCTTTAATGGCAATTTATTAATCTGTGTACATACATATTATTTTAGAGCTGGGAAAAAATCGGGTCAAACATCGATATAATCGATTCTTTGTTTTTTTGGTTAAACTTCGATTATTTTGTTTGGAAATCGATGTTGAACAACATTCCGTCACCAATTTACCACAATTTCTGATTCTGAAACAATGGATCTCTATTAGCCATATGACATTAGACTTAGCCAATTTTGGTGCGTAGAGAGGGATAGCATTATAGACAAAATGCAACATTTTTGTTCGTAGCCATCTCTAGACACGTCTAATGACTTTCAGTCGAACTACTGAGACGCTACTTGATACAAAATGATGTTTTCCAGCTAAAGACAGCCACCAAGCCAGGAAAATTGTATCCGCAAAGTCAAATCTGGCGCAGCGCTGCTCCCAGCTCAACTGTACGGCCAGCTTGACACATATAGATCTCTCGCCCTGACTGCAGGCATTTCCATAAGGCCATCTCTATTTTTCTAGCTAGTCAGTTAGAAAAGTCTAAGGTCATATGGCTATTAGCAAAGTCTAATGTCATATCGCTATAAACAAAAAATATGTGTTCTTATTCGATTTAATCGATTAAAATCGATTTTTTTGGCTAAAATATCGAAAAAATCGATTCTGCGAAAATCGATTTTTTCACAGCTCTAGCGCGCGGGTCTGCTAGTGTATGTATATAACATAAAATACAAATGCGTTAGATTTGACTGCAGATACAATTTTGCTGGCTTGGTGGCTGTCTTTTGCTGGAAAACATCATTTTGTATCAAGTAGCGTCTCAGTAGTTCGACTGAAAGTCATTAGACGTGTCTAGAGATGGCTACGAACAAAAATGTTGCATTTTGTCTATAATGCTATCCCTCTCTACGCACCCACCAAAATTGGCTAAGTCTAATGTCATATGGCTAATAGAGATCCATTGTTTCAGAATCAGAAATTGTGGTAAATTGGTGACGGAATTTTGTTCCACTGCGATTCCCAAACAAAATAATCGATGTTTACCAAAAACCAAAGAATCGATTATATCGATGTTTGAATCGATTTTTTCCCGCTCTACCGCGCGCAACGATGCTTACTAATTTAATGTTAAGGAATTCATCGAAATTAAACAATGATAATTTTGATTTAATAACATATTTTATTTTTGCAATGCTTTGTGATAAACAATATTCTGTGTTTTGCCGTCGGTACAATGAATATTTAATGCCGAAAGTTTGCCTACTCGTGACCGCGCTACGACTGTCCTTGTGATTGAATAATATTCATAGCAAAAGCAAGACGAATTCGAAATTGTAGTCGTTTGAATGTCGGCATATCAGTCGGAATCATCGAAATTCTCGGAATTTTAACGTGTTCACCACAAAATTTCACAGTCAAAATAGTTGCTTCAAGTAAATTAGTCATAACTTTTTTCACAGCAAGATAATTGTATCAATCGACCTATACGCAACCATTTCCCCTGGGATGCAATTTAAAATAGATGCGATGATCTTTATTTGTTCCTGCCAAAATTGCTCTTTCCCTCAACCAGTCATGGTTTCTATAATGTTGTACAATATTTGGAAACACACTTTGAATCAGTATTCCTTCGATGAGAAAAATTGCAAAAATTATGTGAAAGCGTTATGAAGCCAGAATTTTCAACGGTAAGTAAGCCATTACCAATGTCTAACAGTTGTCTGGAGAACACATCTGCTGAAGCATCTTTCAACGTACGATTAATTGCTTCCAGTGATTTGTGCTTGGAGCACACCGGCCTATAATTTCATATCTTATCACTAAATAAATGCCACCGAGCATAATTGTTTGTTGTATTGTAATGTTCCATCGCTCTGCTAGCTCTCTCGCGCTAAAGCTTGCGCTCTTGCTGAGATTTTGGCTGCTGCTGCAGTGTCGGAGCGCTCATGGAATTAGTGCAGCTCCGACCACAAAAGACATTAAATGTACATCATATTAGAAAGCCGATTACTTTTTTGTGATATATGTATATTTGTCAAAGTTCTATACTTCGATAGCCTCCTCTAAACACTTTGCTTGCCATCATCAAGCAAAGGTCTTCAATACTTCGATGTAAATTTCCGGCGTATAGTCCATGTTTATATCACCCGTTTGACGGCGCAATTGATGTAAAAAATCCTCTGACAAATGATTTTGATGTTTTTGCCACACTTCAGTTGGCTTTGCTGGACTGCACGTGGCTATAATAATTGTGAAAAGTGTCCGAATTTGATGTGTACTTGAGGAAAATGCTGCATCTTCAAGTGTAAGATACCAATGCATGTCATTCTCAAGCAAATTCAATCGTTCGCATGCTTCGCGATACGTCCCACACAATTCTTCATCAACAGTTCGCAAAGATTCAAATGATGTTGGTCCACGAACATTTATTAGCAACAATCGCAAATAATAACTCTTGATTGTTAGGATGAACTGTATAAATTCGTCCTATCGCATCTGAGTGAAACAATACTGGCTGACATGAACGCGCCTTTCAAAAACTTTTGATGAATTATTTCACGTATAATATTCTGGTACTTCGGCGTATAGCAATGTGTTCGCAAAATCATCTGCTTGACAAAACGCAAAAACTGCAGTTGTTTCTGGTGGAAGCGCAGCTCTTCTCATTGCATTTTCGGGTGTAAAAAAAACGAGTAAACTCTTTTTTAAGATGAACAGCTAAATGAACTACAGTTGGAGGCCTATCATGGATCGGGTCGGGAATGATAATATGCGCCATGCTGCTTTATTTGAACTGATGTATCTGCATTAGCAACTGCTCCAAAAACAGCCGTATCACTTCATTTGTTGATGTATTTGCAGATGTATTTTAAAGGTTAAACTGAATTGCAAACCTCTACGTGTATGTGCGCTTTATAAATCTTAGATAATAACGGTGAATATGGCACAACCCAACGATTACACTAGTTAACACGACAATTCCGGTGTGGCCCAAAATTACTTTTCTGATAGATTTGGCCCAAAATGACTTTTCTGGTAGATTTCGGAATTTAAATTTTTTTAAATATGTATTTTTTTTTGTTTTTTTTTAAAGAGTTTTTTATAATAAGTATTTTGTTCATGTTTTTTTTTCAGAAGTAGTTATTTAATTTTTCACATAACTGATTGCGGATTACATGTGAAGGTGATGAAGAGGTCTGGTCGACCGTAACGGCGAAAGCCTAGTACTCAGATCCAAAAACTGTTTGGTAGCGAACTCATGTCATATAATTCGCTAGCGGCCATGTGGTGTGACCAGAGGTGTGCACTGCATTCCGTACGGTTACACTGCTCAGAGAGATGCTTGGTTTTGTTAAAAGTTAATGAAATGCACTTCTTCGGCTGGGGTCGCTCTTCCTCAGGCATATCCTGGGCTCCCCAACATTTTATTGGCAAGGTAGTTTGTCTAACTATCAGCGGCAGCAGATAGCGACACCGCCCGTGCCGACCATCGTGAGGACAACATGTTTGAAAACCATATTTGATTTATATTCATGAAAATTAATAAAAATAATATATTATAATATCCATATAATGGTCCTTCATATAACGCTGCATTAATTAGATTCTATTTGTCTTTATTATTTCAATATTTCATTTGGTTTTTTGGTCTCATATTGCAATGGTTGCCTCGAGTTTGCTAGCAACTTATAGCCTGTTTACTCTAAAGGCGCATCATTGGATTTTTCCGTTAAATGGAACATGCGACAATGATGCCCATAAGAGCCCTGTGGATAGAAGAAGACAATCATGCGGCCGCATCTTTTATCATGCGGCGCATCATTGGCTAGTGTTGCCGTATTCTGTCTAGTATTTTTACAAAATACTGAAATTATTCAGGGTATCGACAGAAAACAGCTGTCAATTAGTAAATTATATTTAAAAATGAGCACTGAAAAAAAAGAAAAAGAAGTGGACAGAGGGGGCGGAAAATTTGTTAATATACTTGTGGGCGGAAAATATTGAGGATTTGCGTGGGTTGCGCAAGAACACCCACATTTACGAGGAGATGGGAGAGGAATTTAAACAGAAATTCTATGAATTCTCTCCAATAGAAATTAAAGCAAAGATTGAGAATCTTTGGGATCTTTTGGGATGCACTGATTCAAACGTAAAAAGTGCCACCTTAAAATTTAACTCTGCAGCACGCAATTTTTGTTCGGTGAAGCCAACGATAGCTTCACTTGCTGTGAAGTCCTCCTGAACAAGCTCAATAAACAATTGGGTGCTTGTAGTGAAACTCCCAAATGCACCATTTTCCACATTTAATAATAAATCGCTCATTATTTTGGGAATTTCAATAAAAATGCTTTTGCTCTCTTCTTCTTGCTGTAACGAACCATGGGAACCATGGATCGCTACATTTCCTAAGACTATACTATCTACACCCTAATATAAGAAGCACCGTATATTTAGAATAATCCCCTGCCAAGAAGAGTTCGAAGAACCCTCGTTGCACTTCCCATATCACGTGTCGCACAATCGACAGTTCAATACGTTTTTGCAAACAGAAAAATTAAAGCACCTCACCCATTTCGTTGTTTCGCAATGAGGAAAGTAGGCCAATTCTCGGTCTTACCACTCTTAAGATATTTCACAATCGCCAGCGTCAGTTGACCTGCATGAGAAATATCATGGCATGATTGCACAAGAAGGCAAGCCAGCATAAACAGCTCACGCCAATTCCCAAAAACAATAACCCATATTCACCATACGATTTCCGGAGTGCAGACGCCACAGAAATCATGACCCATCTTTATGGAAGTGTTACACTATATTCTACTTACTAAGCATAAAAATGTAACACACACAACTAAAGCAGAACCCAACCCAAACCCACTGACCCACCTTTATGGAAGTGGTACAATATCTTTTACCAATTTAAGCATAAAAATAAGAAACACCCGATAACAAAGAAGCGGAAATCAAAAGTCGCTGACGCCAAGATCTGACGTATGAGGTCGACCATCGATAAATGACATAAAAAGCGCAAGAGGCGCTAAAGAAGGGGGCAGTCCGCACCGCTTCTGGTTTCAATATAGCAAAGTACACAAAACCCTGAACCAAACGTAAATTAAATAATACAAAACTGAAAACCACAACAACAAGCGTCGAATCATTCTTGACAGTAAAAAGACCAAGATTCTCCAAGTCTAGTTTACTCTCTCTCTCAATTCAAAGGCGGGTCCAAACTTTAAAGTCCTTAACAATTACAAATTACTTGTAAAAGGACCCTGGACAGGACTGACGCATATCCCAGCCTGAAATAGGATCTCACAAGTGGCGCCCGAACAGGGACTTTCAAGGACTTTTTGGAAACTTAAAAGGACTTCGTGGATTAAAGACCCACTGCCGACCGAAAAGGACGAGATAGTAAGGACCAATAACCGCGAGACCTATAATCGTGCCCACGCGAAAATCCGAACAAGTATACGCGTCGAAGAAAAGTGCAAAAGAAAAGTGTCACAGTGCTCAAAAACAAGTAAGTCAAGTGCCAAAGAATACAGAAGTAAAACATGGAGGGATACAGGCACGAAGCACTCGTCGATCTCTACCCGGAAGGACACCTCACCAATCCAGGGGTCTCCACCAGCTGGATTTACAAACTCCGGAAAGACGAGCTCGAAACTCTCGCTGAGGAGTTCGGATTTGGTAACGAGGGAACAGTCGAAGATCGACGAAAGAGATTTGCCACATTAGTCGCCGGGACACTCTCCCAGGATGCCTGGGCTCGACTAGGAAACCTTGAGCGGATCTACAGCAAGCCAGGACGCCTCAGGTCACCCATGCCAGGCACGCCTGGGCCCTCAGCCAGACGGAAAACGGACACCGGGGCAGGAGTGCAAGTACCCGCAGCCGCCGAATACAGCACGCCAGCCCCACCCGTCGTAGTAACGGCAGCCGAGTTGCCAAGGCCGCCAGTGACCGAGACCAGCCGATCGCCCACCCAAAGGATCGTGCCCATCAACGACGCACCCATGGAGGGATACTACCACAGCCACGGCCCACCCATGGCGGAACGAATCCGGAAATGGGGAATCAGGTTCGACGGGCAAGATGACCCACTGTCATTCCTAGAACTTCTCGAGGAACGTGCACTTTCATATGGGGTGGACACCAATCAACTGCCACGGGCTATGACGGAGCTTCTCACCGATCGGGCCAGCCGCTGGTACCGCACCAGTCAACTGCAAGGCAGCTCATGGGCCTATTTTCGCCAGGAATTTTTAACATTCTTTTTGCCACCACGGTATTTTGAACAACTGGAGGACCAGATCCGAGCCCGCAAACAGGCGACAGGAGAATTATTCAAGGATTACCTTATAGAAATACGGCTTCTCATGCACCATGCCGGGTATGATGCGGCCAAGGAATTGACAAGGATCTATGACAATGCCCTGCCGGCCTACCAAATGTACGTGCGGCGACACGAACTACAAAGCTTGTCGCAACTGACACTATTGGCCACGGAACTCGAAAGTATTCAAGAGCGGACCATTTCTATCACTCTCGCACCCCCGCAGCACGCACAAAGATACGCAAGACGGGCTCCAGAACATAGGAACGGAGATTCAAACCGAGTGCAGTTCCGGAGACCGCAATGGGAACCAACAGATCCATCAAGGCGGCAACCAGTAAATACAAACAGTGCCAAGGAACCAGAAGTCGCGCATCGCATGATCACGACCCCCATCGCC
Organism: Drosophila subsilvestris; assembly: GCA_035043285.1. Lineage (NCBI taxonomy): Eukaryota > Metazoa > Arthropoda > Insecta > Diptera > Drosophilidae > Drosophila > Drosophila subsilvestris. The sequence continues at coordinate 347,774 of JAWNNB010001621.1, forward strand.
AACCCGCGCGCAGCCTGCCGCCGGTGTGGTGAAGCCGGGCACGCATCATATAATTGCAACAAGCAATCCATCCTATTCTGCTGGGAATGTGGCAAACGCGGCACAAAGACCGTCGCTTGTTGCCGGCAAAACGCGTCGGGAAACGACATGCGTACCCAACTGACACGGGATCAGCCGGGAACGACGCCTCCTCCGACCCGAAACTAAAGAATTGCCTACACGTGAACAACGGCCGGATAGTGGCGAGGGTGACCATAGGAGGACAAGCCACGGAAGCCACCGTAGACACGGGGGCCTCGAAAAGCTTCATCAGCGGCAACCTCGCCCGACAATTGTGCAATGACACCAACTTAGAAGATGCCTGCACCCGCATACGCCTGGCCGACGGTTCGGTCAGAGAGATCACGCAAGTTCTACGGGAGCCCATCAAGCTGGACCAGCGAGAGGTACGAATACCACTCTTGGTTCTGCCAAACATGTTGGATAAAGTAATTGTCGGCATGGACTTCCTATGCGCCATCGGAACGACAATTCAATGCGGTACCACACGACTGCAATTGAACGACCAAAATACCGAGCCCGTTGCACACGAAGAACCGGCCAATCAAGAACCAGGCCCCGAAACCAACAGCCGGCCGATCACTCCAACCACAGCACAACCACGACCCCGACCTACCTATTGGGTGTCGTACCCAATATGACAACGCCACACCTGACACCCAAACTAACTAAAAACGAGAAGATAAAGCCGAAGTCAGAGTCAACCAACCGAAAAATGACGAATCAGAAGCCAGCACACACAAACTGCGACCAAGCAGTCGGGAGAACGAGTCCCACGGTCCCTACGGAGCACCCGCGTCCTAGGCCACCGACCGAGAATACCCTTCCCAACGCGCGGAGGATTTCACCCACGAGAAACACACACTTGCATCTGGCGCTCGACACAGGAAGCCCAGGTGCAAAACAAGTATACGCAAGACCACAGGAACAATTGGGCACAAGGACCCACGCACCGTCAGCCGCAACCAACACACCAAGACAACGACAACGCCAGCCGAAATGCGACAGCCCAGCAACACGGGAAACAGCCACGCTGACCCCACGCTGGTCGGGGCCAATCATCGAGCTAATCTCCACAGAGCCTCTCTGCCAGGACACGGAGCCCAGGACAATGATTCCCCGAGACGCTGATCGCCTGCCTGACGTACCCCGGGCCGACGACACGCCGATCCTCGCCCACACGATGGAGTACCTTTCGGGTACTGACCTGACTGCTAGCGTCATGCACCGAGCCATGCCTAGAGCCACGTCCGAGATCTTCGTCACCCGAGCCAGTCGTTGGAACAACACAAGAGGCGTCACCGAGACCCACCTCTTTATGCGGCAAACAACGGGCGATACCACCCAAGAGTGGCATCAGAAGTATGAAACATACCTGCCCGCGACCAGCGCCACGCCAATCATCGCCAACATAAGCGATTACCAGCGGAGGATCGAGCCGCCCAGCGCGTTCGACACGACACTCCTCCCGGAAGACCCCAGCCAGCCACTGGACCACAAGGCCGCCGATCCCACCGAACACGAGCCCACACCAGCCCCGGAGCCTTGGCCGCCCGACGTAGCCCCACAGATCCAAGCATTTCTGGATGAAGAGCTACCCAAGTTTGCGGAGCTCCATGGAACGTCGGATATCGCCAAGCACACCATTGTGATGCGGGACAATCGGCCGATAAAACAGAGATACTACCCCAAAAACCCGGCCATGATGCGAATTATTGATGAGCAAGTGGACGAGTTTATCAAAGAGGGCCTCATCGAGCCCTCCCGGAGTCCACACAGCGCCCCAATTGTACTCGTTCGTAAAAAGAACGGGAAATGGCGTATGTGCGTGGATTACCGGCAACTCAACGCCCACTCCATCCCTGACGCCTATCCATTGCCGCGGATCAACTATATTTTGGAGCGGCTACAAAACGCCTGTTTTATCACCACGCTGGACCTCAAAAACGGCTACTGGCAGATACCCATGGAAGACGGGAGCCGGGAAGCCACAGCATTTACAATTCCTGGTCGCGGCCTGTACCAATGGAAAGTGATGCCATTCGGTCTGCACTCGGCGCCAGCAACATTCCAGCGGGCCCTCGACACGGTCATCGGCGCGGACATGGAACCCTACGCATTCGCGTACCTAGACGACATCATCATCGTCGGACGGGATTTCAAGGACCACCAGAACAACCTGAGGATAGTCCTTTCCCGCCTCAGGAAAGCGAATCTGCGGATAAATGCAGAAAAATGTGCATTCTTCCAACGAAAGATCAAGTATCTCGGGGATATGATTAGCGACAAGGGAATTCACACCGATCCCGACAAAATCGCTGCCGTCAGAGAACTACAAGCGCCCACGAACCTAAAGGAGCTTCGCCAATGCATCGGGATGGCCTCATGGTACCGAAGGTTCGTACCAAATTTCGCGACCGTCGTCCAGCCAATGTCCAGGCTCCTCAAGAAAGATCAGCCATGGATCTGGGCCGAAGCACAACAGGCTGCGTTCGATCAACTCAAAGAACTCCTCACGACCGCGCCCGTTCTCGCCTGTCCAGACTTCAATGTCAAATTCTCGCTGCAGACCGATGCCAGCAATCTGGGGATAGGAGCAGTACTCACCCTGGAAATACAAGGGAAAGAGCGAGTCATTGCATACGTCAGTCGGAAACTGAACCCAGCCGAGGAAAACTACTCCGCCACCGATAAGGAGTGCCTGGCGGTCATCTGGGCGATCCGAAAGCTAAGATGCTACCTCGAGGGATACCGGTTTGACGTAATTACCGACCATCTCGCGCTTAAGTGGCTGAATACGTTGGAAAGCCCATACGGCAGGGTAGCAAGATGGGCACTCGAACTCCAACAATATCAGTACGATGTTCATTACCGCGCAGGAAGGCAAAACGTGGTAGCCGACGCCCTGTCGCGGCAGCCCCTGGAGACACTCGCAAGAATCGAAGGCGTAACAACAAATTGTTCATGGCTCACCCGACGGATCCAGCAAACCCAAGAGGAACCTAAGAAATTCCCCGACTACCGATACGAAAACGGGGAATTATACCGGCAGCTGGGCCATGGGGCTGACAATCAGGACTGCATCGAATGGAAGCTTTGTGTACCCAAAGAGCGGCGAGGGAGAGTGCTACAGGAATGCCATGACCAACCCACGGCTGGGCACCTGGGCATCCGCAAAACCATCACCAGGATCTGCCTCCGCTACTATTGGCCCGGTCTATACCGTGACGTAAGGACGTATGTCCGCAACTGCGTAAGCTGCCAGAAGTACAAGGCACTGCAACAAAAGCCGGTGGGAAGGATGCTCACTCGCAGGGCCGAAGAACCTTTTGCAACGCTGTGTGCCGACTTCGTAGGCCCCCTACCCCGATCAAAACGAGGAAATACGATGCTGCTAGTCTTCATCGACACGTTCACCAAGTGGGTGGAATTGGTCCCACTTCGGAAAGCTACCACCGCCACACTGGAGCTGGCGTTCCGGGAACGAATACTGAGTCATTTTGGCGTGCCAAAACGATTTGTGTGTGACAACGGCACCCAATTTACGAGTCGGTCGTTTCGATCATTCCTGCAGACAGCAGGAGTGGATCTGCAACACACCGCACCGTACTGCCCGCAAGAAAATCCCACGGAACGCGCCAACCGAACGGTGAAGACCATGATCAGCCAGTTCATAGGAGAGCGGAAAAACACTTGGGACGAACTGTTGCCCGAAATATCACTGGCAATCAACTCCAGTATATCCGAGACAACTGGTTTTAGTCCCGCGTTCCTCTTAAACGGCAGAGAGCCGCGCTTACCTGGATCCTTATACGATGAAGTCACGCCAGGCACAGGAAGCCCGCCAGACACAGCCCAGAGCAAAGCGGCACGGCTCAAGGAGATTTTTACAATCGTTAAGAACAATAGACAACGAGCCAGCCAAGAACAGGCAAGGCACTACAATCTCCGCCGACGACAATGGCATCCCACGGTGGGCACTTTGGTACTGATTCGACAGCACCACCTGTCCAACGCCGCTGATGGCTTTGCAGCGAAATTGGCCCCAAAATATGACGGACCCTACAAAGTAAAAAGTTATCCATCAGCTAATGTGGTAAAATTACAACACCTCGGAACCCGGAAGCAGAAAATCGCGAACCTCAACGATCTAAAGGAGTACCACGATAACAACACCAGCAACACGGCTGACGAGGCCGACATCAGCATCGACCCATGATCAAGCCCCTACAGTCAGCAAAACGGTGACCCGATCAAACACCATGCTGATACGGGCGGACGGCCCACAAGTGTTGCGACATAAAATCAAACACACCCGGAAATCGCAGAATGCGAATTACGCACCGCTCCAGAAAAATTGATGAACCACGAAACTAAACAAAGAACGACGCTGACCCCCTAAAAATACAAGCTATACTCGCCACGCAAGATTGCTGAACCACGCTGACACCCCATAAAAAAAAAAAAGAAGTACCCCCGGAAGAACAGTGACCCACAGCCAAAGATAGATACACTATATATAGCCGGGCTACGGGCATCACCAATCAGTGCATCTCTTCAATCGCAGACTTAAGTACAACACTTTCACCGCCGCAAGCAAACATCAACATGCAGCCCACCCAACAAACCAAAACTCAGGCCACCAGGACCACACTGCTGACCCTCCTGGCCCTGAGCACCATGACACAGGCGACGATAAAGATAAATGATTACACCAACGCCGATTACGTGCCCGTGGTCAACGGAGACGCCGTCATTTGGGAGAAATATGGATACCTCCACCATATCACCAACATCACGTCCTACGAAGCCTACCTGGCCCAGGCCGTGACAGCGGCAGCCTTATTCCCGGGAGGACGGATGGCACCAATCTTGGACTCAGACCTGGAGCACATCAAGACCCTGGTGGCCACATTGCGGACCCATCACCGGGAAACTAGGAGCCTTAACTTCTTGGGAACGGCCCTGAAAGTCGTGGCCGGGACACCAGACTTCGAAGATTGGGAGCAGATGCGCTTCAAACAGAAACAGCTCATCGAATCCGAAACGCAACAGATCGGCATAAACGCGAAGGTGCAGAATCGACTAAACGAGCTGACAGGCTACATCAACAGCTTCGTCAAATCCGAGGGCACGGAGCGGATACAACTAACGGAGGCAGTTCTGGTAAAGAACAGGATCATCATTAATGACCTGCAGAACTTGATCATGGGACTCACGCTGGCCAAAATGAATGTGATCAGCCCCACATTGCTAGACGGCGCCGACATAGAGGAATTCAAGGAACAATACCTAACCGACATACGATTGGTCGAACTACTGGGAGTATCCAGTATTAGTGTGTTCCAGAGCACGGAAATGATGACGTTCCTCATAAAGTTCCCGCAACCCAAAAAGATCTGCAAGAAAATGGAAATCTTCCCGGTCCAACACAAGCACCGAATGCTGGACTTCAGCCAAGGGAACATTGTGGCCGAATGCGGGGCCCAAGCCATAAGCGTTGGAAATTGCGAAACTACCATTGGCGCCACATTCTGCAAGGAACAACCAGGACCCACCTGCGCCCAACAGATGGTGGCAGGAGCGGTGGCACATTGCACCACCATACCCGGGCACCTGGAAGCCGTCACCGTGGTGGACCATGGCACCCTCATCGTAAATGAGGCCAAACTCGCCGTGATAGATAAAGCCGGAGCGGCACAGAACATCTCGGGAACGTACCTAATATCATACTCAGACCGGGTCTCACTAAACGGGACCTGGTACATCAATCCCCTGGGCAACTCCAAAAAGAAGCCCGTGGTGGCCTCCATGACAAAAGTAAACGTCACGGGGCACCACGATAAGCTGAGTCTGCCATTCTTGCGGGAGCTGAGCTTGGAAAACCTAAAACACATAGAGCTGCTGAAAATTAAAAACAACGCGTCACATCTACTCACGGTCATCGTGGCCATACCACTGTGTATTGGTATATGGTGCCTCCGCCAGCAGCTGCGCCAGCACAAACAGTCGGGGACAACCACAACCCTAGACATCGAGGCCAGTAACCCAGCGCCGGGGACAGTAACGCCAACAAGAACGCCGGGCGATATGCTGACAGGCGCGAAGAAAAAAGTGAGGTTTGCGGAAACGGCGCCACACCAACGGAGCCTAGCTCCGCACAAAAGGGGAAAAGCTGACCACGATCTCTGCCGGGAGCCACCGACGCGGAGACCGAGGCGCCATAAAAGAACGACGCGGGAACGAAAATACACTACTCTTATGACAGCGAAGCCAAAGACAAGAACAACGAAGACAATGAGCCGTACAAGGAAACACCAACGGGAGGAAACGATCCTCGTAAGCAGCGAATCGAAGGACGATAGCTCCGTGGGGACACCGGAGAACGCCTCGCGGTTCTCCAGCGATGTGCTGTGGTCCCCACCCCCCAGGCCACGGTCACCAGAACCGAGGACCCCATCATACTCGCCCAGGCCATGCGATAGCCCGGAGTGGCCCAGCCCGGCACACAGCCCGGCCTGGTCACCCCAGGGGTCTCCCTCTCCAGAGGAGGATGAGAGCGCCAACGCCACCGGGGAAACAGATTCGGGCCCGGAGCCAGAAACCCATTGGCGGGACCCGAGGCACGGCCAGGGAATCTACCACCGCCGGCGGGAGAACGAGCCCGACGCCTCTTCAACAACAACAGAGGAGGAAGCAGCGGACAACGAAGGAGAACAACGACTCGTGGGAGAAACCAGAACAGTTCACAACGAGCGGACGACGTGGGGAACCAGGACGACGACGATCCACACACGGATCGTCGACACCATCCGGAACGAATACACTAGCAACGCATGCCCTGAACCAAAGCGCCGGCGTCAACAGTAAAACGGTCACCCGGAAGAAAGGGGGGGTGTAACGAACCATGGGAACCATGGATCGCTACATTTCCTTAGACTATACTATCTACACCCTAATATAAGAAGCACCGTATATTTAGAATAATCCCCTGCCAAGAAGAGTTGGAAGAACCCTCGTTGCACTTCCCATATCACGTGTCGTACAATCGACAGTTCAATACGTTTTTGCAAACAGAAAAATTAAAGCACCTCACCCATTTCGTTGTTTCGCAATGAGGAAAGAAGGCCAATTCTCGGTCTTACCACTCTTAAGATATTTCACAATCGCCAGCGTCAGTTGACCTGCATGAGAAATATCATGGCATGATTGCACAAGAAGGCAAGCCAGCATAAACAGCTCACGCCAATTCCCAAAAACAATAACCCATATTCACCATACGATTTCCGGAGTGCAGACGCCACAGAAATCATGACCCATCTTTATGGAAGTGTTACACTATATTCTACTTACTAAGCATAAAAATGTAACACACACAACTAAAGCAGAACCCAACCCAAACCCACTGACCCACCTTTATGGAAGTGGTACAATATCTTTTACCAATTTAAGCATAAAAATAAGAAACACCCGATAACAAAGAAGCGGAAATCAAAAGTCGCTGACGCCAAGATCTGACGTATGAGGTCGACCATCGACAAATGACATAAAAAGCGCAAGAGGCGCTAAAGAAGGGGGCAGTCCACCAGCCACCGCTTCTGGTTTCAATATAGCAAAGTACACAAACCCCTGAACCAAACGTAAATTAAATAATACAAAACTGAAAACCACAACAACAAGCGTCGAATCATTCTTGACAGTAAAAAGAACAAGATTCTCCAAGTCTAGTTTACTCTCTCTCTCAATTCAAAGGCGGGTCCAAACTTTAAAGTCCTTAACAATTACAAATTACTTGTAAAAGGACCCTGGACAGGACTGACGCATATCCCAGCCTGAAATAGGATCTCACATTGCTCACCGAGTTTGTTTACATTTATAGGCCGAACAGCTGACAAATGCTGCGAAAAATGATGCGGCTTTGGTGTAAACGCCTCGCATAATTTTTCCGCACCTCCGACAATGATGCGGCAGTGTAAAAAGGCTATTATATGCAATTTATAAAACTTTACAGACCCCCCTGTAAAGTTATATAAATTGCATAAATTTCAACCGTTCCGATCAATTTTTGCATATGTACATGTCAACAATATACTGTTGGAAATGTAGTTGTCTTGATTACGCCGTATCTGCAGCCTGTATGCGTAATAATTCATAGCACTAACTTTCTTTGTTCGTTCTCGACCTACAATTGAATTAAATTTAATTTCAATTAAAATGAAAATGAACCATAAATTATTCATCAATTTACCGTTTACTGGATTTATCATTTTAATGTTGAAATTATAGCCATCTTGGCCGCTCCAAAACAATATTGGATCATAAAAGCGATGCTTCTCGGATTCTACGATTTCCACGATGAAGCACAATATCACGATTATTAAATTGCTCACAAACTATGGCTATTGCCACTTCGTCAACTGTTTGTGCATTGAAATGCCTTGCATGTTCACCAACCGGTGTTTCATCACCTCGAATAACAATGATCGTCAGATGGCATTCGAAGAAGCGACGTTTTGAATAACTGAACCAATTCATTGTGCCCATGGAATATATCTTGCAAATCGAAAATAGCTTCGTCTTCCGCGTTCCCGATAAAATATAATTTGAAAAGTTAGTGATATGCGTTGTCGAAAGGTAACAAAGAGCCAGCTCTTTAGTAAAATAAGAATGAAACAAAATTTTAAATTTGCATTAACAAAACTATTTAATTTCCTTGAACGTTGGCATGAAGTTGTCTCTTATGATATTTGTGGCGTTAAAAGATGTAATTTGAAAACTCGAATTATACTTTCGTATATTGTTAAAAAAATGATTCGACTCAGGTATCAATCCATTAAGTAATGTGCTCAATGGTTGCCCCAATTCAGGCGATTTCACTTTACCACTCGCACAGCCCATCCCATCTGCTTCACCTTTAAATTTTAATTCCTGACAATGGCGACAACGGTCGTTCATTGAACCAATTATAATTTTCCTATGAGAAGCGTAATCGGTGACACTACTGTACGCGAACGCAACGCCTTGTAGATTTTTTATATCACGACGTTCATTTTCAGTTGTTGTTGCATCATTGTTCCGTTGATTTGAACGGGACCTTGCTGTGCGGAGACGATTATTTTCATTGTGATGTGCAATGTCTTGTCTACTTTCACGGCTCCTCGAACGCATTTGGCGTTTGCCGGATCAAATTTAATCATCTCGACATTTAACTTAAAAAAAAACCACTGGTTGCTTTAAAACGCACACATTTTCAAAAGCAAAAAATATACTTACACAAATTGCAATTTTTTCAGAAAACAAATTTTCACACAAAAAGGTATTCAAAGAAAATCTACCATACAATGTCCGTTCTACAGAATAACACAAAATGAAATGAATGAAGCGTTCAAACACACATATTAATAACAAAATTTGTGATTTTTTTTATAAATCTTTTCATTTTTGAGAAACTTTTTATAGAAAAGTAAAAACTCTTGCATAGAAACAAAGCCACATACTCTAGCTATCATTACAAAACCCCATGCTATTTGGTGCACGCGTTTCGGAAAGAGAAATAGGCGTTCAAACACACACTTTGGACCAAATGTAAGATTTTTTTGATTAATATTTAATTATTGAGGAGCCTATTTATAGAAAATACAAATTTATTTGTGCAAACCAGGCCACATTATCTGGATATTATTAAAAAAAACAGCATGCAATTTGGTCACGCGTTTAGGAGGTAGACGCTTACACGCACGATTTTTTATACAAATTTATAATATAGATATACGAAAATAAATTTTCAATTATATGAGTACAAACCTAAAACATCAGCAAATTTTTGTATAATATATTTCCGCTTATACAAATTTTCACTTAGGTGCTAAGTGCGAATCGTTTTGAAATCGCGAGCCTATTAGTAACCGGTTTCAAATCGCAAAAATCTTGCGATTTGACTGCCAAATCGCATTTTTTTTATAATTGCGATAACCGGAGCATGGCTGATGTCCTGACTGAGTACGGGTATAAAAGTAGAGTCGCGGCCACTGCGACTCACAACTTTCCCTACAGTTTTAGTATTCGATTTTCGGTGTTTCATTAAAAGAGCTACTAAGATCGGCAAAATATCTATGCATCATCTTTTTTTTTTATAGAATGATAGACTAATGATTGGTCAATATGTGACCATGTTTGGAGATGTCATATCTCATGTAAATATTACGGCAGTAAAGTCAGAAGACGGAGGAGACTATGAATGTAGAGCTCTCTCAAAAGCTGGAGTGGCATCGCACTCTGCTCGCCTTAACATTTACGGTAAGATTTCTTTAACCGTACATACATCATATGCCAAAGCTTTCGGCAGTTGCTGGAAAGGTTTTTACACTCAAGTGTCCGATAGCTGGATATCGCATCGAAACGGTTAACATTGAAAAAGGTAATTTTTATAATTTCATGCTAACACACACTTACTTTTAACTCCTGCTTTTTTTTTTACAGACGGCATAAGGTTACCTATCAACATATGACAGCGTATGCAAAATGGAACCCTAACTATTGAAAACGTGCAGCGCGGTGCGGATCAGGGCACCTACACTTGTATAGCTCTAAATAAGCATAATTACACTTCTCAGCAGTCAGTTGAAGTCCAAAAGCCATCCCTTCACAGTAGAGAGAATTATAGTCCGAGCATAAGACCCTAAACGGTTCATGCAAGGAAAAATTGTATCTACAAAGTGGAAGGAACAAAGGAAAAAAGTTGCTAGTAGATCTAACATGAATCGTAAAGTTTATGCGGCTCAACAAGTCAGGGCTATATACGTTAACCTTGATCAGGTTGTGCATAAAAATCACATCAAGCATTTTTCTACGACTAACTAAGGTTGGAAGGTTTACTAAAAGCAATCTACGAAGTTTTTCTGGACTGATTCTATACGGTCCTGGTGTACTTTGTACTGGGTGCACCATACACAAGACCCACATATTTGCACAACACCATGACTGAAAGTTATTGAGACCGGATTGTAAGCGATAGTGAAATGAAATGTCCTTGTGCTACTCAGGGCTTAACATCATCCGCATACATGAGCATACACGTTAATACTGAAGGCAGGTCATTAAAAAGAGAGAGTGAAAAGTAGGGGGCCTATATGGCTGCCCTGTGGTACTCCAGAAGTAACAGGTGAAGAGAAGGTGTTTTTGAAGAAAACTCGTTAAGACCTAGAACTAAGATAACGAAGTTTTTGTGCTAGAAGGGAGTGGTTTACAGAGTCGACGGGTTTACTGATATCAGTGTAGATAACATCCGTCTGAAAGTTACCCTGGAAGCCTTTAATGATAAAAGGAGGTTAAACATCGATGGATTTGCCTAAAATACTATGATCTTACCTGAAAAACAGTTTTACTTCGAACTGACCTGAAGGCAAGACCAGCATAGTCTTTCTCCTTACATAACTTGTGTTCATAAGATAAAGACTCTTTAGAAGACGGCAATTCTTCTAGTGACCAAAACATTTGTAGTGTGTTGTCGATAGACACCACTGACTCTTCTCGACAACTCAGACAGTTCCTCGCTTCCTGTATGACAGTCACCTTCGGACTGTATCTTCCAGATACAATCCAACCAAGAAGCGTTTTCTGCAGAGTTGTATAGTCAGGACCTTGTCTAATTTGACCAACCGATAAGAGTTCGAAAAATGACTCTGCACCTATCAACATATTTTTTCTTTGTGTCTTGTAGGAATATGGGTCTGCATGAGGTAGGTTCTTCGGGGGTTTCACGTCACTCACATTAAGTGCGTAATCAAGGTGATTCCTCGAGACTGAATTCAGAATTCAGAAATCGACCGAGAACTCACCACCATTAATTCATGTATTGACTTGTGAATTGGATTCGCCGATTCCAAGCAAGTTGATGCACGACTCCTCCCTACGGATCTGTAAGCGCTGTGCCAAGTCCTCAGTTATGAAGTTCGTTTGTGACCCAGAGTCAAGCAATGCTCGGGCCAAAACACACACCCCATTTTTGGTTCGGACGCTTACGATCGACGTCGCCAGAATTACTCTATCCAAAGCTGTCGCATGGAGTGCATGCGAAGTGGAAGGGTTATTCTCATTGGGATGTGGAGATGAATTCTCTGGGGGTGATGGTAACGCTAACTTTTATCCACAACAGTGTACCTATGCAATAAGGCATGATGTGAGCAGCACACTCGACACTTGCTAGCTTTCAATCGTACCAGACAGTTTATGCAGACAGCGATGCCGATTTGACAAATTCGAAGCTTTTCATTACTGCAAGACGAGAAAATGGACTGTAAGTTGTCAACAAGTGGTCTTTCGTATCGCAGCAACTACATTGTTTGTTTTTAGCATTCGCAATTGGACACGCGAATGAGCTCCGATTGTGAGGCTGGCTTGGCACAGCTTTCTGCTCCTGCTTTGGTTTTGCCGATTTTTCGACCGAAATATGCTGATCTCTGCTCATCGCCTATCGACAAGGAACTATATATCGATGAGGTGGTATCGATTAGGTTCCTTAAGGACGATGTAGATTGCAGGGTCATTTTGGAAAAACTAAATAGTGCAGCAATATGGTTCATAAAGATCAGACATTCGTTATTGTAGACCCGTTTTCAGCTGGCTTTACTCTCGGTTACTTGAAACGCACAACGCATCACCAGAGAGGCAAGAAAGCAAGTGGTTAAACTTTTCCACAGCACTATCCGACACGATTTTTCCTCAAGGAACAAAACCAAATTTTTCTTAATGATTTTGGAGTTAGAAATGGTTTGATGATTTTTTTTCTTTTCTATGTCAGAACTTTGTTCGATTTTGTCGATTAGTGTAATTGGAATGCTTTCGTCATTGCGTCATAGTCTCAAATAAACTATTGAAGCCTTTGAATTCCGAATATTTTCCGCTGAACTTTGGGAGAGCTAACTTCGGAAGTCGAGCACGAGTTGGGGCAACAGAAGTTGATACCGAATGCAATGTATAGCTGGCGGTCTTCAAGGCGTCGATGACACTACTCAACACGACATTTCCGCTGAGGCCCGAAATGACTTTTTATTATAGATTTCGAGATTTTTAATTTTTTAAAGAATTATGGTTTTTTTATAGTTCAGTTCTTTTTAAAAAAAAATTTTTTTTTAATCTGGTATTTTGTCATGTTTTTTTTCAGGGGTAGTGCTTTTATTTTTCACATAACTTAAGTATCTTATATATGGTTGCTTGGAACTTTCCAGTTCACAAAAGCAGATAAATGCAGCTATAAATGAGACATGTTGTAGCTACAGCTTAAAGTCTGAAGATATTAAGCTTTCAAACTCAAATTTGATCATTTTTTGCAGTATTTTTTCACAAAATTTTTACTTTGAAAACTCAGGAGAAGTCGAAAAAAAATTATATGCTGTCCTTTAGTTATTTGTGTATAGGTGCATTAGTTAGGATTTTAATAGATAAATTTTAATAAACAATTTCTTAAACTGCGCCTAATAAATGCGTCTATCTAAAACTAAAAGTGTTTGCCAAGAAATATTTTTTTTTTCGACTTTTCCTGAGTTTTTAAAGTCAACATATATTGTAAAAATACCGCAAAAAATGATCAAATTTGAATTTGAAAGCTTAATATATTCCAGGCGTTAAGCTGCAGCTACAACGTGGGTGGGTCTTATTTATAGCTGCATTTGTCAGATTTTTAGAACTGCAATGTACTATGCAACCAGAAATAAGATACTTAAGTTATGTAAAAAATAGAAGCACTACCTCTGAAAAAAAAACAGATTTTAAAAAATTCTTAAAAAAAAAACTCAACTATAAAAAAAAATGTTCAAAAAATTTTAAATTTTGAAATCTTTCAGTTAAATCATTTTGGGCCACAGCCTAAACAAAAAGTTTAATTTTGTCGAGTAGTGTAAGCGACATTATCTTTGCTTTGGTTACAATTGAGAGTTTTTCCAACTCGGCTCCAAACTTATCGTCACTATTTATTTATTCGATTGTTTCTTGGACTTGGCTTGCCTTGGCAATGCTTGCTTTTAGAACTTTGAGCTTGCAATCGAGCTTTGTCAACGGCAGCGGAATATCCATAGCTTTCAGCCAGTCTGCTACTCGGTGATTGCCTTGACCACTAACCATACAGTATATACATAGATGTGCCAGTTCATACAACGAAAGTGTTACAGAAAAATTTTCAGCTTCAGGTCCCCCGCTCTCAGGGCCTGTGCTCTCAGGGGACCTGAGAGAGGAAGACTATGCTATCATGGGACCTGAGAGAGTAAGAGAGAGCACGGCCGTGGTGCAACATGCCAGTCGTTTGTCAAACGGCGTCGAAAGAGGTTGTGTAGCGCACGATTTTTGTCTGTCTTCTTCTTTCTCACAAATAAAATTCTTTCTATTACTATTAATATTTTTTAAAATTTTTTTTATTTTCTTAAACATTTTTCTGAATTACGAATTAAATGTCAGTATTTGTTTTTCATTATTTCGATTTATTATTATTTATATATTTATTAGAAAAAATGTTCTCGCCTGTCAGCGGAGAAGAAAACACTTGCTATATCTTTCTAGCGCGTGTTTGCCTCTGAGTGGCGAGATATTAGGGTCCATTTTGCAGCTATTTTCCTCTCCAGGTCCTATGGTCTTTGGCTCGGGGACGGGGACCGCGGCAATTCGGCATTTACATATGTGTGTGTGTACACGGACACGGACACGACAAAATTTTGCCAATGTTTACGTTTCGAAACCGAGTTTTGATTTTTGAGTTTCCAGGTTAAATGTGTGTGTGCCACGTATTCACACATACTGTGCTTGTGTGTGGGTTCTATAATTTTTGGCCGCTTGAACTGAAATTTGTTTTTGCAGCCAGCGACCGAGCTGACCTTCCGCAACATACACATGTGTGGAATGGACAGAGTGGGAGGGGTTGGGCGTGGGAAATAAAAAAAATATAAAAATAAAAGCTGATATTTGTTTTATTTACTTGAAATTTCACATTTTTTTACATATACATATATGTCCTATTTTAGACTTGTTTTGGTTTTTACGATCCATATATTTACATTTACTTCTCCGCTGACAGGCGAGAATATTTTTTCGCTAATAAATATATATAAATAATAATAAATCGAAATAATGAAAAACAAATACATTTAATTCGTACTTCAAAATGTTTAAAAAAAAAAAAAAGAAAGAAAGAAGTTTATATGTGAGGAAGAAGAAGACAGAAAGACAGAAAAAATCGTGCGCTACACAACCTCTTTCGACGCCGTTTGACAAACGACTGGCAAAGAGTTATGGTTGCACCATGGCCGTGCTCTCTCTTACTCTCTCAGGTCCTACTGAGAGCATAGTCTTCCTCTCTCAGGTCCTACTGAGAGCAGGCCCTAGAGCATAGGACCTGGAGCTGCAAATTTTCTGTAACACATTCGTTGTATGAACTGGCACATCTATATACTGTATGGTTAGCGGCTTAGCATAGGAGCCTAGTGGTGGCAAAAAGTTGAGTTATGGTTGCGTTTCAGTTGAGTTTGTTCGATTTTCCGAATATTTCAATCCTGTTCGACTATCATGTGAACTATCACCACTAGCAACAACAAATGACATATGACAACAAATAAATAAATAATAATGGTTACATAATTGAACTTCTTCTTTTAGTTAGTATAAGTATTTATAAAGTGTACCGCTAAAGCGTGCCGTATAGATTCCGCCCTTATATTGGAATTTCCAACCCATTGTTCATTTACAGGTTGCTCCTGCTTCCTGTTGGTCCCTGCTTCGCGCGACCAATTTTCAGAAACTGGACAGTTCTGCATTATGCAAAAATTGTGGAGAATACAGCAGCAGGCAATTAATTACGCATCTACATCTGTACATATACAATGTAGATTCTACATCTTCTCCGCGAAAGGTCGCGCACTGTACAGGCGAGAGTGTGGGCTAGCGAGAAAGGAAATAAGTAGATTCTGCAGCGCTGAGAGGGGCGAGATAAGCAACTCTTCATTCCGGCTATAATAATGACCCGATCTCTACTAGATTCCTGAATCTGTTAGGTATAGTCATTCTCTACGATACTCCGTTTTCTCGTATCTTCAAAATTGTGGATGCCACAGATGTTCGTCCTTTGTTGTGGCGGAAATGGGCGGGCGAAATTTTGAAATACACTTGTAACAGTGTGATTTCACATAAGTCTGGAGGCAAAATTTGGTTGCTCTATGCTCTATATAGCTCTTAACTTCGACAGACAGCTCTTATAGACGGACGGACAGACAGACAGGGCTATATAGACTCGTCTATTGATTCTGATCAATAATAAATATACCTTATGGGGTTGGAAACGGTTCGTTCTATGCGTTACACACACCCACTTCGACCAAAAATCTCTTAACTCTTCCAGTACGTGTATAAAAATATATTATTATATTTCGTGTTAGAAATTTTCATTTTCATGAAGTTTACGGTCCATGCCCATGTGTACAGATCATCCGCATGAAAAAGCACAGGGTGGAAAATAAAAAATAAAGCAAAGCTCTCTCCTCATTTAATTTCCCCTTGCAAGACCGCTTCTCCGAGTTTGCAGTAACAGTTGAAAGCAACGAAACGATCATCCAGCATAGCGACCGATCTTAACATTAATACTATTAAATAACTAATTGTAAAGTGATAGCCTTTTTACACTGACATGAGTTACCTTTCGATAGTTCAATTAACTCAAGCAGGCAGGCTCCGGTTTTCACATTCACTTTGCGTTTTACTTTTCAGCAAAAAGTATGACTTTCATTTCAACGCGCTCTGGAATCCACTTTTGTGAATTCGTTTACACTTTGTACTTTTAAGCGCGAAATTTACTGCCTTTATACCAACGCGTTAGTGCTAGCTCATACAAAAAGGCCTGTTATGCTTAACAGAGACTTATCGATAGCCAAATTGCTAGCTCATACAAAAAGGCCTGTTATGCTTACCAGAGACTTATCGATAGCCAAATCGGGCTGCCACACCTGTTCGGGGCAATTCACTTTTTTGTTTTTGCCCCGACCAAATTTGCAGATCCAATTTTGAGGTTGGTTTAAGCAAAAATTATTTATAAAAAGGGCACAAGCTCAATTGCCCATTTAATAGTATCAAATAAATGTCAATGCATCAAAAGGTCATCAATTTTTTTCCTTTTGCAATTAAGATGTGTTTTGATGTATAAAAAAGTTTACTTTTCATTTCGGCGAGAAATATGTTGCCGTTTTGAAAATGGAAGTCTTGGAAAGCAAATCACACGTGTTTTGTGAAAGTGAAAACCGGAGCATAGCTGAAAAACAAATTTTGGAACCGCCAAAATCCCAAAAAGTTGGTTTAATGCTAGTTTTACTGTCTGTTTGTTTTTAAATTTTTTTATTTTGGTTGAAACCTACGATAACAAAAAGTTAACATTATGTTACAGACTTAAAAGAACATGACTCGACTTAATTTGGGTACAGTATATCATAGTGACCAGGTCTATATATTAGGTAAATCGTCGGCTCTGTTCCTTCAGGGAAATCATGGGCTTTAACAATACAACCTTCTCCTCTGTCCAGGTATTCCACTCGTACACCCGCACCAAGAGCTGCACATAGTGCAATAATATGGATATGATCAGATTCTTTGAACATAGGTTCAACTTCTTGATGACGGAATTCTTCAATAGTGAAATCGCCTTCAATAAAATTTTGATAAAACTCTGCCTCTTCTTGTAGTTTTCCAGATGTTATTAAACGTAAATAAACAACCACGTAGTCTGAATAACCCTGCTCATTGAATATTTTGTGCAGCTCATTTTGAACTTTATTGTGACCCCCTGGGTTATCTGGACTAACGCGTCTGATAACTTCCATAAACTGAAAAAGGATGAATAAAATTTAATTTACTGGATTATTTAGTTTAAATTGCATATGGTAAACTTACGGTTTCGTGAAAGTCTTCCAATGTAAAACTAGGAAATCCTAGTTCAACAAGCTTGTCTTTAGAATCTTCTGCCAACTTTTGGAATTCTTTATATGCACTGGTATTTGATATTAAATACTCCATATATGAGTACGCAAAAGCTCGAAAGAAGCAGTTTCCATCAGGGCGAGTGCGTCTGATAAACTTATACTTTTTAGCTAAATCTTGAATTTTTGCAGTAAAAACGTCATCGCCATTATACTCGGCCCAAAGACACGTTAATGGTAATAGTTCACCGACTAAGGGGGTGGAATCACTTATCTGTAGTTAAATCATGTTATATTATTGAAATTAAATTCTGCACATGTATACCTACCTCCTTTTCAATATCCCGTTGTTGTATGATTAACTCATCACGATTACCGTCATTTTGTTTAAAGGATTCCATTTTTCTAAAAATTAATAGAATCGTGTTTGTGTACCTTTACAAGGGGTAAAAAGTTAAATTTCATAAAAATTTGTTCGTTTCCATTTATAAGCCGCCTCAAATAAAACACACACACATAAGAAAATATACGTATAGACACATTGATCCTAGCGTTGTCACAACTAAAATATTGATTTAGTTCTGATACTATATGATGAGTCAAGCTAGCGTGAAGCTGAGAGTCCATTATGGCCGTGCTCTCTCTTACTCTCTCAGGTCCTACTGAGAGCATAGTCTTCCTCTCTCAGGTCCTACTGAGAGCAGGCCCTGAGAGCATAGGACCTGGAGCTGCAAATTTTTCTGTAACACATTCGTTGTATGAACTGGCACATCTATATACTGTATGGTTAGCGGCTTAGCATAGGAGCCTAGTGGTGGCAAAAAGTTGAGTTATGGTTGCGTTTCAGTTGAGTTTGTTCGATTTTCCGAATATTTCAATCCTGTTCGACTATCATGTGAACTATCACCACTAGCAACAACAAATGACATATGACAACAAATAAATAAATAATAATGGTTACATAATTGAACTTCTTCTTTTAGTTAGTATAAGTATTTATAAAGTGTACCGCTAAAGCGTGCCGTATAGATTCCGCCCTTATATTGGAATTTCCAACCCATTGTTCATTTACAGGTTGCTCCTGCTTCCTGTTGGTCCCTGCTTCGCGCGACCAATTTTCAGAAACTGGACAGTTCTGCATTATGCAAAAATTGTGGAGAATACAGCAGCAGGCAATTAATTACGCATCTACATCTGTACATATACAATGTAGATTCTACATCTTCTCCGCGAAAGGTCGCGCACTGTACAGGCGAGAGTGTGGGCTAGCGAGAAAGGAAATAAGTAGATTCTGCAGCGCTGAGAGGGGCGAGATAAGCAACTCTTCATTCCGGCTATAATAATGACCCGATCTCTACTAGATTCCTGAATCTGTTAGGTATAGTCATTCTCTACGATACTCCGTTTTCTCGTATCTTCAAAATTGTGGATGCCACAGATGTTCGTCCTTTGTTGTGGCGGAAATGGGCGGGCGAAATTTTGAAATACAGTGTAACATTGTAACAGTGTGATTTCACATAAGTCTGGAGGCAAAATTTGGTTGCTCTATGCTCTATATAGCTCTTAACTTCGACAGACAGCTCTTATAGACGGACGGACAGACAGACAGGGCTATATAGACTCGTCTATTGATTCTGATCAATAATAAATATACCTTATGGGGTTGGAAACGGTTCGTTCTATGCGTTACACACACCCACTTCGACCAAAAATCTCTTAACTCTTCCAGTACGTGTATAAAAATATATTATTATATTTCGTGTTAGAAATTTTCATTTTCATGAAGTTTACGGTCCATGCCCATGTGTACAGATCATCCGCATGAAAAAGCACAGGGTGGAAAATAAAAAATAAAGCAAAGCTCTCTCCTCATTTAATTTCCCCTTGCAAGACCGCTTCTCCGAGTTTGCAGTAACAGTTGAAAGCAACGAAACGATCATCCAGCATAGCGACCGATCTTAACATTAATACTATTAAATAACTAATTGTAAAGTGATAGCCTTTTTACACTGACATGAGTTACCTTTCGATAGTTCAATTAACTCAATCAGGCAGGCTCCGGTTTTCACATTCACTTTGCGTTTTACTTTTCAGCAAAAAGTATGACTTTCATTTCAACGCGCTCTGGAATCCACTTTTGTGAATTCGTTTACACTTTGTACTTTTAAGCGCGAAATTTACTGCCTTTATACCAACGCGTTAGTGCTAGCTCATACAAAAAGGCCTGTTATGCTTAACAGAGACTTATCGATAGCCAAATCGGGCTGCCACACCTGTTCGGGGCAATTCACTTTTTTGTTTTTGCCCCGACCAAATTTGCAGATCCAATTTTGAGGTTGGTTTAAGCAAAAATTATTTATAAAAAGGGCACAAGCTCAATTGCCCATTTAATAGTATCAAATAAATGTCAATGCATCAAAAGGTCATCAATTTTTTTCCTTTTGCAATTAAGATGTGTTTTGATGTATAAAAAAGTTTACTTTTCATTTCGGCGAGAAATATGTTGCCGTTTTGAAAATGGAAGTCTTGGAAAGCAAATCACACGTGTTTTGTGAAAGTGAAAACCGGAGCATAGCTGAAAAACAAATTTTGGAACCGCCAAAATCCCAAAAAGTTGGTTTAATGCTAGTTTTACTGTCTGTTTGTTTTTAAATTTTTTTATTTTGGTTGAAACCTACGATAACAAAAAGTTAACATTATGTTACAGACTTAAAAGAACATGACTCGACTTAATTTGGGTACAGTATATCATAGTGACCAGGTCTATATATTAGGTAAATCGTCGGCTCTGTTCCTTCAGGGAAATCATGGGCTTTAACAATACAACCTTCTCCTCTGTCCAGGTATTCCACTCGTACACCCGCACCAAGAGCTGCACATAGTGCAATAATATGGATATGATCAGATTCTTTGAACATAGGTTCAACTTCTTGATGACGGAATTCTTCAATAGTGAAATCGCCTTCAATAAAATTTTGATAAAACTCTGCCTCTTCTTGTAGTTTTCCAGATGTTATTAAACGTAAATAAACAACCACGTAGTCTGAATAACCCTGCTCATTGAATATTTTGTGCAGCTCATTTTGAACTTTATTGTGACCCCCTGGGTTATCTGGACTAACGCGTCTGATAACTTCCATAAACTGAAAAAGGATGAATAAAATTTAATTTACTGGATTATTTAGTTTAAATTGCATATGGTAAACTTACGGTTTCGTGAAAGTCTTCCAATGTAAAACTAGGAAATCCTAGTTCAACAAGCTTGTCTTTAGAATCTTCTGCCAACTTTTGGAATTCTTTATATGCACTGGTATTTGATATTAAATACTCCATATATGAGTACGCAAAAGCTCGAAAGAAGCAGTTTCCATCAGGGCGAGTGCGTCTGATAAACTTATACTTTTTAGCTAAATCTTGAATTTTTGCAGTAAAAACGTCATCGCCATTATACTCGGCCCAAAGACACGTTAATGGTAATAGTTCACCGACTAAGGGGGTGGAATCACTTATCTGTAGTTAAATCATGTTATATTATTGAAATTAAATTCTGCACATGTATACCTACCTCCTTTTCAATATCCCGTTGTTGTATGATTAACTCATCACGATTACCGTCATTTTGTTTAAAGGATTCCATTTTTCTAAAAATTAATAGAATCGTGTTTGTGTACCTTTACAAGGGGTAAAAAGTTAAATTTCATAAAAATTTGTTCGTTTCCATTTATAAGCCGCCTCAAATAAAACACACACACATAAGAAAATATACGTATAGACACATTGATCCTAGAGTTGTCACAACTAAAATATTGATTTAGTTCTGATACTATATGATGAGTCAAGCTAGCGTGAAGCTGAGAGTCCATTATGGCCGTGCTCTCTCTTACTCTCTCAGGTCCTACTGAGAGCATAGTCTTCCTCTCTCAGGTCCTACTGAGAGCAGGCCCTGAGAGCATAGGACCTGGAGCTGCAAATTTTTCTGTAACACATTCGTTGTATGAACTGGCACATCTATATACTGTATGGTTAGCGGCTTAGCATAGGAGCCTAGTGGTGGCAAAAAGTTGAGTTATGGTTCCGTTTCAGTTGAGTTTGTTCGATTTTCCGAATATTTCAATCCTGTTCGACTATCATGTGAACTATCACCACTAGCAACAACAAATGACATATGACAACAAATAAATAAATAATAATGGTTACATAATTGAACTTCTTCTTTTAGTTAGTATAAGTATTTATAAAGTGTACCGCTAAAGCGTGCCGTATAGATTCCGCCCTTATATTGGAATTTCCAACCCATTGTTCATTTACAGGTTGCTCCTGCTTCGCGCGGGGTCGCGCACTGTACAGGCGAGAGTGTGGGCTAGCGAGAAAGGAAATAAGTAGATTCTGCAGCGCTGAGAGGGGCGAGATAAGCAACTCTTCATTCCGGCTATAATAATGACCCGATCTCTACTAGATTCCTGAATCTGTTAGGTATAGTCATTCTCTACGATACTCCGTTTTCTCGTATCTTCAAAATTGTGGATGCCACAGATGTTCGTCCTTTGTTGTGGCGGAAATGGGCGGGCGAAATTTTGAAATACACTTGTAACAGTGTGATTTCACATAAGTCTGGAGGCAAAATTTGGTTGCTCTATGCTCTATATAGCTCTTAACTTCGACAGACAGCTCTTATAGACGGACGGACAGACAGACAGGGCTATATAGACTCGTCTATTGATTCTGATCAATAATAAATATACCTTATGGGGTTGGAAACGGTTCGTTCTATGCGTTACACACACCCACTTCGACCAAAAATCTCTTAACTCTTCCAGTACGTGTATAAAAATATATTATTATATTTCGTGTTAGAAATTTTCATTTTCATGAAGTTTACGGTCCATGCCCATGTGTACAGATCATCCGCATGAAAAAGCACAGGGTGGAAAATAAAAAATAAAGCAAAGCTCTCTCCTCATTTAATTTCCCCTTGCAAGACCGCTTCTCCGAGTTTGCAGTAACAGTTGAAAGCAACGAAACGATCATCCAGCATAGCGACCGATCTTAACATTAATACTATTAAATAACTAATTGTAAAGTGATAGCCTTTTTACACTGACATGAGTTACCTTTCGATAGTTCAATTAACTCAATCAGGCAGGCTCCGGTTTTCACATTCACTTTGCGTTTTACTTTTCAGCAAAAAGTATGACTTTCATTTCAACGCGCTCTGGAATCCACTTTTGTGAATTCGTTTACACTTTGTACTTTTAAGCGCGAAATTTACTGCCTTTATACCAACGCGTTAGTGCTAGCTCATACAAAAAGGCCTGTTATGCTTAACAGAGACTTATCGATAGCCAAATCGGGCTGCCACACCTGTTCGGGGCAATTCACTTTTTTGTTTTTGCCCCGACCAAATTTGCAGATCCAATTTTGAGGTTGGTTTAAGCAAAAATTATTTATAAAAAGGGCACAAGCTCAATTGCCCATTTAATAGTATCAAATAAATGTCAATGCATCAAAAGGTCATCAATTTTTTTCCTTTTGCAATTAAGATGTGTTTTGATGTATAAAAAAGTTTACTTTTCATTTCGGCGAGAAATATGTTGCCGTTTTGAAAATGGAAGTCTTGGAAAGCAAATCACACGTGTTTTGTGAAAGTGAAAACCGGAGCATAGCTGAAAAACAAATTTTGGAACCGCCAAAATCCCAAAAAGTTGGTTTAATGCTAGTTTTACTGTCTGTTTGTTTTTAAATTTTTTTATTTTGGTTGAAACCTACGATAACAAAAAGTTAACATTATGTTACAGACTTAAAAGAACATGACTCGACTTAATTTGGGTACAGTATATCATAGTGACCAGGTCTATATATTAGGTAAATCGTCGGCTCTGTTCCTTCAGGGAAATCATGGGCTTTAACAATACAACCTTCTCCTCTGTCCAGGTATTCCACTCGTACACCCGCACCAAGAGCTGCACATAGTGCAATAATATGGATATGATCAGATTCTTTGAACATAGGTTCAACTTCTTGATGACGGAATTCTTCAATAGTGAAATCGCCTTCAATAAAATTTTGATAAAACTCTGCCTCTTCTTGTAGTTTTCCAGATGTTATTAAACGTAAATAAACAACCACGTAGTCTGAATAACCCTGCTCATTGAATATTTTGTGCAGCTCATTTTGAACTTTATTGTGACCCCCTGGGTTATCTGGACTAACGCGTCTGATAACTTCCATAAACTGAAAAAGGATAAATAAAATTTAATTTACTGGATTATTTAGTTTAAATTGCATATGGTAAACTTACGGTTTCGTGAAAGTCTTCCAATGTAAAACTAGGAAATCCTAGTTCAACAAGCTTGTCTTTAGAATCTTCTGCCAACTTTTGGAATTCTTTATATGCACTGGTATTTGATATTAAATACTCCATATATGAGTACGCAAAAGCTCGAAAGAAGCAGTTTCCATCAGGGCGAGTGCGTCTGATAAACTTATACTTTTTAGCTAAATCTTGAATTTTTGCAGTAAAAACGTCATCGCCATTATACTCGGCCCAAAGACACGTTAATGGTAATAGTTCACCGACTAAGGGGGTGGAATCACTTATCTGTAGTTAAATCATGTTATATTATTGAAATTAAATTCTGCACATGTATACCTACCTCCTTTTCAATATCCCGTTGTTGTTGTATGATTAACTCATCACGATTACCGTCATTTTGTTTAAAGGATTCCATTTTTCTAAAAATTAATAGAATCGTGTTTGTGTACCTTTACAAGGGGTAAAAAGTTAAATTTCATAAAAATTTGTTCGTTTCCATTTATAAGCCGCCTCAAATAAAACACACACACATAAGAAAATATACGTATAGACACATTGATCCTAGAGTTGTCACAACTAAAATATTGATTTAGTTCTGATACTATATGATGAGTCAAGCTAGCGTGAAGCTGAGAGTCCATTATGGCCGTGCTCTCTCTTACTCTCTCAGGTCCTACTGAGAGCATAGTCTTCCTCTCTCAGGTCCTACTGAGAGCAGGCCCTGAGAGCATAGGACCTGGAGCTGCAAATTTTTCTGTAACACATTCGTTGTATGAACTGGCACATCTATATACTGTATGGTTAGCGGCTTAGCATAGGAGCCTAGTGGTGGCAAAAAGTTGAGTTATGGTTCCGTTTCAGTTGAGTTTGTTCGATTTTCCGAATATTTCAATCCTGTTCGACTATCATGTGAACTATCACCACTAGCAACAACAAATGACATATGACAACAAATAAATAAATAATAATGGTTACATAATTGAACTTCTTCTTTTAGTTAGTATAAGTATTTATAAAGTGTACCGCTAAAGCGTGCCGTATAGATTCCGCCCTTATATTGGAATTTCCAACCCATTGTTCATTTACAGGTTGCTCCTGCTTCGCGCGGGGTCGCGCACTGTACAGGCGAGAGTGTGGGCTAGCGAGAAAGGAAATAAGTAGATTCTGCAGCGCTGAGAGGGGCGAGATAAGCAACTCTTCATTCCGGCTATAATAATGACCCGATCTCTACTAGATTCCTGAATCTGTTAGGTATAGTCATTCTCTACGATACTCCGTTTTCTCGTATCTTCAAAATTGTGGATGCCACAGATGTTCGTCCTTTGTTGTGGCGGAAATGGGCGGGCGAAATTTTGAAATACACTTGTAACAGTGTGATTTCACATAAGTCTGGAGGCAAAATTTGGTTGCTCTATGCTCTATATAGCTCTTAACTTCGACAGACAGCTCTTATAGACGGACGGACAGACAGACAGGGCTATATAGACTCGTCTATTGATTCTGATCAATAATAAATATACCTTATGGGGTTGGAAACGGTTCGTTCTATGCGTTACACACACCCACTTCGACCAAAAATCTCTTAACTCTTCCAGTACGTGTATAAAAATATATTATTATATTTCGTGTTAGAAATTTTCATTTTCATGAAGTTTACGGTCCATGCCCATGTGTACAGATCATCCGCATGAAAAAGCACAGGGTGGAAAATAAAAAATAAAGCAAAGCTCTCTCCTCATTTAATTTCCCCTTGCAAGACCGCTTCTCCGAGTTTGCAGTAACAGTTGAAAGCAACGAAACGATCATCCAGCATAGCGACCGATCTTAACATTAATACTATTAAATAACTAATTGTAAAGTGATAGCCTTTTTACACTGACATGAGTTACCTTTCGATAGTTCAATTAACTCAATCAGGCAGGCTCCGGTTTTCACATTCACTTTGCGTTTTACTTTTCAGCAAAAAGTATGACTTTCATTTCAACGCGCTCTGGAATCCACTTTTGTGAATTCGTTTACACTTTGTACTTTTAAGCGCGAAATTTACTGCCTTTATACCAACGCGTTAGTGCTAGCTCATACAAAAAGGCCTGTTATGCTTAACAGAGACTTATCGATAGCCAAATCGGGCTGCCACACCTGTTCGGGGCAATTCACTTTTTTGTTTTTGCCCCGACCAAATTTGCAGATCCAATTTTGAGGTTGGTTTAAGCAAAAATTATTTATAAAAAGGGCACAAGCTCAATTGCCCATTTAATAGTATCAAATAAATGTCAATGCATCAAAAGGTCATCAATTTTTTTCCTTTTGCAATTAAGATGTGTTTTGATGTATAAAAAAGTTTACTTTTCATTTCGGCGAGAAATATGTTGCCGTTTTGAAAATGGAAGTCTTGGAAAGCAAATCACACGTGTTTTGTGAAAGTGAAAACCGGAGCATAGCTGAAAAACAAATTTTGGAACCGCCAAAATCCCAAAAAGTTGGTTTAATGCTAGTTTTACTGTCTGTTTGTTTTTAAATTTTTTTATTTTGGTTGAAACCTACGATAACAAAAAGTTAACATTATGTTACAGACTTAAAAGAATATGACTCGACTTAATTTGGGTACAGTATATCATAGTGACCAGGTCTATATATTAGGTAAATCGTCGGCTCTG
The DNA here is from genome assembly GCA_035043285.1 of Drosophila subsilvestris. Classification (NCBI taxonomy): domain Eukaryota; kingdom Metazoa; phylum Arthropoda; class Insecta; order Diptera; family Drosophilidae; genus Drosophila; species Drosophila subsilvestris. The sequence goes on from JAWNNB010001621.1 coordinate 374,746, forward strand.
TTCCTTCAGGGAAATCATGGGCTTTAACAATACAACCTTCTCCTCTGTCCAGGTATTCCACTCGTACACCCGCACCAAGAGCTGCACATAGTGCAATAATATGGATATGATCAGATTCTTTGAACATAGGTTCAACTTCTTGATGACGGAATTCTTCAATAGTGAAATCGCCTTCAATAAAATTTTGATAAAACTCTGCCTCTTCTTGTAGTTTTCCAGATGTTATTAAACGTAAATAAACAACCACGTAGTCTGAATAACCCTGCTCATTGAATATTTTGTGCAGCTCATTTTGAACTTTATTGTGACCCCCTGGGTTATCTGGACTAACGCGTCTGATAACTTCCATAAACTGAAAAAGGATAAATAAAATTTAATTTACTGGATTATTTAGTTTAAATTGCATATGGTAAACTTACGGTTTCGTGAAAGTCTTCCAATGTAAAACTAGGAAATCCTAGTTCAACAAGCTTGTCTTTAGAATCTTCTGCCAACTTTTGGAATTCTTTATATGCACTGGTATTTGATATTAAATACTCCATATATGAGTACGCAAAAGCTCGAAAGAAGCAGTTTCCATCAGGGCGAGTGCGTCTGATAAACTTATACTTTTTAGCTAAATCTTGAATTTTTGCAGTAAAAACGTCATCGCCATTATACTCGGCCCAAAGACACGTTAATGGTAATAGTTCACCGACTAAGGGGGTGGAATCACTTATCTGTAGTTAAATCATGTTATATTATTGAAATTAAATTCTGCACATGTATACCTACCTCCTTTTCAATATCCCGTTGTTGTTGTATGATTAACTCATCACGATTACCGTCATTTTGTTTAAAGGATTCCATTTTTCTAAAAATTAATAGAATCGTGTTTGTGTACCTTTACAAGGGGTAAAAAGTTAAATTTCATAAAAATTTGTTCGTTTCCATTTATAAGCCGCCTCAAATAAAACACACACACATAAGAAAATATACGTATAGACACATTGATCCTAGAGTTGTCACAACTAATATATTGATTTAGTTCTGATACTATATGATGAGTCAAGCTAGCGTGAAGCTGAGAGTCCATTATGGAACAGTGAAAATTGAAACATGCATTATTTGCATAAGACCATCACGCAGGCTCCGGCTTTCACTTACCTTATAGGCTGTTCAGACTGGGGCTGCGTCATGCTTCTTTGCGTCTTGCCGGAGACGTAGTTTTTTTTACATAGGTTAAGCATAGGGCCCTAGTGGTGGCAAAAAGTTGCGTCGCTTTCGGATGCATGTGCGTCTATTCGATTGCTTTTGCTCATTTTTGCGCTTTTCTGCCTATCAGCGCAACTATCATCACTAATGACAACAAAAAAACAGCTGACACACGAAAACAATTGTGCCGGCTAATAAATTTCTGAGGAAGGAAAAGGTAAATAAATTCATATAATATTTAAAACAAATAGTTTGAATCAATTCAGACATTAGATAGGAAATTATTGTGGAAAAAAACTCGCATATTATAAGGAAGTAGCTGACGCCTTAAAAGAGTTTGGACCTTCTCATAGTGAGGTGAAGAACAAGATAGAAAATATAACAAGGAAATATAGGTAAGTTAGATGCCTACTATTATTTGGATACATTGTTTCGAATTAATTTTTTAACCTAATATTTTAGAAGTGAACTGGCCAAGGTGGGACCCTCGGGTGGAAGCGCATCAACGTGGGAGCAATAATATTTAAATAAACGAAAAATATTAAGTTAAATGGTTCAAATTGTTTATTTATAAAGGAGAGTTATTTAAGAAGTGCTGTGCTATCGCTATTCTTTTCTTCAGAGGGATTGCCAGCCGAAAATGTGTGTCTTTCTTGCGGAGATTGGGCAGCATTCCAACCAGAATATTGAAAGCAATCCTTTGTCTTTGAAAAATGCGTCGGAGTTGTCGATAACATCTTTCTCCAAAAATGATCCATATCGCGGCTATATCAATTTGGAATAACAAATTTAATTGTTCGAAGTCTTGGAAAATTAGCAGCCTTCTACTTACAAGGGTCCAAACGCTTCGAGGACGTTGTAGGCCTAGTAAAAATTGTAACTTGTCTGCAGACAAGCCCGCCGCATCGATACATTTTAAAACATCCTCTGCATTTTTCTCCCCCGCAGATAAAATAATAAAGTCTGTTTCAGATAGTTTCCTCGCGTTTTCATTCATTTTTGATTTGACTTACAAAATTTGTTTTGTTTTCAACAGCTGTTCTCAAGACGCACGTCTACCAATGTAAACGCTTTTTCTGCTTCATTGCGTCGATGCCGATATCGATAGCAGACGCGCCCCAGTGTAAAAAGGCTATTATACTCTCTGCACACTGAGCGCATCCCGGAGGAACGGTGGGTTACATTTGACAATTATCGAATAAATACCGCATAGAAACGTGTGAATTAAGAATATCCCAGATGGATGGTGGAATAACTGGAAAATTTTCGGAGCGGCAAAACCTTGCGGACCATCTCAGAAATGGATGGGTGATGTTGGATGGTCGCCAGTGTGAAAAGGCTAGAATAATTTATTTCTTGTTTTGTTCGCACTTGGATGGAGTGTGCTAATGTGTCTGCATTTAGATTTGTATATATGCGTATGTAATTATGGATGTAATTATGTAGCTGCGCATACGAATCGGAATGCACATATGTATGGTTCACGGAACTGGGGTGCAGCTGGATATTGTTAGCTATATTTTATTTAGTACTAATTACGGGAAAGGTATGTTAGTATTAGTGATTTAAGAAGAGGAAGGGAGTTAGTGGTGGATATTATAACGAAGAGATAATTATAGTCCGAGCATAAGAATTTAAACGGTTCATGCAAGGAATAATTTTATCTACAAAGTGGGAGGAATAAAGGAACTAACTAAGGTTGGAAAGTTTATTAAAAGCAATCTACGAGGGTAAGATGGCAGTCTCACACCTGCATCCCAGGGGAGGCCACGCAGAGCAAAAAGTTTTTCTGGACTGATTCTATACGGTCCTGTGTACTTTGTACTGGGGGCACCATACACAAGAGCCGTACTCTAAAATCGGACGAACAAGCGAGGTATAGAGAGTCTTCGTTATGTAGGGATCGTCAAACTCCTTTGACCACCTTTTTATAAACCCAAGCACGCCCATGGCCTTATTTACCATGGTGGAAATGTGTTCAGAAAACTTAACTTGGGGTCTAGTTTAACACCAAGATCATCAACCAATGTAATTCTCTCAAGAGAACCACCGCAAAGGGTGTAAGGAGCCAACATGGGGCTGAACCGATGAAATGTCATAACTTTGCATTTCGAGGCATTTAGGTGTAACATATTTGCACAACACCATGACTGAAAGTTATTGAGATCGGATTGCAAGCGAGAGTGAAATGAAATGTCCTTGTACTGGACACAGAGTTTAACATCATCCGCATACATGAGTACTAGAGAATTTGTTAATACTGAAGGCAAGTCATTAATAAAGAGTGTGAAAAGTAGGGGCCTAGATGGCTGCCCTGTGGTACTTGGCTGCCCTGTGGTACTCCAGAAGTAACCTTAACAGGTGAAGAGAAGGAGTTTTTGAAGAGGACTCTTTGAGACCTAGAGCAAAGGTAGCTAGAAATCCATCTCAAAAGATTAGGCGGAAACCCTAAAAGGTCAAGTTTTTGCTCCAGAAGGGAGTGGTTTACAGAGTCGAATAATTTACTGAAATCAGTGTAGATAACATCCGTCAGAAAGTTACCTTGGAAGCCTTTAATGATAAAAGAGGTAAACTCTAATAAATTTGTGGTTGTTGATCGTCGCTTTATAAATCCGTGCTGAGATGGAGATATAAGTGATTTGCAGAGATGTTGCAAGTGCGGAGGTAAAATTTTTTCAAACATTTTAGGAATAGCGGATAACTTAGATATACCTCTATATTTATTAACATCAGACTTGCTACCTTTCTTATGGAGAGGAATAATAAAAGATTCCTTTCAGATCGGGGGGAAGCATGAAGAATTAAGAGCGTCCGCACAGTACCTGAGTACACAGCCGGGAACTCCGTCAGGACCTGGTGAAAACACCGGCTTAACTAGTCGAAGAGTAGCTTCTATGAGAATAGGTTGTTTGAAAAAATTGGTCAAAAAGATTGGGCAATTGCCTGATAATTGTTTGCCGTTATATTAAGAAATGATAGCGAGGATGGATTTACGGACGTTCTACGCTTACTATTTACAAAGCTGTAAAACCGTTTAGGGTCAGCTGCGTTCGCCAATCAAATTCCTGCCAGGAATTCGCTAGTTATTCCTCTGAAATTGTGTAAGATAGTGTAGCG